>OZ038489.1:39138592-39166092 GCA_964036315.1 Acanthosepion esculentum
CGATGTCAACATTACAAAATATCATATTTGATGGTGAATATCTTTGTTTAAATCTCCATATAACTACGCTGAAGATGCCTCATGTGAACAGTATAGTAAAAAAGTATCCAAATGTTCGACAATTTTTGTCTTTATATTCTCTAGAAATTAAAACAACCATACGAAGGTTAGAACGGCTCATGATCAAACATAATAGACATTCGTAGTCTGTTATTTTTAACAATATATGTTTGAATACATACATACATATACATACAAACATACATACATATATATATATATATATATATATATATATATATATATATATATATATATATATATATATGTAACAGGAGCATGAATCCATCCAGCTCTTATCTCAAATAACAACTTAAAAAAGACTGTTTGACTAACACAAGGTCTGACCAAAATTCATGTTAAAAAAAATGAAAAAACAAATGAAAACTACAGACAAAAGTTCATTTTCTTCATCAAGACATTCATTTCTGTAGTTCACTGCTACCAGCAAGCAGAATTATTTTTCTCCTGATGGTGGCCATGTTGGCCGAATGTAGAAATTATAATAAAAACGAAAGAATATAAATATACAACCCGGTGTGTCTGAAGATTTTAATTTTTTAATATTTTTTATTGTTCAATATATATATATATATATATATATATATATATATATATATATATATATATATATATATTATGTCATTCACAGACAGTACTGTTTCGCTGTATCACAGCTCCTCAGTGCGACTAGACTTCCAAATGCCTCAAGCCAGGATTGAAACAACTAATTTTGTGTCAGCCAGAGCTATCTTCACTCGGTAGAGTTACATAACTAAATCTAGCCTATATGTTTTTACAAATGTAAGCAAATGCCAATCAGCCAAAGTGCTCTATCCATTTTACTGAAGAGATTTGCATTAGTGCAGGTGGCTGTTGTTTATAGAATTAGCTTATCACTCAACAGTGCTCAATTGAAATGTATGGGGGAACTACTCAATATCGGAAATAGGGCGTTTGTAGATATAACCAATGTAGATAGCGTCTGATCGCTAAGTGTTGATTTCTGTTTGCATTCATTTATGGTGGATACCGATTCGTGACCCGAGTAAGACCAACCGCCGTAATCATAACTCCCAAATGAACATTTCAGTGACGATATCCGTAAATCCCTCTGACGTTACAAAGACTTATTTTGGGGACTGGATACAACGTTGCACAAAAATAAACGTACTTTTCAGCAAAAGTGGGTTTAGCGTCAATGGCGCAACGAAGGTTGAAAACAACCAGAGATCAAATGAGCTTCAAATTTTATATTCGATTTTCTCTCCCCTAGAAGGATGTCCTAGAATTAACCAGGGCTCCTTCACGTATAGCGATATCCGAAAAAGGACTAGAACACGAATGTTCTTAGTAAAATCATACCACCTGGTAGACCCATAATATCAGGCATAGGTACCCTCACAGAACTTATATCTGGGTACATAGACAACATCCTAAAACCTTTACTGCCTGACATACCTAGTTATATTAGAGATACTACTGACTTTCTCAACAAATTACAAAACATTAACTCAGTCGACCCGGATACAATCCTAGTAACGATGGATGTTTCGTCTCTTTACACGAACATTCCACATACTGAAGGAGTATCAGCTTGCCATGAGTTCCTTAGTAAAAAATTACCCAACAACCAAATTACAGATATATGGCAATTAATAAATTTCATTCTCACACATAATAATTTTAAATTCAACAACAAACACTATTTACAGATTAGTGGCACAGCAATGGGAACGAAAATGGCACCTAGCCATGCTAATATCTTTATGCACATTCTAGAAAGGAAGATACTAGACAATTCAGAATTTAAACCATTACATTATTTTATATATATTGATGACATTTTCTTATTATGGACTCATGGATCAGAAAAATTAAAAAACTTTTTTACTTTCTGCAACAACTTCCACGATATAATTAAATTTACCATGTAGCATTCATACACATCCGTCTGTGCTGAGCCAGGAAATTCTTCTCCCCGGAATCGATCCTCCAAGTCTATAAATCGACCATTTGCCCTTGCATGGAGTATTGCTGCCATATATGGTCTGGGGCCCCTGCTGTTTGCCTCAGGGTTCTTGATATCTTGAGATCCAGAGACGGATATGCAATGTGATTGGCCCTGATCTGTCATCTCGTCTGCAGTCGCTCTCTCACAGATGCGATGTTGCCTGGCTCTGTCTTTTTTACAAATACTTTCACGGTAATTGCTCCGAGGAGCTGCTTTCGCTTGTCCCTAGGCCTCATGAATTTAAACGTCCTACGAGGCTGGCATCCCGTTCCCACCCCTTCACCGTTGAAACTGTTAGATGTAGACGTCTCTTCTACTCCAATAGCTTCATGTCTCGCACATCTCGCCTGTGGAACTCCCTTCCCTATTACTGTTTCCCTGACAAATACAATCTCCAACGGTTTAAGTGTAGCGTCAATCGACATCTCCAGTTGCCTTGATCTATCCACTTCCCTTCTCCACGTCCTTTCACCTTTCATTCCTATCTGCTCTCGCTCCAAATCTTCTGTAACCCCCTTGCCTTGATCGACCCGCTGTCTTTCTCTTTCTCCACATCCTCTCCTTTACCACTCCTATCTGCTCTTCCTCCAACCCTTCTATAACCCCCTGCCTGGTAGTGGCCTCCAGCCTTTCTTCGGGTGATACGCTCAAAAAAAAAAAAAGAAAAAAAGATAGATAGATATAGATATGGAGAGAAAGAAAGACGCTTCAGTCGCTTTCCCACGTCCGTAAATTTGATTCCTGTGCCCTTTCTATAAATACTTTTCTGGTAACTGTTCTGATGTACTCTTCACTATGGTACCTAAACTTTATGAATTTAAGCGCAGTACTAGACTGGTAACAAGGTCTCGTCAATTTACAGTTGAATTGGCTAGATGTAACCGTAAGTTCTATGCTAACGGTTTCTTCTGTAGCACTTCTCGCTTGTGGAACTCTCTTTAGGCTCCATGCTTTCTAGCCAACTTTGTTATTCTAAGATTTGAATGCAATGTCAATCGTTATCTACTGACTTACTGATTACTCTTGTATCGTTCTCGAAAGTGGAAAGACTATATTGAATCGATGCTAAGTCAGCTGCTAAGAAAGTTGATTCAACTGCTTAGACTGTCTTTACTAAACAAAGGATATAAAGAATAACTTAAAATGAAAAAGAGACTATTTACAAATTAATAATGGCTTAAAATGTGCCGACTAATAAAAATTCAAGATAAAATTTGTTCCAAATATTTAAATTTTGTCTCGGCCGGGATTTATCACCGACTATTGAATAGCGTCTTTAGGGCTTCCTTTCGAACAGAAGACCAGCCTTGATTTTATCTTACACCACATTCAGTCGTCTTGCAGACACCTGCATCAACATTGGCGAATCACAACAGAGATAAGAATGTCTTCGCATCTTTCGCGTGAATGTGACATAAAGAACTTGTTTTTACAATTTGAAATTCCGTGTGTTCAAGTATACTGCCGAGCCAAAACATTCCGACCACGATATGTGGCAAGAATAACAGTCACTGCTTCTTTCAATTGCAGGCTTACGGCCTGATCTCGTTGAAACACCAGTTCCCGTATGATCACCAAAGTTAAGAGACATCGAGCCTGGACACTACTTAAATGCCTGGGAATACCATAAACTGGATGCGCGGTTTATGTAATCGGTAATTGGTTTTTTTTTAAGCAAATCACCCCAAGCAAAGCGGGAGTGCCACTATCACGAAAGGGGTTACAGAGAGTGAGAGTAAGAATAAAGAGGAGTGTTTAGGGAAAAAGATAAAGAGAAGGACAGGGACTAAGATCAAGGCATCAGAATATGTCGATTGACATTACATTTGAATATTTGAAGATTATAGCTATCGGGGAAGCACGTGACAGGAAGTGAGTTAAACTAACGAGAAGTGCGAGATGAGAAGCTGTTGGAGTAGAAGAGATGGCTACATTTAGCAGTTTCGACAGTGAAGCCGCGATGTAACCCTAGTAGCACGCTTAAATTCATGCAATTTGAGAACCGGGGAAAGCAGCTCGTCGGAGCAATTGCCATTAAAATACTTGTAGAAAAGACAGAGGGAAGGCACAGCACGTCTGTGAGATAGCGACTGCAGATCAGGGCCAGTCACGTAGCATATCCGTCTCTGGATTTTGTCGGGGACCTCAAGATGAACAGCAGGAGTACTAGACCATATATGGCAGCAGTATTTCATGCAAGGACGAATAATGGAAGAGCTGACTTTTAATTCCTCTTGAGTTCGTTGTATTCACCTAAACGCCAAAACAGACTCGGTAAAGGTATGGATCCTCCGCTTCCTCCCCTAGCTATGGGTTAATTAGTAAGACTTGTTCAACTAAGCCATTATTATCTTTTACCCCCACCCCACAAAAAAAATCTTATATTCAAAATGTTTTCTGATTTTAAACAACCTGTAAAGGGTTAAAAAGCCGTAGAAAATAAATCAATTTTCAACTACGAAAGACTAAGCAGGTAGCGCCTATCTAGGATACTCCATTTTGATGTGTTCAATCGTACTATGATGGGATAGCAATGACACCATGATGCATTGTGAGGGGAAAACTAAAAAGCTGATAATGATATTATGGATTGGACATGGGAATTTTTTCAACATATGTTCAGTATATAACGATAGACTACACCCGACAGAAATTCCAACCACGTTCCTTTCGAGGGGGTGAGGCTCAGAATAAACGCTACTACTATATAGGCATCATCCAACTACATCTTAAACATACAAACATGAAAATAAATTAGCAACACTTAACAACAAACGTGGTTAAAAATGTGACCGAAAGCTCTTGGGACAATAGATATTACCGACAATTTTTACACTCCCTTACCAACGCCAAACTGATCCAATTTGATCCAATTTTCTTTGTCATATTCACCGAAACATATTTGAAAAAAAGGTTGCTTCCCAAATATACATTATATATATATATATATATATATATATATATATATATATATATATATATATATATATATTACGATGAATCATTCATACAAAAAATAAATTAGTAAAGTTAATAATATAAAATTTCGAATTCACTTCGCTAACTAAAATTTAAAGATGCATCAATCCACTAACCACTCGATAAATGTTATGATCCGTGTTTTTTTAAATTATAAACTGCATTATGTCTTCCTTGAATATGCAAGTACTTTCGACGGTTTTTCCGGTCATCATTAGTCATGGAAACTATTTTGTTTGTTGTAAAATTCATCTAGCATCCGAGTAAAAAAATATAATGCAAATCTAAATATTTTTTAATGTGTTATTGATAACGGATACAAACTTGTGGAGCGTGCAGTAGCAACACTAAGGTTTAATTTTTTTTAAATTTAAGTGACAGCGTCTTTTACTAATATGGCAATTTAAGATCCTTTTGTTGTAGGAGTTTATCAGTCAATGCAGCATGAACTAAATAGTTCAATAAATATAGTAATGTCTCAGTTGTTTTCCCGAAAATCTGCACGTCAGATCAGTTCTTTTAAATCAAATATGTGGTGCAGTTTATATTACAATGAATCATTCATGCAAAAAGTAAATTAGTAAAGTTAATGATATAAAATGGCGAATTCACTTCGCTAACAAAATTTTAAAGATGCATTAACCCACTAACCACTATATATATATATATATATATATATATATATATATATATATATATATATATATATATATATATATATATATGTATGGAGAGCAAGAGAGAGACAGACACACAGACAGACAGAGAAAGAAGAAAAAAAGAATGTGTGTGTTTGTGTTCCGCATCATAAGAGGATATTTCAATGTTGGAAAACTTTTAGTTATTATCGTCATTTCTCTCTTGTGATCTTCCTTTTATTTTATAGACTTTTCTTTATTTCTAGCAAAATTTTCCTGTTTCTTAATACTTTGCTTAGCTTTGGGAAGGTATAATCAGTAAGGACATGCAAATTCATAGCGTAGATAGTTTTCCGTGTTATAAATATTTACAAAAAACACACATACGCATATATACTACTAATAATAGTTATGCATTTTGTTTTTCACAGTTTGGTACGACAGGGAGTTTCGTGTCCGTCGCAATCGTCAGGCGCGTATTGTAAAGTGACCTGCCATGATAACGCAGTTTAAACAACGCCAGTACGCTCAAAAACATTCAGTCCTGATGACTTGTGACTTCCGAACAGCTCCGTCTCGCCAGTTTCATTAACAAGGATTGTGTCAACCCGTTGTAAGATGGATAACATCAAGAAGACATCTTCCGGATAAAAATGGATAACATCAAGAAGACATCTTCCGGACAAAACAACCGGGTCGCATGGGGTGGATGGACGTCCAAACCACTCGGCCACTAAAACACACACAGACACACACACAACACACACACACACACACACACAACACACACACACACACACACACACACACACACACACACACACACACACACACACACACACACATATATATATATATATATATATATATAAGTATTTCATCCCAAGAAAAGCCGGTGTGCCACTAGTGCGCAAGGGTAAGAGGAAAGACTGGGTACACGGAAGGATTAGAGAAAAATAAAATGAAGAACGGTGATCAAGGCATCAGAAAATGACGATTGACGTTACATTTAAATTTTTAAAGAATATAATTATCCGGAAAGGAAGTAAGAGGAAGGGAGTTTCACTGTTGGGAAGTGAGAGAGAAGAAGATGTTGAAGTAGAAGAGGTGGTTAAACTGTTTCAACAGTAAAAGGGTGAAACCTAGATGCCAACCTAGTAACACGCTTAAATCCATGCAGTCGGGACACCAGTGAAAATAGTTCGTCAAAGCAGATGCCATGAAAATATTTGTAGAAAATGAAGCGGGAATCCACATCACGTCTGTGAGAATGTGACTGTAGACGAGATGCCAGATCAGGACCTATGACATTGCATGTCCATCTTTGAATTTTGTCGAGAACCTCGAGATGAACAGCAGTGGCGCCAGACCATATATAGCAACAGTGTTCAATGCATGGTCAAACGGTATATTTGCAGATGTGTAGGATGAACTCAGACGAGAAAAAACCTTCTGGCGCGACACCGACCAACTTTCCTTGCGGTAGATGTAGCTATTGATTCAATGTTGTTGTTCTATCTCAGGTCAGTAGAAAACAAGTAGGTGCACTCGTGAAGTCGAGCCTCAGCCATGCTGATAGGGGCAAGTAATTTTCTCTATGGTGGTTAAATGAGAGCAGTTTCGTTTTGGAGGCATTAAAATTTACAAGCCATTTTCTGCCTCAGTCAACCGCAGATTGGAGGTCCTTTTCGAGACCAACGGCCAGGTTAGTTTTGTTAGCGATACCAGATTTGCTATTGCGACAGGAGTAAATACATGAGGATCAGAAACAGTGTAGGACGCAGGATATAACATTGGGGAACACCAGCGTTAGTATTAAAGAAACTGGAAGAGAGCACATTCATGACGACATTTATTTCGCGATTTGATAGGAATTATTTGATTAATATCGTTCTGTAATACCGTATCCGTGAAACTTACCTAAAAGACCAAAATGCCAAACCCTGTCAATCGCCTTAGAGATCTAGAGCCACAGCTCGAGCTTCGCCGTTATTATCGAGACCTTGGTATACATGTTTAATTATGGCCGTAAGCACATCAGCGGGCAAAGCGGAAAACATATTGTTTGTCAGAGAAAAGATTATGGGAAGTAAGCTGCTTAACCATTTCTGCATTGAATAAAGCCTCGAAGACTTTGCCGAAGAATGGTAGGAGACTGATGGGGCAGTAGTTAGAGGGGTCAGAAGAGTCTCCAAAGTTCTTAAAAGTTCTTAAAAACCGGGACGACAGAGGAGGACTTACAACAGATTGGAAAGCAGGAAGCAGCAAGGCAGTAGTTGTATAGTGTAGAGAGAACTCGAGCCAACTCGGGGGCACATTTCTTTAGGACTACTAATGGTATACAGTCACCACCACTTATTTTATGAGAGTCTAACTTAGGAATGATGTCCGAGATTAACGACGGAGTTATGCACATATCACTCAGTAGAGCTTCAGTTCTAGGGAGTAAATCAGGTGTGGGCACTCCAGATGCATTCAGTGTTGAGTTGGACAAGAATTTCCAAGCTAAGTATTCAGCTTCATCCACTGTGGATGCTAGGACTTCGAATTGATTGAATAGAGAAGGGATTGGCGATTTGTTGTTGTTCAGCACACTCTTGCAGAGCCGCCAATGATGTTTAGAACCAAACTTGTGAGATGAAATACGTTGTTTCATTCTATCAACAAACAGCAACTTTGCTTCATTGAGGACATGCATGCTCTCATTACGATCAGAGACAAAGAGGCGTATGTTGCAATCAGACATGTCGCACCGGTACAGGCAGAAGAAGTGATTCATGTGGGCTATAGCTGCTGATCTTACCTTAGACGCGCATTTTTGAACGGGATGATTAAAAACTACATTCCCTGTGTGTTTATCTAAAATCTAAAAATAAATACGCTAAAATTCACCTTCATCCCGACGGCTTAGTGGTAGAGTTTCCGACTGACGCCAATTCGGACGTCTAGCCACCCTGAAGAGCTGTGATACTAGGATCGAAACCAGAGTGAATTGGCGTCAGTCGGAAATT
Source organism: Acanthosepion esculentum (assembly GCA_964036315.1). Taxonomy (NCBI): domain Eukaryota; kingdom Metazoa; phylum Mollusca; class Cephalopoda; order Sepiida; family Sepiidae; genus Acanthosepion; species Acanthosepion esculentum. The sequence continues at coordinate 39,147,295 of OZ038489.1, forward strand.
CTACCACTAAGCCGTCGGCGCACGGCAGGGATGAAGGTGAATTTTAGCGTGTTTATTTTTAGATTTTAGATAAACACACAGTGACTGACAGTGACTCAATCCTGCCGAAGAGTCATGCTATATTAGCTTTAATAGTCACTGTTTACAAACCTACGCTTCCTTCCCACAGAGCTCAACCGAAATTAATTTTCAGGAGCCAATATTATTGTCATCCACAGACAGACTGTGGATGAAAATTATATATATATATATATATATATATATATATATATATATATATATATATAGATATAATGTTGATGTCAAAATACACAACAAAAGCAGTCAATCACACCAGTGGAATCTTGGCTAGGTCAGTTTTTAATATATAGTGATGTAATGGAATAACCTGTCACCCCCATGAGTAAATACACTATAGGTATTAACTACTTTTAAGTAGCTATAAGTCAACGGACTATAGAGAGTAGCTGGGATCTGTTTCAGCTGTGATATCGAACTCTCTGCCTTCGGGCTGAGAGGAACTCAGACGAGGCTTTGCCGAAGAGCAAAGTTTCGTCCGGGGAGGTAGACAGGCCCTGAACCCGTTTATGCGGGTTCTAAGGAAATATTTTTGGCTGAGCCTACGGACTCGGAGAACACACGGTAAACTCGACCTTGTGCTACATACATACATCGTGGGGGGAATTATTTTAAATATTACTAGCTGGGATCAGTTACTCAGCTCTTAACTGCTGTCGAATTAGTTCGAATATCGAAGTCTCTGCTTTCGGGCAGATAGGAACCCAGACGAGGCTATGCCGAAAGGCAGAGTATCGTCCGAGGAGGTAGACAGACCCGAACCCGTTTATGCGGGGCTTACGGGGAATTTTTGGCCAAGCCTACTGGCTCGGATTGTCCCACATTAAATTCGGCCTTGTGCCACATCCTACTCCGTGGGGAGGTTGGTACATATTACCAGCTGGGATCTGTTGAGTACGACTCAGACTTACGCGAGAACTACCAACCTTCCAATAGTAGCACTCCCTACTGGACTGATTTGAGACAACCTTGTGCATAAATGTTACCTTTATTCTTATTGTACTGTTTTTCTTTTTACAATAAATCTTTATTTATTTAATCCACCTTTTCAAGTATATATTCCTATTAGCACGGAATATAACACATAGTAAACTGTTAACTCACAGACATTGATACAAAATTTCACCTTTCAACGTTTTCACCCAACTGTACCCCAGACAGACTTAAACCATCGCCAAATTCAGTCTTTTTAACCCAAACCACCCACCGAACTATCCTAAGATGACAAAGTTCTCTACTTTACAGAAAGTTAATAGTATGGCTTACCTCTCGCCAGGTGGGCCTGACTCTAGTTTGCTGGATACGACAAACGCTGACCACAAAGAAACGTTTGATGTCAAATATAACGCTAAAGATTCTGACATTTGCTATTATTATACTTTGAATTAAATAAACGTTGAACAGTTAGATTATTAGTCGGGAGGCTGCGAGAAGTGTTTATTCAGAGTTACTTATAAAGGTACAAACGTATGTCTGGAGAAAGATAAAAGGGCAAGTGTTTTACAAAATGTCGTGCTGCCCATTCACGTGTGGTGTTGAATCGTTGATCATTTACCCATATCCGGCAAGTCTTATCCCTACTGGGGTGGCGTTTTTTGGGTCCCATTGTGCCCTTTGCCATTTCTTTTTTCAGCACTCTTTTCGGCCACTCGCCATTTTTTTAAAATTATTAAACAGATGTTAAATTGTTAGTCATCAACCAAATGTATATCATTAGTTGACGATGAATTGAAAATAGAAGGGACTTCAACGTGGTGTAATGGTTAACAAGCTTAGAAAATCACCATAGGCAACCCAGAAGAGATGACATCTCTGCTTGTAACCTTTTCAGTCTTAATCAAAAATGAAAATAGCATCGATGGTAGCCCTCAAATTAGTGTAGGTGACAGTGGTAAATGCTGGTCCGGCGCTAGGGTCTCGGATCCCCACTGAAACTTTGCTACGCGGCCCGAATCTCTACTACATGTCGATTTCAAGACCCTCGAAGAAAACAGGGGAAGGGAAGGGCAGTACTTTTAAATATCATCAAAAATCAAGGAATTATTCAATTTAAATGAAAATTTCAGTACATATTCATTAATTATTTTTATGGCGATTTTTTTATTCAAGAAATATGAGAAAATATTTTGTAATAAGCACCAATATTTTCATGACTACATTTGGCTCGAAAAAATGTTTAAGTCTCAAAATTGTATATTTCCACAAGGCCTGAAGTATGGGGGAATCGAACTCACTACAAAGTCATAACCGATCTCGCGAGGAAAGCTTCCTAACCATTACACCACGTCAAAATTGAATTTGCTCTCTAAACGTAGCTTAGATGTAACACAAGACCGAAAGTAGGAGGCCTCAAGTAATTGCTCTAACGACCACGGTGTAGTGTCCTTGTTGTGTTGGTTATGTGTCGTGGATGGAAAACACTTGATGTTACATCCTTGAGACTGATTTCAGAACATCATTGCATTCTACCTTACATGATTTTAGATATTTTCATAGGTGGATGTATATGCAATGTTTTGTCAGTCACGTGGGAAAACAATTCAGTTTAGCGAAACAGCATTCATTTTTTCTCTTATCTGTTCCTATTATGTATTGTATGGCGATTGTAACAACTTTTGTTTCTCTCGACTCTATCAAGAAGAATTGCTGTTCTAGTGAAAGATATCTTCATGTTATAATGTCTGCCAATCTTTTCAATTAATTTACCCATTCATGTTTTATATGGCATACTGATTATCCCTTCCTAAAGCTAAGCAAAGTATTAAGAAACAGGAAAACTTTATTAGAAGCAAAGAAAAGAGTGCTGAAATCTTATGTGATATCAGTCCTTCTTTATGGAAGTGTATGCTGGACAATCTCCTCAAAGATGAAAAAGAGACTTGAAGCAGCAGAAATGTGGTTCTACAGAAGGATACTGAGAATACCATGAAATGAACATGTGAGCAATGACAAAGTTTTTGAGAAAAGGGAAATAGGACCCATAGTTAAAATCAGAAAGAGACAGTTGAAATTTTTAGGGCGCGCGGTGAGGAAAGAGGGTTTAGAAAATTTGATACTCACAGGATAATATTGAAGGCAAACGAAACAGAGGGAAACATAGCATGACCTATTAAACTAGCTTGTCTAAATGGTTGCTAGAACAGGGACTAGGAGAGCTAGAAGAAAGACAAACTTTATTAAGAATTATAAATTTGGGGAAATTGTGGAGAGCTATAAACGCCCACGTCCTGAATGACCAACCGTATAGTTCTACTATTATAATATCCCTAAGTCCTTTCGATTCATTCATCCATTCTTGGAAATATGTTTTCTATGTTTTAAAGCAACTAGGTTATCTCTTAAAAATGTGCATTTCCGGTTTGATGAATTCGAAGAATGTTTTGCTATCACCCCATGCAAGGCAGTAAGGCCACTAACACACTATGGGTTACAGGGTGTGCAAGAATTTGGAACAGAAATATTATTAATGAGCGAGGAGAGGAAAGAGTATTCGGGAGGGCAGTTGGCAGCGATTGACATTGCATTTAAATTTTTGCAGATTAAAGTTGGCTGAAAATCATGGAGCTGGAAGGATGTTCGATAAGCAAGAAGTGCGAAAAAAGAAATTGTTTGCATGGAATTTACGTTTGCATGTAGCCAGACCAACTGTAAATTGAAGGGGACCTCGCCGCCAATCATGTACTGCGCTTAAATTCATAAAGTCTAGGTACTACAACGAAGAGCATTATTTATTCTGTTTGAAATACAGAAATGTGGCACAAGACCAAAAAAGGGGGATGGGGAAAAGGACGGTCTTCTTCTGTCTTAATGTTGTAACCTAGGGAAGGTTACTGAATAGAATAATCAAACGTGGGTTGGTAATGAACGATAATATTTAGGACACGAACAACACATATAAGATTCGCCAGCGGCGCGTAGAAGTAGTAGTCAAGTGCATTTCACAATGAATCTCCAACTGCAGACCAACATACAGTATTTACTATTGTATTTATGTGAATGGGGATATACCCATTATTGCCCGTAGGTGTCCTACAACACTTAACATTAAACTTAGCTAGCTAAAATCACTAACCCAAACATACCACAATATTCCGAAGATTTCATCAGAACAATTACCATGAAATTATTTATAGAAATGACACAGAGAGGCAAAATACAACGGTGACTGAAGCCGAGAAAACAGATCAGGACCAATAATATTGCTGATTCTTCTTTGGATTTTATCAAAGGAACTCAAGGAAATTAGCAAGGGCACCGGGTCGTATATGAAAGAAATATTTTAAGCATGGATCTTGAACTTGGATATTTTTCTTCTACGTGCCGTGGCTTTTAATGAAGTAGGCGATCACAGCTCTCCACAACTTCCTATTATATGTAGCTCTTAGTAACTTTTGTTTTGTTACTAGTCCCCCACTCTATTCTAACATCGATTTACACAAGCCCGTCAGGTAGGTAAGACGGTATTTCCTTTTGTGATTTTTGTTTTCAGTATGAACTGAGAGTATCAAATTTTCCAAGCCTTCTGTCCTCTTTATGTGTCCAAGAAATTCCAACTGTCTCTTTTCTGATTGTGAGTGTAAGTGTCCTTCTCTAGATCCACATATCTGTTGAGTCATATCTCGTCTTCCTTTGTAAGGAAAGTGCCCAGCTTTTACTGACATTAAGGATTAAAGCATATTACATAACTGTTCATTTTTTTTTCTTCTCGCGAACGTTTCCTGTTTTATAACAGACTCCAGTTATTAGATGACAATGTTTCTCGTAGTTCCCAGTCCTAAAGAATTGATTTTCAGATGTGGTTCTGACCGAGAACTTTTAGCATTCACTGATAATGAATTTATATTATGAAAACTTTCATGGTTTGGGCGGTGCCATATTTACTTTTATATCTTCATCATTATCATGGTCCAAGAAATACCCTAGAAATTCTAACTCTCTCTATAAGTGCCCTATTTGTCTCCGTTTTCTCTAAAACTTGCTAAGTAGGTTATGTATTGTTTTCCTCTATCGCTCTTTGCTTTCAATCTGTCCTGTGCGTATCAAATTTTCCAAGACCTCTTTCCTCATTATGTTTCGGAAAAATTTCAGCAGTGTCTTTCTAGTGTTAAATATAAATGTCCTTTTTGTTTCCATTTTCTCTAAAATTTGCTAGGTAGGTTATACATTGTTTTCCTCTATCACTCTTTGCCTTCAATCTGACCTGTGCGTATCAAATTTTCCAAGCCATCTTTCCACATTATGTGCCCTAGAAGTTTCAACGGTCTATTTCTGATGTTAACTATAAGTATCCTTTTTGTTTCCATTTTCTCTAAAACGTACGACTATTCAATCGTAATTGGTCAACGAGAAGCTTGCTAGTCAAAACACCACGTCCAAATACCAAAAATGATGATTTTCTAAATGTGGATTACATATATTCTAAGGCCGAAAGTGTGGAACACCTATTAAGGACCGTACTCACTATTCAGTCTTAATTGATCTAGCGAGACGATTTTTCTAACAATTACACCACTTCGAAGTGCTCCTTGATTTTCAAGTCGAGCTTAAATGTGTTCCAAGGCTGAAAGTGTGTGGTACCCAATGAGGATCGAACTCAATATGTCGTAATTAATCTAGCGAGACAAGCTTGCTGACCATTAACGTTTGTTCCAGCTTAGTAAATAAAGACATAGAAAACTTTATACCTATTGAGCTATTTATAACTGGCAGACTCATGATAATATTAATACAGTGATATAGATTTCCATTCATGTATACTTCAGCCCATCTACATGGTAGGTTCCTCGGGGTGGGGGTGCATGGCCACGCCCAGGAAATTATTTTGTGTCTCCTAATGTGTTAATTCTGACAATGTAAACAATTCATTTAGCACATTTCCAGCGATTGATCCGATTTAAATTTCTGTTAATTTTGTTTTTTGTTTTTTTTTGTTTTGTTTTGTTTTCAAATCGGAAAACCAGTTACTTTTACCCCAAACAGAGACTTGTAAATAATATAAATTCATTACTGTAAAACACACCTTCTTCCAACCCACGTCTTAAAGGCCGGTCCCGCATACTTAAAACACTGTGGTAATGGTGCTTGACTTCGGTTCGCTGGCATTAGTGCCGATCCCCAAGTCTCTTTAGTGCACTGAGGAAGGTACTGTCACGGGCAACCGTTTCCCGATACCGAGCAATTATCAATTATTGCTACCGCAATAATTAGCCATTTTTTCAGGCGCACTGTATCGAACGAAGTGAACCGAATAAGGTAATCGCCAAAAATCCAGTTACCATAAATAAAATCTTCTGTTGAATTATGTTCGTAAGACGGAGATCTGGCGGTGGACAGACAGTTGCATACTGGACAATTGCGTACCTGACAATCGCGTGCCTGGACATTTGCGTCCCTAGACAAATGCGTCCCTAGACAATTGCATACCTCTGATACCACTTTTTAAAAATAGTTGTTTAACACAGAAATTTGCACGCGAATACTTTGAATAAATCTAAACAAGCAGAAGGTAGTTATTATTAATAAAACGAAGAGATAATGTTCTTTTTTTTAAAGCAAGAGAAAATTAAGTCAGCAGTGCGTACCACAAATATCAAATAGGTTCAGGATTTTGTAGATTATATTTTTATTTGGAACCCATCACTAAGTTCCGAAAATCAAACACTGGTGGAAAAATATTTGTGGATGAGGAAAATTACAGCTACCACTATTATAAAAAAAAAAAAAAAAAAAAAACGCCGATGAAACAAAAACATACTGACGAAGTCTAGAGCGATCCTTGCAACACTGTTAATCTATCATTGCATTTTAACCAAAAATAAACCTTTTTTTTTTTCTTTAATTCCTTTTTGAAAAATTCATGATTACTACCTATACCTTTTTTTTTTCGAAATTTATGGTAATTGCCTTTAAAATCTTCAAAAAATTATCAGACGTAAGCAGTTATCCAGGGACGCATTATCTAGGGGCGCAATTGTCCGGGATGCAAATCTCCAGTAAGCAAATGTCCTAGGACCGAATTTGGCTAATAAGAATAATTCTTTTTTAAGAGTGAATATTACTTTAAGAACTAACCTTTTTAGAATAACAATGTTTTTTCTTAATACAAGTCTTACTATTTAAACTATAGCTGGAGCTGAAGATGGATTCATACTTTTCCCAAGTGTATTTACACGTAAGTGAATATTACGAGCCCGACTGAGATTCGAACTCGACCCTTCGACTCATTCCGAGCTGCAATTCATTAAACCATCCCAACATTTTCAGCAACATGCCAGATATACATGGTCCTCAAAGGATATTACATCGTCTTTCGAAATACATGTGATTGATGTCCAATATTTGTGCCTGTTTTCGCTTAGAGACAAGCTAGCTTTTGTAATATGATCTCCTGTAATAACTACACCAAGTCAGTGATGGCTGGACAATGTTCTGATTATTAAATAATCGAAATGTCATCAAAAGCGGCCTGATGTTGCTAAAGTCGGCAGCTGAACACAGACAGATATGTCATATCCGAAAAATGACACCATGCTCTAATCAGTTCTTCAGGAGCCAATAATAATAATAATAATAATAATAATAATAATAATAATAATAAATGCCCTGACTGCTTTGAAGGAAGCACATTTTCAGAGCTGTTGAACAAGTAAATTATAAAACAAACTGTGCTTTTATCTACTAGCAATTATAAAAGGTTGTACTAGTGAAGGAAAGTTAGCTTAATAAAAGGAGAGTAAGAGAAGGACGTGTACCCATGTTTCATAGACTACACAAAGGCCTTTGACAAAGTATTCCAGAAGGATCTGATAGAACTGCTCAGCAACCTTGATATATTCGGGAAAGATATCAGAATAATCAAGAACCTATACTGGCAGCAAACAGCATGCATGCGCATAGGGAACGAATTCAGTGAATATACAAAAATAGAAAGGGGCGTAAGGCAAGTATGCGTCTTCTCACCTGACCTGTTCAACCTATACAGTGAGACAATTCGGAGGGAATTAGAAATCCTACCAGGATTTAACATTGCGGCCACAATCTTAACAGCATAAGATACGCAGGTGGCACAGTACGGAAAATAAATTACAAAATCTCCTACAGAAGTTAACGACGGAGAGTAAGAAGAAGGGACTAAACATAAACCACAAAAAAACAGAATGCATGGTCATCAGCAAGAGGATGAGCCTGAAATGCGATTTGAAGGTCGTGAACACTAGAATCAAGACGCGGAAATTTAAATATCTGGGAAGCGTTCTGACGGAGGACGGTAAATGCAACACTGAGATCCGTAGACGTATTGGGATAGCCAAGGACACATTCCAAAATCTGGGTAGAGTATTGCGAGACAGGAGGATTTCTTTGGTAACAAAGAAAAGACTACTGAGTTGTTACGTGACATCTGTCCTCCTTTACGGCAGCGAATGTTGGACAATTTCCTCAAAGACGAAGCGGAGACTCGAGGTGACGGAGATATGGTTCTACAGAAGGATGCTAAGGATATCATGGACCGAGCGTGTGAGCAACGATGAGGTCTTAGGGAGGCTGCAAACAAGGAGGAGGCTTATACTTAACATAAGGAAGAGGCAGCTGAAGTTTCTGGGAGACATAATGAGGAAGGAGGGTCTGGAGAATCTGATACTCACGGGTCGAATAGAGGGAAAGAGAGAAAAGGAAAACGATAAAAAAAAGCTTCACTCAAGCTATATGGACTCAGACTTCTTTTACTTCCTCTCAAACCCTTTTTATAACAATTTTAATGCTTTGTAACAGTTGAATCTCAGTCCTTATAAAATGATGAAGTTGGATATCATTCTTATTTAGCTTTCAACTTCTAATATTTAAAAAAAAATATTGTAAAGTTGGCTAAAATTGCTAACATCTCTTTAAAATATCAAAGCATATGATTTTACTGTGTGGTTGCACTGTTACTTTCCTTTTTCTTTTAACAAAAATAAAAGAGTTTTTGATTCTTTTTAGGAATTATTAAAGGTTTTAGTTCTGGGAAATTTATTTTAGACAGTAAAACATATTAGTGATAACATTTTTTTAGAAGACCTTTTCTTAGTTATTTATTAAGTTGCTGTGATAATTCATATTTAATTCTTGTTAAACGTCCCTAAGCAAATTTAAATTTAAAATTTGCATTTATTTTTTATTCCCTGTCCAGCAGAATTAAGTACTCTATGTACTTTATCAAAATATATGCATCAGTTAAACCACAAGACATAGGATGATGCATTTCTGCTTAGTGCTACAATACAATATTTCATATATATATATATATATATATATATATATATATATATATATATATATATATATAAGGAAGTGATAAATTTGAGATAATCATAATTAAGTAATTCATCGAGTTTTTTAGAAGAAACCTCAACAGAATGCAGAAAGCACTGGTCGACCGTTTCGTCCTATATTTGGGACTTATCAGCAGTGCACATCCACATCCGGACAGTTACGTTATTAAGCAAACGTCATACCAACGGTGCCGCGGGCCCCGGTGACGAAGAGGTAACGAATTAAACTCGACATAGCGCCGCCCATTCACATATTCCGTGGTGGAACTCATCCAAGTTCCTTAAACAAAAAAAGAAAAAAAAAAAGAAAAATAACTCGATGAATTACTTAATTATGATTATCTCAAATCCTCCTATCAATTTCTTGTATATCCTCTCTTGAACCGGCTTCTAATGCTCTGGATGGAGCGGCTTGGTGATAGTAGTCATGGCTCTCGGGGGCATAATCCTTGATTTAAGGAACTTGGATGTTAAACATTAACTGTGAAATTTAAGGATATATAGTTATAGATATAAATATAAATATGTGTAAATATTTGAAAATATACGTGTAAGTATTGATATATGAATATATATAGGTACCTTTGTATATCGATACATGTGTATGTGCCTATGTGTGTAATTGCATACGTAAATGAACGTATGTATATGTGAGATTTACATAAGTGTATATGTGGTATATATATATATATATATATATATATATATATATATATATATATATATATATGAATGATAAAACAAAATCTTTAATATTGCCTTCAAATGTTACTCCATCTTAACTTAAAACCTAAACTTTAAGTAAAAAAATTACCCATCTAAAAATAGTCACAAATCACATTCATGAATTAGATTTAAACTGATAGAGATGTTACCTTAACAATCATTTACAATATTAAAAGATTACTATCAGTAAACTGTTATATTTTAAATAAGTTTTTTTTAATGTACTTTCTATGAATGTGTTTTTAAATATACTATTTAACTCATATTAAATCCCTAAATTATTTGTAAAAGAGTTAAATATTTAAATTGCTAGCAAACATCAAATTAATTTCTTCGTGGATTTTTTAAACATTTAAATTACTATCAAACATTAAAATCTGTTTTTTTTTACCAAAAATTGCTAAAAATATACCACCCCTCCTCTTCCTTAGGAAAACCTAATTACAGCTCCTTTCTCTTTACTTCCCCTTTTTTTCTCTCTTCTCCCCCTTCCCTTTCAATATATCACTTCCGTTAAGTTAACCGATCAAATAAGTCAATGTCTGGTCCCTCCTCCGCTAATACTAAGTATGGTAGATAGAAATATTAAAATAAACCCTCTCTAAAGTCGATCATGTTTCTCACACAACTCCTCACTACCCTCTCTGTTAAATTATATAATCTTAATACTACCCGTCAAAAGTGTAAATTTTCATTTCATTTTTCATTTCACCTTTTAGAAGTGATGTCTGATGATCCAGCGTCCTTTAAAATGGCTATGGTGAAATAAATTATTACATGGAGCCTTAAAGTGGTCTGTTTTTCTTTAAATTATTAGCTCTGAATTTACATTGAGCTCTCAGGATTTCATCCTCCTTGGGACTACCGATACGGATTACCAAGTCGTTCGTAACTTAAATATATATATATGAAAATTTCTCGGACATTCAGGCCGCTAAATGTTATTTAATACTGTTTATTATAAACAGAGCATTTACTTAAATACTTGTATCTATAAAAAGAATGTTAAACATAAAAATGTCTTTAAATATAAAAAAATCGTTTAATTGATGCTAAAGGGTGTTTCATTAAGACGGATCAAAGTCAGCAGTAAATAATTCAGTGTTATTGGTGGAAGTTCATTTATTTCTCTATTGGATCATGTTATTTAAGTCATGACAATTATGTGTGAAAAATAACATCGCCCAAATGTCCGCCAAGGCTTCGGCGGCATAAAATTCGATGTAACGTTGTTGTGGAGAGGTTCAATTCCTGCGCGCCGTGACGAATAGAAGTGTACTGCAGCAATGTTTTCAACTGAACCCCGTAAACGAGCGCGCAGTGGTGTTTTCACATCTGTTACCGACCCAGTTTGTTTGAACTTACAAATAATTTTGCCAATTGCACTCTCTTTTGGTCGATTATGTTGAGCAAAAAATGTTTGAACGTCCATTTTTGTAATAGGCTTCGATAACTTTAACACGTTGTTTGATTATTAATCTCTCCTTGGTTGAAATTACCAAAGACTTAAGTTGTTAAATCTGAAAGAAAAAGAAAAAAAATTCATTAGACGCTTAAATTTAATTCACATTTAAAATCGGTCCAAGTTATTGGAACATCCTTAGATTTGATGACGTATTTTGCCTTTCTAAGCTTTATCAGATCAAAAAATGAAAGTTATATATTTTCCCAGTTTTTCTGCATTGAATTTAAGTAATTGGTAGATGTTTTTTGGTCTGATGAAGTCTATAAAGGCGAAATGCGTAATCAAAACTAGTTTGCATAAAACATTTTTTCTATTTGTCATAGTTCTTCAAAATTTTCACGCGATTCAATGTCTTATTTTATACACATATTGTCGACACGGAAACACACATGGACAGACCTAAAAACATATAAATCTTTTACTTTGAACCCACTCTGAAAAATTGGATAAGGATTTACCTTAAATTAATTTCAGAAAAGTCTATATGGTTATATTTTGCTTTCGAGCCATTCTGGAAGAAAGATAAGGATTTATCTTAAATCCAATACAGAAAATATGGGAGAATATATAGATAACTTCCGACATGAAGTAATAATTATAAAGTAAAGATACAGAATAAATATTAAAGACTTTTTAAAAAAGTAAATCATTTTGATTCTTTTTTTTTTCATCACGAGAAAATAACCAGATTTATTATTTAACCCATTACCTGCCATGAGCCACATTTGGGGATCTGTTAAAATTAAACTCACTACATGTTATTCCTTGTATTTACATTGAATTGCTTACATACATTCCATTTGAAGGGATATATTTTACAACACTTAGCCTTTAACATTTTTATTATTAGCCGTAAGAAGACACTTTCTGTCGTAATTTTACATTTCACGAGTAGAAAAATAATGACTATTTTTAAAAGTATTTTTTTTATTATTTATAATCAGTATTATTTTTTGATGTTTTATACACATATATATTTGATGTTCTAGTTTCTATAAAAATGACAATGGTAACTACTAAAATTAAACATAAGGAATAAATAAACTCCTAAGATACCTGTCTGGGCCCAAAATACGCATTAAAAAAATTAGGCAGTTAATGGGTTAAACATACACCAAAATGAACATGCACACGCACACAAATATTCCTTTGTTTCTTTGATCTGATGAAACCGAAAAAGACGAAACGGATCATATATATATATATATATATATATATATATATATATATATATATATATATATATATATATGTCAGGTGTAACAGAAAAATTGTCCAAATCGTGTAACTGTAAAATTGTCCAATTGTTCGATTAAGATTTGGACTGCTGTATGTTAGAAATGATTAGAGATATTTTACTGGAATTCTCCGAGCTTTTTATGACACTATTAAAATTGAGCAATAAGAATGAATAATTACTCCCCATGCTTAACAGAAGAATCGTGATGAAATCGATCATAAACGAAAATGATATGTTTATCATTAATTAATCACAGGAAGATCATGATGGATTGAAAGTTCAAATATATATATATATATATATATATATATATATATATATATATATTATTCCAGGATCATTTCCCACTTATTCAAGATGATCTTCACCCTCTCTACCCTTCTCACTTTCTGTCCTAGAGTAGCAAATTGCCTCACACGTTCCACGTACGATTTCATTTTCAAGATTTTTTTGACTGTTATTTGTACTGTTATAGCTGAAATTACTCTCTCACGTGCCAAATGGAATGAGTTGGAACTTTTCTAGTTGATCTCTTTAGCTCTAGTTTGAAATGATGATCCCTCTTCCTGTTTTGACCTCCTGGTCCAGTTTTCTTCTCTACTGTTCCCTCTTTTTTAAACTTATTCACCATTTCTCTGGATGGTTCTTTAATGAACTTTGAAGATGGAAACCAGAGTATGAATGTTAGTACCATTACTGAAGGCCCGAATGATCTCTTTCCTCTCACCATTGCTCAGTTTGGAAGACATATTGGGGCTGGCACAAAACGATTTTAAACAGTTCTCTTTCTAGCTGAATAACTCAAAGGGTTTTTCAGCGATTCTTACGACAAATGGTGTCCCGATGGCTAAACGTGTTATCTGAAAATCTGAAAAATCGAAACAATTAGTTTAGAGAACCTTTATTATGCTGTTAAGCTATATGGACAATTTTGGTGTTACACACCCGGTATATGACACACACACACACACACACACACACACACACACACACACACACACACACACACACACACACATATATATATATATATATATATATTTCGTTTCGCCTTTCAGGTATTCTCTCCTTACCAATGTCCAATAAAATAACTCTTTCTGTCTCCTTAATGTTTTGTGGAGCTTCATTTTATCAATGTTTTTCTACGCCTACGATTCCCGCATTTCATTTTATACCAACAGACGTACAGTCTTATTTTTGGCTGATTGAACACAGTGGTCGATTGGGTGGTCGCTTTCTTTACATATATATATATATATATATATATATATATATATATATATATATATATATATATATATTTCTTTGCGTAGCATGTGACTCAATCCAGATCAAGCCAAAATAGACTTTGTGTCCTTCTGAGAATTGAGGTGGAGGTTTGACCTGATAGATGACTTTTTAGCAGGGGCGGAGGTGACGATCCACGTTTCACTCGATTTCAGTGGTTCCACCTGACTCGTAAACCAGTAATCGACCCAGCTGCGCCTAGAATGTGCACGCGTGAAAAAAACTGTATGACATATAGGTATATAAACACGCTCCAGAGAAAGACATCCTCGCAGAAGCAGACGGCCGCCAGTGATTGAGAAAGTTCAGAGTTGAATTGGTTTTCTTGTAGTGGTTATCAATTTTAATTTGGATTAATGATAGCTGATTTTGGCATTTCAAATTCCTAGCTAGCATCTTGGCATCTCTTGCTGACAACCATATATTCTGTGTTCTTACAGTTGATGTTTAGTTATTTCTTTTGGCCTTCAATAGCATGTCAAAATTTCCAAGACTTCTTTTCTCATTATATGTCCTAGAAATTTCTTAAAGTCTTACTTATTCCATGTATAAATGTCTTTTTTCCATTTTCCATAAAAACTTCCTCATTAGTTACATGCTTTGTCCATGGTATTCTCAACATCCTTCTGTAGCACCACATCTCTGTTGCTTCAAGATTTCTGTTCATCTTTGAAGAAACTGCCCAGCATTCAATACCATATAATAGGATCAATATTAAATAGCAGTTCAGCACTCTTTTCTTTGTTTCTAACGGAATTTTCCTGTTTCTTAATACTTTGCTTAGCATTTGAAATGCACTTTTCTCTACTGTACTTGTTGGATTTCGAAATGTCTAATTCGTATATATTCTTCTTTTTCTTCTTGCACATGCTGTGTCTCTTCAGGACGTGGACGATCATGGCTCTTCATAACTTCCTGTCTTTTATAGTCCTTAGTAAAGTTTGTATTTTTGCTGTCTCTCCTAATCCTTTTTCTGCCAACTATTTACACAAGTTCGTTAGGTAGTTCATGAGCTACGTTCTTCCATCCCGCTTACCATCAAAATCTCCTGTGAGTTTCCAATTTTCCAAGCTCACCTTTCCTCATTAAAATACCCTAAATATTTCAAATATCTCTTTCTGTGCTACGTATAGGTGTTCTTTTTGTTTCCATTTTCTCTAAAACTTCATCGTTGCTCAGGTTTCTAGTCCATTGTATTCTCAGCATCCTTCTGTAGAAGCACATTTCTATTGTCTGAAGTATATTTTCCGTCTGTGATGCGATATCCAGCATTCAATACCATATAAGAGTACAGAGAGTGCATAACAGTTTAGTACTCTTTTCTTTGTTTCTAAGGAAATTTTCCTGTTTCTTAATACTTTGCTTAACTTTTTAGAAGGAACCTTTCGCTACTGTACTTGTTTGATTTTGAAATGTCTCTCTTAAAACACTGTTTTCGGGGAAACAAGTTTCGCAAGTCCAGTATCTTTTATCACTCTTTCCAGTATTGATAGAAATGTTCCTTTCTAACATTCTATTTGAGTGTTAACATCCTGATTATGTCATCATTTTCTTTTCTGGTTACATGTGATATCCATTTTAGTTTTCGTCGATGTTGGTAGTCTTCAAGTGATGTGGTTTCTGTTATTTGGTACAGTTCTTTGTCTGTGATTTTCTAGCGCCTATCCACAATGATAAAAAAGGATGATGTTTACCAAGATCATCAGGCTTCACTCGCTCAAAGCGTTTTTTTCATTACTGATCTTAGGAAGTGGTTGGATACAGGTGACAGTCTAGATATTTCTGAACGGATTTGAAGCCATGCATGGCATCCATATGACATTCTCGATCTGATGAGTCTGTTTAAGATGATGACTCGGGTTTTCAGATTGATGTTTTGTAGCAATTTGCGGTGTTGAGCGAAACTACCTCTGGCACAGCCTACTTAATTTGATATAACTCATCCATATGCCAAGGTATCGGAAGTGTTTAATACTTACTAATTCCACATAATTAAATTTTATGATGGATTCAGGGTAGGTGACATCACTGATTTCATTCCAATTCCAGATTATAGTTTCTCTTTTCGAAAGGTTTATCCTAAGTCCTAATACTTAGAGCGCTTGATAGAGGATGCATATTTTCTGTTCATAATCATTCTTGTCCCAAGTATGAACACCTACGTCATCAGCATAGCCCCATTATCATCAGAACATTGGCCTCGAGAGAGAAAGCAGGATAATTTCTTCTATTGGTACACAAATTTGGGGTGCAGTATGGAATGATTAAATGGTCAGCGTCCACTCTGATGAATAAAAAAATAAAAGAAATGATAAAAAAGAGATTGTCTGTGATTCTGTAGTCCCAGTCAAAAATCTTCAAAGAAGGCGTTATTCCCACAAAGCCTTTTTTCACCATTGATCTTAGGAATTGGTTATATACAGCGGACAGTTTAGATATTTATGATGGGGTCTGGCACCATGCATGATATCCGTCTGAAAGTCTTGATCTGAGGTGGCTATTTAAGATGTTGATGTTTCATAGCAATTTGTGGTGTGGGGGTGAAGCTACCTCTGATCCAATCTATTCTAGGTTCAATTTGCCTCTCTCTCGTATTCAGTTTGTTATCGTTGATCAATATGCCGACGTAGCTGAAGAAGCGTTTAGTATTTACTAATTCCACATGCTGAATTTTTAAGATGGATTCAGGGAAGGTGCCATCACTGCTTTCATTCCAATTCCAGATCATAGTTTCTGTTTTGGAAAAGTTATATCTTGAATCCCCTTTCTTTAAATAGTTGGTTATCGTATTTGACGGCATATAAGGCGCACTTTTTTTTTTACTAAAATATCTTTTAAAATTCCCCTGCGTCTTATATGCCATAAGTAGGTTTAAAATTCGTGATAGTCGGCCGAAATTAGCTACCTGGCAACTCCTATAAGCTTATACTTTATAGTATCTTCCATATACCTATTGTCGTTATTTAAAAGGCTATTATGTAGATTAAGTGTTATCATTGATAATATTCATTATATTAATTTCATCACGTTTAATATTAGTAATTTGTTTCACTAAAATTATATGCAATAAATTCAAATTATATATTTGTAAAATATATTTGTTTCGTTAATATTTTCTTACGATAACTTCCGGTTGCATTGGTGTAAGTACAATCAGAATTTTTACATCCTAATTATTCCATGATACTATTACTGAAAATGAGTATCAGAGTTTTGATAACGAAGAATCCGAATTTTATGGATATGAAGATGAATAAAATTTTAATGTTAACTGCACTGTTTTGCTCAATTGTAATAATTGCTTGATTTTTATTTTGTTTTCTTACCTTTGGATATAATAAAGTCTTTACAGGCTCGTGTTCTTTTTTTTCCTATTATTTTTCGTTTAAATTGTAATCATGGCTTGTTTAACCAAAATTATACCTCATAAATATAGCCTAGGCTGTACTATTTACTAATAATTTTGCTAATTTTACTAATTATTAATTTTTTCTTGATTGGCCCTGCTGAAATTGAGGTGCGTCTTATACAAACGTGCATCTTATATACATCTGTGCGTCTTATACACCCGTACGTCTTATAAACCGTCAAATACGGTAATTACTAGTCCTTTCTTCTTGCTTTCCTTTACTACTTCATTTAGGTGTTCCTACAATTTTATTTCTGCGTCTGCGATCAACGCGATATCATCTGCATATCTTGTGTTGTTCCACTTGTGTCCACCAGTAATAAATCCTGGTAGGAGTTCTAGTTCTCTTAGGATCACTTCGCTGTAAAGTTCAACAAAAGCGGTGAGAAGTCTTTGCAGATGGTCAAATAAGCTAAGTTCCACCAATTCAGACCTTCACAGCTAGGACCTGCCATGCCATTTACACAGAGTCAACTCATCCTCATTCCCTTCATATTTCATTGGTTGATTTCTCGTTTTTTTAAGGTTTATCAACCCGTTGTAGGTCATTTAAAACCAGACAATATTTGTAGATTGTAAGAATTCTTTTTGGATAATAATGGTTTTAGTGATACAATTTTTACTAATTAACCCATACATGGGGGAGAAGAGATTGATTCATACCTTTCCCAGGCGTATTTGCGCATAAGTGAATATAATGTACCCAACTGGAACTGGAACTGGAACTCGGCTCCCGATTAACAATTCCGAGCTATTATCCATTGCACCACTCACGCATCCAAACACCTGATATTCTCAAACGGTCACCCATCTAGGTACTGACCAGGCTCGATGTTGCTTAATGTCAGTGATCATACAGGAACTGGCGTTTTAATGTGATGTGGCCATAAGCCTCATTTTATTGGTAAATATTTCGCTTTGTGCAGCCAGTCAGAAGATACTGGTTTCTGTAAGATTATAGAGGCAGGGAGAAATATTTGCTTCGTTAGTACGCGGAACTTTGAAAATCCGAACCGACTCAAATGTTTCCTTCGCGCATGAAGATTCGCGAAACAGATCTTTCAAATGTGCGCAGCGATTTTATTCGTTTTCTTCTTTTTGTTGGTCAAAGAAGGTAATTTTATTTACAATGATTCTTGTAAATTTCTTTTTGATTCATTCAATTTTCCGTTTGTTCACATTTCTATTCCCAACCAACCCGAAGTCTTTTAAAAAAAAAATTACCCAATGGAAATCACTTCTGCTGTTACATGAACGGGTCTTCAAACTCCCACTGATCAAAGAT
>OZ038489.1:39171092-39323592 GCA_964036315.1 Acanthosepion esculentum
AATCATTACCGCTACTAACCTAACAACCAATTGGATCATTCTCTCAGTGCACACCTCTCTGAGCTTACACTTTTCCATCGATCTACAAAGTTCAACAACCAATGATCCTCAGTGATCATCAGAGCTGTTTTATCCTGCAAGTACACTGCAAATAAATGCGATTCTAATCTTCAGTACGGCTTCTTGTCCCCGAGCACGTCCATCTGGAGGGGCCTATTTGTGTTTCTTCAAAAACTACTTAGCCGACCTTTAATTTATCCTGCAATTATTTTTTTTATCATTTAAGGCGATAAAGCCACTCGGACTCATGGGGGTAACTGGGAGTGAAAAAAAAATTTAATGTGGAGAAGTGAGAAGAAAGGACATTAAAAGAGCAGGATCCAGCAAGCAGAAGATGGCGATTGGCGTCGCATTTTATTTTTTTGAAGGTTGTAGATGGCAGTGAAACAATAAATCGGAAGGGAGTTTCACAGGCGAGAAGTGCGAGAAAAGAACCTATTAAAATAAACATACAGTTGTATGTAGCTAGTTCAGCAGTGAAACGGTGAGATCTAGTTGCCACTCTAGTGGCACGCTTAAATCGTCGGGACACCCAGGAGATAAACTCATCAGAATAATTATATTAAAATAATTAAAATAGTTGTAGAAAAGACAGAGGGAAGCCAGGTCAGTCGGGGGGAAACTGACTGAAGTCGCGCTGTCAGGTCAGGATCGATTACGTTACAGATGTTTCTTTGATTGTTTTTCAAGCCTCCCGAGATATATAGTCAGAACACCAGACCACATGTAGCAACAATATCCAATGCACGGATGAATAGAAGACTTATAAATGTGTAAGATGGTTCCTGCCGAGAAAAATCATCTGGTACGACACGGTGATCACACTTTCCTTGCAGTAGACCTAGCAATTGATTCAATATAATCAATTCAGGTCAGTAGAAAACTTGAACCCAAGAAGGCGCAAAGAGTTGAATTCCTGGGAATTAGCATCAGCCATGCAGATGACAGGCAGGAAAAATGTACTCCATGCAATTTTGTTTTGGAGGCGTTAAAATTAACAAGCCATTCCTTGCCCCAATTAACCATTGATTGGAGGTCAATTTTGAGAGCAATTGCCAGTTTTACTCTGTCAGACCTGCTACTAACTAAATTAAAGACCGAGGAATCCACAAGATATCGAGATGCTGGACAGTTATTAGGTATATATGCTACACCCGGGTTACATACAGTTTTAATTTCAGAATTGTCCTATACTGGTTGCAAACCACATTTAAAGATTTCGTCTCTTCCTCTCCCCGATGTAAGGACCAGCCATGCCACATACGCAATGTTAGCTCATCCTCGTTCCCTTAGTGCTCTACTGGTAAGTATCTTTGCCTGACTTTTCACGTAGAACAGAATTCCAGGAGGATGCTTTTCCTGATCACTATTTTTATAATAGTGAACTGCTTAACTGTAACGGACTTCCACTGACTCATTTTAAGATCTTTATTTAAGGTGCTACGCCTTGTTCATTTTGTGTTACCGGTAGTGTCTTATTTACTCTACAGCATCCCTTCTTTTGAGGATTTTTTCACTAGTAAATATTTAATTTTATTTCTTAATATTTAGCCCTTCCTCTTTGTAGAGAGTTCGCCACGCACTGAACTTTGTATTTCTTTTGTTTTTGATCAGCCTCTAGTTTTTCTGCACGTTTCCTTCTTCTGGTAGTCATGCTTGTACGTTCAAGAGTTTTTGGGGTGTTGGTAGGTCAAAAATATTATACAATATCATAGGTTTTGTGATGTCAACGAATACTCGTTATCACTTTTGTAATGCTCGTTGTTGTAGAGACTTTGTAATCGCAGATAAAACTATAGTACGCCGTTGAACAATGTCAGGCGCCTTTGAATAGCACTCGCACTAATAGAACTTGCTCGATAATACTCGCTCGAATAGTAATCCGTATAGAGATCCGAATAGAGAAATAGTATAGTGAATAGAGTAGATAATAGTGAACCGTATAGTAATAAAGGATAGAATAGAAGTGCAGATCCGTATAGTAATGGAGGATAGACTAGAAATGGCGATCTGAATAGTGATAGACTACAAAAGGGGATCGATTAGACACACGCTACCTCCCATATATGCGCTTCCTCTATGGTAACGCGGTTCACTTAATTCAATAATGGGATCGCCTGTGTTTGCTTACTGGCGATCTATGTTCAAACAGAAGTGTCGGCAGCGACACTTTATTCCTATATAACGATAAGTTCTTTCTTTGTTGCGCGCCTCTCTTCAGTAAACTTTTTTCTTTAACTCATTCTAATGCCTCTTGTTTTCCCATTTTTCTTCTTCTACCATATATATCATTTTTTCAATTTATGACCTTATTACGCCATCTTCCCATATTTCTTTTCCATTTGTAGATACTCTGAAGAATACTTTTTAGTCAATTTAGAAACGTTTTGCGTTCTTTTTGTTAACCATTCTTACTCTTTTTTATAACCTGTAACAACTTGTCAAACACCGATTTAATTTTATTTGCCAATATCATCTCCGTATGGGTCATTTGGTACCAAAATCTAATTTTCTTGGGAGCATTAGTAATTTCTTTTACAAAAATTATAATTTTTTTTTTTACAAAAATATATTGCTGGTAATTATTTTTAACTATGAAAATGTATTTTTGGTATTTTTACTATAAGGATATATTTTTATACTTCCACAAGGGTCAGAGTGGTTATATCTTGATTAGTCTACTTGCCATGGCGTCATCAATTCTTTCTCTGACTGACACCAACGGACTTCTCCTGACTCACTTTGAGCTCTTGACTTAAAATAGTTCATTTGTATTACCAGGTGTGTTTTATTTACTCCACAACATCCCCACTTGTGAGATTTTTTTCTAGTAAATATAATATTTTATTCCTTAGTATATACACTCTCCTCTTTTTTGGAAATTTCGTTATGTACTGAACTTCGTATTTCTTTTGTTTTGCATCAGTCTCTAGTCTCTTTTGGGTCAGTTTCAATACGTTTCCTTTTTCTGGTAATCATCCTTGTACATTCAACGAATTATTGTTTTGGTAGGCCAAAAATATCCTGCAGTACTTGCATAGGTTCTTTATTTCTTATTGGCCTTTCTTCAGTAAACCTTTCCTTTAACTGATTCCAATGTTTTTTGCTTTCCCATTTATTTATTTGACCATATATATCATTTTTCCAATTCAATGTCCTTAGTATGCCGTCTTCCCATATTTCTTTTCCATTTGTATATACTCTGAAGAATACTTTTTAGTCAATTTATAAAAAATTTGTATTCTTTTTATTATCCGTTCTTATTCTCTTTTGACCTGGTAGCAACTTGTCGGACACCGATTTAATTTTTCTAGCGAACATCAATTCTGCCGGTGACATGCCTGCTGGTGTATTGGGATTCGGAGTTTTCCTGTATACTCTCTAGAATTTTCTTCCTCGCACACTTTTTCATTACTTGCTTTTTTAAAAGCTCTCTTAAAAGTGAATTCAGTTTCTCCCATATCGCGTCTCAGATTTAGGATTCTCTAACATTCGTCCGATATTTCTATTAGTATTAGATTTTTTTTATTCTGTTCAAGTTTCGTTAAAATTGTAGCACGTATTTTTGGATTTTTTTTCGCCTTTAACCCTTGAACTAAAAATTAACCCTTTAAACATATCCGGAGTAGGGTTCGTTTAATTTGAATCTTTCCCACTCCTTGTTAACAATTCCAGCATATGTGTCAAAATATCTGCTTCATTTTTAGTCAGATTCATACACTTCCATCGAGTATTGAATAATTAACCCTTCTTGCTAAAAAATTTAGTCAGAATATTTACTGCTTATTGAAAGCAATTTATCCTGTTATTTTTTTTCGGCAGTACAAAATTACGGTATTTTCTTGTTCTATCCGTATTAACTATCAAAAAAAGTCTTGTTTTTCTCTCGTCTTCCCAGTCACTGGATTCTTCTCTGAAAATTTGATCGCATCTTCTAAAATAAGCAGAAAAGGTAATTCCATCATCTGAATTGTATGTGAATTCAGTTATGGCGTTTGCCATCGCAACGGGAATGAAAGAACTTGATAAATTTTCCGTTATCTTCCATATTATTTCAATTAAATTTTGTTGTTGTTTCTGGAGTTCCAACATCTGCTGTTGTTGCTGTTGTTGTATTTTTACCACTTGGGCTAATAACTTTTCCATATTTAAAGAAAACCTGTTTTTTCCCCTTCTTTCTTGTTTGTTTTCTTTTTTACACACACCAAAGAAAAAATAAATAAACCTGGTTCTAATTTCTCGTCGTCATTGTTGTCATGTGCGCCGAAACAAAATGTACTTTTTCCTACTCCGTATGAGTTTCGTTCCCTCGTCGCCACTGTTATAACTAGCTCCTAGTGGTTATAATATTATTATGTCACACTGAGGCTACTCACTGTGATGTCACTAGATATTCTCTTCGACTAATTACAACGGACCGATATTTACCAACCTCCCCACAAGGTAGTATGTGGCACAAGGCCGATTTTTATGTGGGGTGATTCCGAGACCGTAGGCGCGGGCAAAAATTCCTCATAGACACCGCATACACGGGGTCGGGTTTGTCCACCTCCCCAGACGAGACTCTGTCCGTAGGCATAGCCCCGTCTGGGTTTCTTTCTGCAGGCAAAGAGTTCGACAAGTCAGTCGCAAGTCTGGGGGTAAACTGCCTGACTACAACGGATTTCTTTGATTCACTTTGAGTTCTTGCGTCTTGCCTAATTTATTTTGTGTTGCCGGAGGTGTCTTATTTACTCTACAACAGGGGTACAGAGTAAGAGGCGCAGCTTACACGAACATGTGTGGAAAAATAACGGGTAACTTTATACTTGAACAGGTTAAGATAGTAGCGATTGAGGAAGCAGCCTCTTGGGAGTCGGTTCCACTAGGTAATGATTCGTAGGAAGAAGCTGCTTGAATGGAACGACTCACCAGTGGAATATAAAGGCGTGGTTCTCTACAGTGTGGTAGGGTGGGTCTTAGCAGTGAAGGTTAGAACTGGTGGAACTAGTGAGTGTAGTTCGTTTGAACACTCTATAGAAATAGCAATAGAGCAGTGAGGGCTTTGGGACATCTCATCTGTGAGAAAGGTCGTATAGAGTGGAAAAGAATTCGTCACCCACAAGGACGTGGCGATGGTTTTGGACTCCATCGAAAGTAGAAAGCGAAGACTGGGCATTTGCAGTCCATATATGGCATTAGTACTCCTTTTTCGGCCTGAGGTAGAGGATAGCAGAAGTTAGCTATATACAGTGTAACCCGGATATAAGAGACCCAGATATAAGAAAAACCCGGATATAAGAAAGATCTTCTCTGGTCCCAATGTAGAGCCTGTGTTAATGTTAACAAAATAGACCAAACCCTGATATAAGAGAAACCCGGATATAAGAGACTTATTCTCCGTTCCCGACAACTCTCTTATATCCGGGTTACACTGTATATATATGTTAATATATTTGTGATCAGGAGTGCTTAAACTATAATAATCTGAACAAAAGAAATGAAACAAAAAACAATAATTATTTCTGTTTACAGTGCCTAAAATGAGCGGTGTTCGTGTTTTTACAACGATCTACACTCTATGCAAGGCCCAAAAGCCACTCAAGGTAGAGTTTTACAGAATAAAAGTACATCAGATATGTGTGGAAGATAATAGTCAACCCTAGGCTTGAAAAGGTTAAAATTGTAGTGATCAGGAAAACAGTCGCTTGGAAGTCGGTTCCACTAGGTAATGATTCGTGGTAAGAAGTTGCTTGAATGGAATGACTCACCAGTAGAATATAAAGGGGACAGTGCATGTGGCAGGGTGGGTTTTATCCGTGAAGGTTAAGACTAGTGGGCCTAACGAGTGTAGTTCATCTGAACATTCTCCATGGAAATAGCGATGGAGTAGAGAGAGACTTGCGACGTCTCGTCTGTGAGAAAAGGGTTGCATAATTCGTCGCCTGCAATGACGCGGGCACGCTTTTGGATTCTATCGAGTGGGGAAAGGGAAGAATGGGCAGCTCCCGCTCATATATAGCAATATTACTCCATTTTCGGCCTGAAAAGGTATAGGATAGCAGGAGGAGAGAGGTGTTTGCTGGAGTGGTACAGGGGACCAACCATTTTCTCAGCATCTTTAGCGAATGGATCGTATGTACGAGTTCTACCTGAGGTCTGGATTGAGTTTTAGTTCCAATAGGTGCTCAAAGCACGGGGCCTCTTCGAGTGAAAATCCGTTCATCACGATTTGGTGAAAGATCTGGGTCCAATCGGCGATGTTGGATGGTCACTAGTTTATTGCATATATATATATATATATATGTATATATATATATATATATATATATATATATATATATATATAAATATGTATACATATATATATAAATGTGTACGTGTGCGTGCGTGTGTGTTTGTGCGTGTGCGTGTGTGTGAGTGTGTGTGTGTGTGTGTGCGTACATATATGTGCATACATACGTCTATAAGGTGTTAAAACCTAATACCGGATATATACTGGGTCTAATAGGAAAATTGTTCAAATCGTATAACACCAAATTTGTTCAATTGTTAGATTAAGTTTTGAACCGTTGTATCTTAGAAATGATTAAAGATATCTTACTGGAATTCTCCGATGTCTTTATTGGACTCTACTTTGAACAATAAGAATGTATTTAGCTCTAAGTTGAAATGTTGATCTCTTTTGCTGTTGTGACCTCCTGATCTAGTTTTCTTCTCAACTTAGTATATATATATATATATATATATATATATATATATATATATATATATATTATCCCTCACCGATAGCATGTCTCGGGGGTTCATACATGAAACTCTGAGTTATGCAAGATGATATGTATACTTATTGATATATACTTAATGGGTATGCTTTATTAAATTGAGATTTGTTTTATTAATACCAGCACTGTATATATATATACATATATATATATATATATATATATATATATATATATATATATGTGTATATATATATATATATATATATATATATATATATATATATATATATATATATGAGTGAAAATTGAAGTCAAAACTCAGAGCCGACAGGCTGTTTCATGCTAGACGCATTTATTTAGTGTTCTCTGGATGGTTCTTGAATGACCTTTGAAGATGGAAACCAAAGTATGAATGTTGGTACCATTTCTTAAGGCATGAAAGATCTTTTTCCTCTCACCATTGCTCAGTTGGGAAGACATAGTGGGGCTTAACCCTTCTCTTTCTAGCTGAATAACTGAAAGGGTTTTTCAGTGATTCTTACGAAGTTGGCTAAACGTCTTATCAGAAAACCTGGAAAAAAGAAACACAAATAGTTGTGTATTTTTTAGATATTAAACACTTCGTGGGATGGACAATTATGCTGTTACATCATTTTGACACACACACACACACACACGCACATATATATATATATATATATATATATATATATATATATATATATATATGTGTGTGTGTGTGTGTGTGTGTGTGTGTATACGGCGTTAAAGCATAATCATGAATAGATATATATGTGTATTTGAGTAATGTGTGCATATACATGTGTAAGTAATTGAATATGTGAGGCGCTGATCATCTTTGCTTAAGAGCTTTTTAAATGTGGTGAATACTGTACGATTTTTGTATTTATTTATTTTACTTACCAAACATTTGTTTATATTTATTGCTTTGTTTCCATAAGCGACCGGATTAATGAAAATGTTTGCCTCAAATTCTAAAGATTTTTTCGCTCGCTTGAAGCAGACGAGAAGAGACTTCAGTCTTAGCATTCGTCGTCTTCGTAGTAATAGCATCATTTTTTGTTTTCAAAAAATGTGTACCACCAACCTGAGATCTCGCTGTGTTATTGATATTAAAAAGAAAGACGAGCTTTCAAAAATATGGCTCATAGTAACGTCACTAAATAAGCTGAATAGTTTCATTGAATTTTTTTTTCTTTCTTTCTTTTGTTTGATTCTTTTCGAAGTTCGAGCTAAACAAAATGGCCGGTTGAAAAGCGAAGCTTCAAACCTTTCGGCATAACATTAATGGCATCTGACAGCTCGGACATTTTTAAATCTGCTTTTAGTCATTTACAGATGTCCCGCCGATTTTAACATACCAAAAAACAGTGTAAGAATTATCATTGAGAAATCGGGGTTTTACAAGTAGCTATACATCTATCACGATCTCTCTCCGGTTATATATATATATATATATATATATATATATATATATATATATATATATATATATATATATATATATATATATACCTCACCGATAGTATTTCTCGGAGGTTCATATATGAAACTCTGAGTTATGCAAGTTATGTATATTTATTGATGTATACTTAATAGGTATGCTTTATTAAATTGAGATTTGTTTTATTAATACCAGCACTGTATATATATATATATAAGTGAAAATTGAAGTCAACACTCAGAGGCGACAGGCTGTTTCATGCTAGACGCAATCGTCGCCTCTGAGTGTTAACTTCACTGTTCACTTTTATAATTTACATACGCTCTATCTCTGATATTGATCCCTTTATCCCATAATATAGCACACCCTTGAACTATATTTCTTCATATATATATATATATATATAAAGTGAAAGTAAGATATAAGATTAAAATATCCGATGAAATTATATATGTACGTAAGTATGTTCTACACGCAAACGTAAACACACACACATATAAGCATATAGCAAATATTTTTCTATACCTAAATTAATTATTATAGATATGACTAACTGATTGATTTCTTTTTTACGGTTTATCAACTTTTTTTAGTTTATTAAAGCGGGATTGTAAGAATAATTATTTTTCTTTTACAAGTGAATACTCCATTAAAATTTCTTTTAGAATAGCAATATTTTTACATACATGTGCTGCTATTTAACCCATAGCTGAGAGAATACATGGATTCGTATCTTTCCCAAAATTATTGATGAGTTGTATTCATTTTTTGTAATAGGGAAATATCTACTAGCTCGAAAATCTCACGACAATGAACGTGCCTCGAAATAGTTTGAAATCGCTTGAAAATAGTTTCCGAGATTAAAAAGAGTAATACATTTTGTGGAGCTCAATTTCTTTTGTAAGATTTTGTATCTGTAGGCTGGTAGACATTAATGCCATTGTTTAGAAAAAACAGCGTAGGAAACTCGTGGATCCGCTAAATATGATTGAGGAATCGGTGAGCCGAGTTCGAATTCCAGCCGAATTCATTACATTCACTTACTTACGTACTAATATCCTAAGAAAAGGTATTAATCTTCTTCTTCTCCTTCCAGCTTTGGGTAAATTGCAAGACAGACAGGGTTCTATAGCTTTGGATGGCAACTTGTCTACCGCAGAAAGAAATGGCAAACGAATATCTAATGCGAGAACTCTAAAAATCTAACAACAATGACACACCATTAGTAAAAGAAAAAATTGTCCGTATCTAAATTTAGTCAGTCAGTTATGTGCCATACGTGATACATGCTAAGGTGATCGTGTATGATTCGAGGCAGATATTTTTCCGCGCAGTATGTTGTCATTTCTGCGGTAGACCAGTTGCCATCCAAGGCTATAGAAACCAGCCTGGTCAGTACCTAGATGGGTGAAGGTTTGAGAAACCAGGAGTCTCTAGCTTGGATGTGAGTCTCTAGCTTGGATGTGATTCTCTAGCTTGGATGTGGTGTAACGGATAATGTCTCGGAATTGTTAAACGGCGAACCAAGTTTCAATTCCCGTTGGGTTCGGTATATTTGACTTACGCACAAATACTCTTGGGAAATGTATGAATCCACTTGTTTTCCCTCCAGCTATGGGTTAATTAGTAAGACTTCTATCCCTAAATCATTATTATCTCCCCCAAAATTCTTACAATCTAAAAATATTTTCGGGCGTTAAATAACCTGCAAAGTAATCGAATCAATCAATAAAAAAATTTGTGAATGAATGGCCGAAAAAGGACAAAGAGGGGTGGTAAAGACTCAAACGTTACATAGAGCAAAACAAAGATAGGAAGTTGTGGAGAGCCTTGATCATCCACTTAACGAGTTTATATTATAACGTGGTTGAACGAGGACAAAGAAAAATGGTAAAGTGCTAGAAGCTATTTAGATGCAAGTAAATATAGGAAGTTGTGGAGAGTCATGATCATTCGCTTAATGAGTTTGTATGAATGGATGGAAGAACAAGGAGAGTGAGGAATAATAAAAATCCAGACGTTCTTAGAGCAACAAAAGAAAGGAATTTGTGGAGAAGCATGTTCACCCGCTTATGAAAGGATGTGGTATATAAAATTAGTTCCATTTAAACGATTATGTATCTGTCCTTTAGAATTTATCTATCTATCTATCTATCTATCTATCTATCTATCTATCTATCTAAACATTTCACACTGTCATGTTATGCACATCAGGATGTCTTTTTGTTTTACTCTTCATCTAAATCGGAATATTATCATTATCAAGTTACTTTATATATATATATATATATATATATATATACACACACACACACACACACACATATATATATATATATATATATATATATATATATATATATATATGCGTGTATATATATATATATTTGAATTGGACATAGTTCGACAATTTATTTAAATAAATTTATTTAAAGAAATTGTCGGACTATGTCCAATTCAAAAATATATGACGTCATTTGTTTACATTTGATACGCTAGAGCAGATATGAATAGAAGAGATTCATGGAAGATTTAAGTTTAAAGATAGTAAAATCGACCTTGCTAACCAGACGCTTCTCTGTGGCCGGAAGGTTAAGGGACGTCACGCGAAATAATGGTTCCGTATAGGATAAAGGTTCGATTCCTGTCGGAGAACGAAAATTTTCTATGAAAATTTCTCGGAAATTCAGGCCAGTAAATGTTATTTAATACTGTTTATTATAAAACAGAGCATTTGCTTAAATACTTGTATCTATAAAAAGAACGTTAAACATATTAGTCGACGGAGATGTGGTTCTACAGAAGGATGCTAAGGATATCATGGACCGAGCATGTGAGCAACGATAAGGTCTTAGCGACGTTACAAATAAGGAGAAAGTTTATACTTAACATCAGAAAGAGGCAGCTGAAGTTTCTGGGACACATAATGGGGAAGGAGGGCCTGGAGAATCTGATACTCACGGGTCGAACAGAGAGAAAGAGAGACAAGGGAAAGCAGCGCGTGACATACCTGATGAGCTTAAGCAGGTGGATAACAGAACGTGGTCTGGGGGAGGAAGCAGAGGGAAGGAACTTGTTGAGAGCTGCAAGGAATAGAGGGAGGTGGAGAGCCATGATCGCCTACGTTCTGAAAAGGACATGACACACAAAAAGAAAGATACTTTTATTTAGTGATTTTCCAAGCGTAGCTCAGATGTGGCGCAAGGCCGAAAGTATGGAGCAACCCAGTGAGGATCGAACTCACTTGTAATTGTTCTAGCGAGACAAGCATGCTAACCATTACACCACCTCGAGGTGCCCAGGATATTTTATATATAGTGCTGAATATTAAAAATATTAAAATGATATTAAAAAATAGAGTATTAATATTATAATATAATATAAAATGATTACTTAATATTAAATATCAATTTTTTGTTGTTTCCTCCGACTTATCAGCCCACCCTCGTATCAGTTTTTAAATTCTGTTTTCTTGTTTTCATTGTTTATTTAGACAGCGCTTGTGTATATTGTCGCCAGGGTTTATGCATATATTAATTTTCAAATTCTATTTGTTTTATTTTCATTGGTTCTGTACTTCATGTTGATATATTAGGGCGTTAGTGTTTATGTATGTATCAATTTTTAAATTCTGTTGTTTTTGTCTTTCTTGCCATTTCTTGTGTAGGCATCACTGTTATCTATTACTAGCAGCATGGCCTGGTGTTGCCCGTGCTTGATTCAAAAATCGTACGACTCATACAGCAATCGCTATCATTTGACTTAAAATATTTTTGCCCTTCCTTGCCTTTAAAGTAGTGCCCTTTGCCGTGCTGATATTGCTGCATGCCTTACTTCTTGCCTATCTCACACTGCGAATTTTTTCTAAGCTCTATACTAAACATTAATTCTGTTACGAAAAAAGAACAAAACAAAATGAACACAAAACGATCAGCTTTAACAAAGGACTCGTAACTGGAAAAACCGAATGAAAAAAGAATGTTAACAACAAATACTTTTTCACACCCAACCCAGTTCTGCGGAATCAGAATCAACGTTGAGTTTAAGCAAGCGAATGAGCCAATTGGAGTAAAGTGCCATGCAGATTTAAATTTTTCCCACTTGTGACGAATGCAGCTATCGATTTTTTTTTGCATGCTAGCATGCTAGTTAACATTTGTGTCAGTCAGCTGTTGGCTCTCACGCTGGCCAATAGAATCTTCCTGCCTATTCGTGGCAGTCAGCTATAGGCTCTCACTCTGGCCAGTAGAAAATGGCCGCAAACTACATGAAAACTACCGTAGTAGCATGAAATCGATTATTTCTATTATCGATGTGAGTTGGGAAATGCGAAGTCGGCCTTGGTCTCACCACTAACTTGGAGCATGTCCATGTAAATTTTGGTGCAAATCCGTCGAAAATTGCGACCGTGCATTCGTTACACACACACACACACACACACACACACACACACACACACACACACACACACACACACACACACAATATCCTGCCTTTTATAGATAGAAATGATATTAGCCTTTATACATATATCAATTTTTAAATTCTGTTATTTTGTTTTTAAGGCTTATATAACCATCACATGTATGTATTATGACGTTAATGCTTATCTATGAATCATTTTTAATTCTATTATTTCTTTTTCGTTGTTTGCGTAAAAAGCACGCGTATATATTATAGCATTATTGTTTCAATTTTTAGATTCTATTTTTTCTTTTTTTTTATTAGTTATGAGGATATCACGCGTGTACACTGCAGGAAAAAATGGGGCAACCCTGCATTTCTTTAAAAGATATTTTGTTTTTTAGCTAGTTCCTATTTAATTTTTTCTTTAAACTGTTTAATCTTTTTTATATGTTCCAATATATATATATATATATATATATATATATATATATATATATATATATATATATATATGTACACACATATACGCACACACACACACACACATTTATATATAAAGGGAGAGAGAAAGATAAAGAGGCTGGCAGATAGATAGATAGATACTGGGAAAGATAGACAGATAGAGATATCAGCACACTGGTATATACATACACACACATATATATATATATATATATATATATATATATATATATATATATATATATATATATATATATATAGGTGCCTCCATGAAATCGCTAAAAAAAGAGCATAGCATGATAAAAAAGATGCCAAACTTGACGAAAACAAAATTTTGTCGTCTGAATGTTTATGTTATTATGAAGACGAAAGACGAAAGTTTTTTTTAATTATTTTTTGAAATTTTTACTTCTTTTTAGAACATTCTAAATTTTGCTTAAAAAAAACTTGTTTCTCTTTGTATCACCGGAACTACTAAAATAACATATACAATTTTTAGTACTTTTTTTTTTGTATGACACATTAATTTGGAAAATTTTGCAAAAATAAAAATAATTGTCGGAAGTTAATGAAACTTTCAGAAACTATTCATAGATGATGGAAATTATTACAAATATGTTTTTTTTATTAAAGTCATGGCAGAAATATTTTTTTATATTTATTACCCCCCACCCCATAACTAATTTTATGAAAACTATAGAAATTCGGTTTTAGTGATTACAATAGTTAAAAGCACAAGGCTTTGAGTAATGCAAATCATGATTTTTTTTAATTGCCCCCTACCTGAAAATCAGCTCTGAATTGTAACATAAAAAACTCAGTGAAACAAAGATATTTTTTTAATTTCAAATGCTTTTGTTTGCTTTTAGTTGTTTTTATGAATATGAACAATATTTTCTGAAAGCAAAAAATATTTTCGATGAAAAATGAATTTTTAATACAATTATTTGTTATTTCTTTAATTATAATAGATTTTTACATTTAAGTTGTTAAAATATAAAATTAGTTAAGTTTATTAGTTAATCAGGTTTCGTAAGTGTCCTTATGAGATAGATTTTTTAGTGCGTTGTAAATTGTATCGTTTTGACTAATCAGAAGATCCGCAGTAATTAAGAAATGTAATTTTGTGTTTATAATCGGGCTGCAATTATAAAGTACGGAAGATCAACCAGATTAAAATTAAGTTGCGTTATTTGAGTTAAGCATTGTTATCCGCTGTTACTTTTGTGAAACACGTGTGGAGAAGTTAATTTGATGTTTCAATTTCAACTGAGAAGGGTACCTACAATTATCAGTATCATCTTATGAAATTTATATGATCTTATTTTTATATTAATCTCAGTTATAACATTTTTCCATTAATGAAATATCAAAATTAATAATAAAATGAATGGAAATACAAATAACACAGCAAAATGTAATAAATGTACATAAAATTATAGTATTTTATGTACACTTCTGATAAAATTTCATAAGAAAGCTACCTATAAATTAATTAGATACCTATCTTATGAAATATGAAATTTAATCTCACTCTTAATAGTCTTATTTTAATTTCTTTATAATATATTTTCCATAAAGCATCGTAAACGTAAAGGTGAAAGCTAAGTACAAAAAAAATTAGAGCGCTAAAAGTTTTCCTTAAAAATAACGAGGTAGATAATTTGTTCATTTAAATCTAAATAACTTCACTTCTCTCCAAGAATTATCTTCACGTAAGCTATCTAAACGTCATGAAAATGTCTTTTGTCACCTGTCAAGTGACGCGAAAGGTTATGACCTGCTTTGTTTTATTTTCAATTTACATCTTTTCGGCGCAGAAGCTAAGTTAAACTTGGTTCAAAATATTTTACATAAACATAATTTCTGATTTTCTTAAAATAAGTTTTGAAAAAATGATAATTGTTTTTAAAAGAATTTCAAAGTGTGATTTTCATTTCTTTATAAAATGGAAACAAATGATTGAAAATGATTGATTATCTGCCAGTTTTGATGACAAAAAAAAGATTTTTAACGTAAATTTCGGACATGCTAGGAACGATTAAAAAATGTAAAAAATACCCCAAATATATTTGATCTTTTCTCTTTAATAATAGCATAAACATTTAGACGATAAAATTTTGTTTTCGTCAAGTTTGGCGTCTTTTTCATCATGCTATGCCTCTTTTTTAGCGATCTCATGGAGATACCTATATATATTTATACATACATATATATATATATATATATATATATATATATATATATATATATATATATATATATATATATATATATATATATATATATATACACTTACTTGGTGTATACACTTGTTACACGTCTGGGGGCAACATTGAATTTCTTTAAATAAATTCTACTTAAGATGAAATATTTTTGTATTATTTTTAAAGTAAAATATCAAATTTCAGTAACTACAGGGTATTTGCTTTTATTTTTTAGTCTTTCTCTAGTCTCTTCTTACTGCGGGAATGTTCAAATTTGGATTCGTCTGTCCACAATACATTTTGCTTAATGAATATTTTGTATGAGAATCTCTATATATTGTTTTCACCGTTAGTCTGTCAGTAGACTTTTTTTGAGATAAACTAAATATTGAACTATGTTAAATGTTAATACAGGTTAAAGTTTTTAACAAAAGATAAGTAGCCGACTGTGTTTGAATTAAAAAAAAAAGATCGTGTCGTTCTCAATTCCGAAAAATCGACTTAGGTCAGCCGGACTCAGGCGAGGGTTGCACAGTCGTCAAGAAAACATCACGTGTATTATGGTGTTAGTGCTTATGTATGTATCAGTTTTTAAATTCTATTTTTTGGTGTGGGGGGTCATTGCTTGTGTAGAGATCACGTGAATATATTCGAAATCGGAAAGCTTCTTCCAGTAGGGATCGTTCTAACACTAACGCGCACCTACACAGG
This sequence comes from Acanthosepion esculentum, assembly GCA_964036315.1. Lineage (NCBI taxonomy): Eukaryota > Metazoa > Mollusca > Cephalopoda > Sepiida > Sepiidae > Acanthosepion > Acanthosepion esculentum. The sequence continues at coordinate 39,187,112 of OZ038489.1, forward strand.
TATGAATACACGTCTTCTCCCTCCAGTTATAACGTAATTACTAAGACTAATTAACAGTAAATCATTAAAGAATTCTTGCCATACAAAAGGTTTTTCTGGCATTAAATAACCTGCAAAAGATTGATAAGCCGTTGCAAAATAATCAATCAATCGATACAATTGAATTTAAACATATTGAAGAATTGTGAAGAAAATAAGCAGATATCATTATCGAGCGATATTCATAGTTATAATATTCATATATGTTGTTTCCAATAAACCAAGCTAGCTAGCTATAGATCTAGATAGATAGATAGATAGATAGATATGAAGAGATTGGTATATAAAGTGGTAGCATCGTATGGGTTCTGACCGGTTCGTGCGAACCGATTCTTAAACTTATAAAAGCTTAGCGAACCGGTTGATAAATCATGCGAAAGTAATCTTATATATTAATACCAAATATATAATAGCTAAACATATAATTAATACCGTCGCTGTAAGTTCTACTGATGTTGAAAGAGGGTCTTCTGTGATGAATATAATTTATTCTGACAAAAGAAATCGTCTTGAAGTTAAAAATGTGGCAAATCATCAAGTCATAAATTTGATAGGTCTTCCATTTTTTCTTTGGGACTACAGCGATTCAGTTCAAATGTGGCTAAGAAACCATAACACATCTGATGACACTAGAGTCAAAAAGCATCATACTTCTAAAAAAAAATATGATGAGAACAGAATTTCTCAATCTGGAAATATCTGAATAAATAAATGTTTTCTATTAAATTATCAAAATGGTTTTAATTCTTTTTTGTATTCTATAAAGTGATTTATATCCATTCTCAGGTTGAAAATAAAATAAACAGAATAGGTTCCAAAGATTACCTTCTTTTATAGAACCAGTTCCTGGAAATTTGAGATACCATTATTGGATATATATATATATATATATATATATATATATATATATATATATATATATATATATATATATATAATAGATTTTTACATGGGGACAAAAACAATTACAAAAGATGCATTCTTGTTTGGACGGCTTATGTGCATCTCGAGTGGTTCTCACTAGTCGAGATGCGCATAACGCATCCAAACAAGAATGCATCTTTGTAGTGGGTAATTGTTTTTGTCCGCATGTAAAAATCTATAATAAACAATTATTGCTATACTCTTGGTATTCACCCCTCTTTTGAATTAATGCTCTGAACGTTAGAATTTACATTATTTTCGTTCTCATTACATTTGTATATATATATATATAATATATATATATATATATATATATATATATATATATATATATATGTTGTGGTAAACCCTCCTACAGTAGAATGATCTCTTCCTCCTCTCATAAATACTAACTGCGAGACATCCTAGGGCAGTCGTTGAGCAGCTGAGAGCCGAGACGCAGTGCTACTTGGGTTGTCGTCTGTCCAGAAGAACTCTTTACTGACTGGTCTTTTGCCACATCGTTTTTGCGATATTACTTGGATTAATTTGTGATCTCTATTTCGTTCTGTTAAGTCTGTTTTTATTTTACTTTTGCTTACGTTTTCAATTTTGAACTGACTGATTTTTGAAAAGTTTTTGATTTTTTTCTTTTTCAATTTCATACCCCCCATTTTTTCTTTTTTTCTCCTCTCATTCTTTTATTATTAGGTTTTTGATTTTCTTTTATTTTTGAATTTATATTTTATATTTTCCGTTTTCTTTTTAATTTCTGTAATCCCCTGCTAAAGTTTATCGTTTTTTATTAACGTCAGACTTTATTTTTTCATTGTTTACGTTCTTATGTGTTATATCGTTCTTTGTTGTTCTTTGTTTTTCCCTTTTTAAATATCCGTTAAGTTTTCTGTGTTGTACTTGTGTAATATTATCTGTACATATATATTTTAATTGTTTTTTAATTGTAATTTTTGTCTAATCTGTTTGTTTTTTTCCGTTTTTGTTTTTCTTCATTAACGGCAAGACTTGTATTTTAGCGGCTATATTTGTTTTTGTGATTTTTTAGTTTCGTATTTTTCTCGAACTTTCGTCTTTACGTTTCTAGTCTTATTACTGTATTATTTTATTGTTTGACTTTCTTTGTGTATTTTTTAACCTTTTTGTACGTGTAATCTTTTTTTTTGTATAGTCCTTTTAAAGGCATTTTGTGATTGTATATTTAATTTTTGTCCGCATTTTTTAAGTTAAACGTTTTATTCTTGTTTGTATTTTGCGTTAGATTTTGTCTTTAGCACGTCTAACTGTTTTATTTGTTTTAGTGATTTATTTATGTTTTTATTTCCTTAATACTTTATTTTTTTTAAAAAGAAAATAAATATAAAAGTGTTTAGTTCTAAAAAATTGGGTGCCAAGAAGAACGTAAAAAAAAATTATTTGGGACTATGAAAAAAAAAGACTGAGCCACCCGATAAATCGGAAGAAAATAAAAATGGTGGCCGATAATGGCCAAAAAATTCAAGAAACATGTTTAGCGGAAAAGAGTCAAAATTCTCCCACTTCTGCTGAAACTATGGAGGCCGAATCAGGCCAAAGTACACAAAACCAAGAAACTATAACGGAAACCGGAACAGGACAAGACACTAATACAAGAAAAGACCTGACAACAGACCTTACCAAGAAGGATGACAAAGTATCAGTCGGGGAGACGTCCTCTTGCTGCTCGTCCTCTCCTAAATGCAGTATAAACATCACGGAGTTCATTGAGAAAGCTAAAAGCTACGCCCATCTTGTTACAAAAGATAGGCTCTTGACAAATCTTGGGTGCTACAGAAGGTTGAAAAAAGAATTGTATCGGTCTTTGTGGTGGACAAGCGTTCGCGCAAAATTTGTCGCTCCACAAAAGACACCGTTATAAAGTCATTGACATCCCTCGGGATTAAACCACAGTCATTAAAGGCAAAGGCTTCTTCATGTGGGACATACTGTTACCCACGCCTGCCGACTGTGAACCAGTGAATACTCGTGACCTAATTACAAAAGATCTAACACTAAGGACCGAATATCAAGGCAGGCGTAAGACCAAGGTTTCAGTTTATGAGGTCCCTCCTCAGATTGTCAGCGAGCACGGCCAGATACTCAGTGCGTCCTCTGACGATCAGACTGGGGGATGGAGCTTTGAATTGATGGTGGATCTAAAGGCCTTCGTCTCTATCCCCAACTGCCTGGATGTTGAGAGCCAGAAGATGCCGATCATAGTAACAATTCGAAGACCAGCTTGCTGGAAGTGTGGATAGACTGGTCACCTGTCCTCTTCCTGCCCAGAGATGAAGGCTTCTGGAGTTCTAGCCCCCACCGTCCCAAATCTCCCTCGGGCTGAGTCTGTTGTTTCCGTCTCGCCTGTAATGGGCATGCCAACGGCCGAGACCGGTGTGGTAATACCCCCGGTTGGGTCAGTCTTACGGCCCCCACTCCCCGAAAAGCCTTTGCCCGGCGCTAGTGCGTTTGTGGAGGAGGAAAAGGGGGAATGGCAGCTTGTTGGTAAAGCTAGAGGGAAGCTCCGGACAGCGGGTCCTCGTCCCAATGAAGCCCTAACGGGAAAATACACAAACAGTCCCACTCCCTCAAGCAGTACTAAGGGTGTCTCTCCGACCAGCTATTCAGAAAAGTTACGGCAACAAAATCAAAAATATGAGCCTTCATTCGAGAAAGCCGAAAAACTGCGCCAACTCAAAGAGTCACTTAAACTAAACAAAGAAAGAAAATCTGGAACCAACTCCTCGGCGCCGTCTTCCCCGTCAGCCACACAACACATAATGACTCCTCCTCCAGTCCTAAAATCCTCATCTCCATCTTCCACAAAAATGACAACATTAAAAAAGGCCCACATCAGAGCTTCACCTGTCAAAGACCAAAACAGACTGTGAATTCTAAAAGGCAAAGAAGCGCTTCACCTGAAAATATAGAACCTGCATCCAATAAAAAACCCAAACCCATATTTAACACAGGGGAAGGTGTGTGCCGAGTCTCTAAACAACTAGCCTTTCAATACTCCAAGAAAATGAGAAATATCAAATCCCTAGTAAATTTCAGAAAAATCAACAATTGAAATATTGAATACCCCAGCAACTTCCCCAACGCTAAAAGGGTCTTAACTGTCATTAGAGGGGGTGAAGACGGTCAGCAAATTTGGGCCATGGTTGCAGAGGCAAATGAAGTCTTTGGCATGTTTCCGGCTATGGCCTGTTTTGATAATGACATTGTAAAAAAAAAATTGTAACAATTTTGTTCAGGGAGGTTCCCTCTTTTTGTTCACCCCTCCCTGTATAGAGCGTTAAAACTGACTTTCCCTCTGGACATTGGCGGCCTATTTCCCGACGGTACCATCAAAACTGAGATGGGAACAGGCTCGATAGGAGAGGCCGTTGGTTTCCTTTCCCCGTCCATGTCTAATGCAGGAGAGCAACACTAATCGGTTTCATTATAGCTCTCTGGTTAGCTAGTCTGAATGTCCTAGGCCAGAGGGCGGAGTCTCGAAGTGAATGTTTGTTGTGTACAAGAGACTCGTTTTTCTACTCATGGCTATGAGGACATTCTGTCTTGGTGGTTCTCTCTCTATTCAGCATGTTTTGATGGTCGTTCGAGAGGTGTCTCTTGGCTACTGAGCAAGTCTTTGATGGCTGCGTGTACTCTTGTCTTCGCAGATCCGGCGGGCAGTCTTTGCGTGCTGGATGTTACCATAAAGGATAAGGCTCTGCGTTTCATTGGGGTTTATGCGCACAATAACCATTCTAAACGGCCTGCTTTGTTTCGGCAGCTCGAGTCGTTTTTGATGACATCTCGTCGGGTATTATTTTAGCGGGGTTATTGGAATGCCGTCCTTGACCCCTATATAGATCGTATAGGGCCAAATTCGGGTACTAACAACCGGGACGTGAAACCGTTTCGGGACTTTATCGACAGGTTTGATCTTGTCGATAAGTACCGGAATAAGCACCCTCTGGAGGTAGCATGGACTTGGACAAATAGTGGTGGCTCGGATGCTGGGGGTATTTCTAGCTACTTCGACCGAGTCTTAGGAGAGTCGATTTAGGGCTCTAGAGTGTCCAAGGTTTCATTATATAGTTTATACGGATCATAGGTTTGTTCAGGTCCGTGTAAACTTAGATAAACCTAAGGTTAGGATACTGGAAATTAAACTACTCACTATTTGATGAGCAGGATTTCCGGACCAGCTGCTACTAATGATACAAAGGGAATTGACGGGGGCGGTTGTTGGGAATGCCTGGTGGGATAATTTAAAATCCAAAATTAGAACGTTTGCTGCTGATTTTAGCCGTCGTCTCAATCGAGATAGATTAGCGGTGGCGCAAACGGCTTTAGAGCAAAAAGTAGATCGGGCTGTGAAATCCCGTGATAGTGGGGAAATAGCTTTAGCTAAGGCAGAGTTGTCTTCCTTGCTTATCAAGAAGGATTAAGCTCTGGTAGTTAGGGCTAGGTTAAAAAGAATGTCCTCTGAGGCGACGAATATGGCCGCTGAATTGCGTACAGAGGAGTCTCGGAATGCATCTCGGCGACATATCGCATACGTCACATTGCCAGATAAGCGGATCGTGACTTCAAACGCGGGCATATGTGAGGCTTTTCGTGATTACTTTCAGGAACTTTTCACCAGGGAGCCCGGTCTGAGCCCTGCTCAGTTCGACGCCTATTTACCCGACTTCCCCTGTCTTGAGTCAGCTGAAGTGGCTGGGTGCACGGGTCCCATCACAGAGTCGGAAATCTGGGAAGCGTTGAAACAGGTTGGCCGGGATAAATCTCCGGGATTAGATGTTCTTCCCTACGAAGTTTACTTGAGACAGTCGCCCGTTTTTGTTCCTTTGCTGGAACTGATTTTCTCAGCGCTTCACCAGGGGTGTGATCAAGTTTCTACGCAAGGACAAGAACGGTGGGGATGGGATAGGTAATTTTCGCCCTTTAACTCTGTTGAATACACAGTTAAAGATTTTGGCAACCGTTTGCAGACTGTCCTGTCTAGTCTGATTGGCTCCGAACAGACTTGTGCTGTGAAGGGTAGGACTATTCAGGACAACCTTCATATGGTACGCTTGATCATTGAGAAAGTCGACAGTGAAGCCGCGCTGATCAATTTAGATCAGTCCAAGGCCTTCGATAAGGTTAACCATCGATTCCTGGAGGCTGTCCTTTCGGCGGCCGGTTTCGGGCTGGACTTTCGTACCTGGATCCGACTTCTGTATGCGACTCCCGGTGCGCTGGTGGAAGTAAATGGGGTACGGTACGATCCGAGCCTTTCGTATTGTCTCGCTCCATTCGTCAAAGTTGTCCGCTTTCGCCTTTGCTTTACGTTCTTGCGTTGGCACATTTCCTTCGGAAGTTAAAGGTGAATCCGGTCCTGCGCGGAAGTTCCCTGCCTGGAGGATACCATCTCAGCCAGGTATTCTGCCTATGCTGATGTCGTTTCGGTTCTTGTGTCGAGCAGAGCCGAGATTGACGAAGTCAGCAAAGAGATCAGTGGTTATGAGATGGTGACAGGGGCAAAGATCAACCGCGATAAGTCTGTTGGCTTGAGGTTGGGTGCGTGGAAGGGAGTTTCTCTTCCTGGACCTTTCTTCTGGACGGATGGGCCGGTCAAGATACTCGGCATCTGGTTCGGTCCTGATCTCCAGTTGAAGATTAATTGGTCGGAGGTGCGAGGGAAGGCCGAAATCGCAATTAATTTGTGGTCTCGGAGGAATCTTTACTTGAAGGGGAGGGCGGAAGTATGTGTTTCACACATCTACCCGATTCTCTTTTACCGACTCTCTGTACTTCCACTTCTGCATATTACACTAATGTCATTAGTAAGGCTTTTGTTCTCTTTCTTGTGGAGAGGCAAAGCCGCTATGGTATCTCGGGAGATCTGTTGCCTTCATCCATCTGAAGGCGGTCTAGGTATGCCTAGCATTGAGATTCGTCAATATATGCTTCGCATCGGGTTCCTAGATCGAATGTGTCGCGAATAGGATGAGGAGGGCGCCTTCTGGAAGGAAGACGCCCGCAAAACTTTCCCATCCCTGAGAAGTGTGCACTCGAGTGAGGAGGAGGCTCTTTCTATCGTGAGTGTCGTATTGCTCTGAAACGCCTCTTATGGGCGCCGGATGGCCTCTCCAACGCCCAGGCGTTGTCTCGTAGGGCATTATATCAAGTGTTAGTCAGGGGGGGGGGGGGGGTTGTGCGTGATGAGCTGATTGACGAGCTCGGTCTTACGAAGCAGCAGGCTCGCTCAATATGGCCTTGGCCAGTTCTGTTTGTAGCAATGTGGTGCCGCAGATGACGAAGACTGAACAATGTGTTCTTTTGCTTACTAGGAGTTACGAGAGTCGTGATTTGGACGACTCGTAAGAAGGAATTCTTTGAGACGAGAAGTTCACTTCTTCCCAACTGATCGTGTTCTTTAAGCATCAGCTTAAAGTCAAGATTAGGACGGAAAAGCGGCGGCTCACCTCATCAGAATTTGACAAAAGGTGGGTGACTCTTGCGCGGTTGTGCCGAGTAAAAGGGGCTGACCTAGAGTGGCATTTTGATGCCGGTTAGGTATCCGGATATTGTTCCTCCTGGGTTGAACTTTGGTAACTCATCCCGAAATTAGGTTAGTGTAGGTTTTGTTTTGAATCTTTAGTTTTTTCCTTTTTTCCAGTAAACTTAGCTAGGGTGTGTTTGCTCATTGGCCCCTTTTATTTTTGTCCCAATGTTTTCTTTAGTTTAATTCCCCATCCCCTCCCTCGTTAGGTGGTCAGTGATGTCAGTTTTCTGGTGGATGCGGGCCGTTTTTCGTTTCTTTTTCGCCTGTGTGTGTTTTTCGTTTTTGTTGATGTGTGTGGATGAGTGCGTGTCTGTGTGAGTGCTAAGGATGAATGAATAAATTTTATATTCTTATAGGCCCGCATAGATTTCGTCCAGTGAACTGATATTTCTGCCACATTTAAGTATTATGTGTGGGGGGGGGGTTATTACTAACAATGATTTTGTTTAATTTCTTGTAAATAGATTAATTCATATTGTATATACCCATTGGGGATCTTTTTAAATAGTTGTTTATCTCCCCCCAACATACGATGATTTGTACATATGGGGACTATTTAAGATTTTCATTGAGACAATGAGGTATTATGGTGAATGTAGTAAGAAAGGTTAGTAAGAATGTGTTGTTTTTGGTGTTAGGAATATTGTTAGTATGCTTGGGTCACTGCTTGCGGCTGGCTAAGTTTAAAATTAAGACAGATGAAGACCGTCCTTTTCCCTATCCCCTTTTTAGGCCTTGTGCCACATTTTCTGTAATTTCACAGAAATAAATATTGCGTATGTCGCAGTGTTAACCTACCGTTCGGCCGGATACTTCTATTTGCTTATTACTAACACTCTTACTTTGTATGTATCTGTTATTTCTATACACTTGTTCAAACCTACCTTCGTCTTCCGTGTCTTTCTTTCTGGCCCCTGTTGTGGTAAACCCTCCTACGTTTGGATGTACACCTCTATCTGCTTATTATTAACACTCTTGCTTTGTACATATGTTATTTCAACCTACCTTCGTCTTCCGCATCTTTCTGTCTGGCCCCTAAACAAGCCACAACATTAAGGAAATCAAACTGTATTCAAAAATATAACTTCAGGAAAACTACAGTATAAAACACACATATCACCGCCTCTTGTAATCATAGCCATAAAAACATGTATATGTAAAAAACCTGAGGATCACCTTCCATATATTGTATTTTGAAAGTAAAAATACATCAAGTTTTTATTATATGAACAAAATTAAATATCGGCATTACATTACCCATAAGTTGTTAATATGCTGTTAAACAAATAAATCTGTTTCCGAGTCTTTTAATATGTGAATCTGTTTCCGTTTATCTGTTTCCGAGTCTTTTAATATGTGAATCTATCTCCGTTTATTTGTTTCCGTGTCGTTTATTTGTGTAGATCTGTTTCCGAGTCTTTTAATATGTGAATCTGTTTTCGAGTCTTTTAATATGTGAATCTGTTTCCGAGTCTTTTAATATGTGAAGATTTGTTTTCGTGTCTTTTATTTGTGTATCTGTTTCACTGTTTGAACAAACCATCGTCACATGATAGTTTTGTAAATATTTGTTTGTAAACATATATATATATATTTTGTATGTATTTGTTTATTTATTGTATAATTTTTTTCTGAGAAATGATGATACTTGTCCTTGTTTGTCTGTTGTAAACCATTAACTATAAATGCTCTATTGGAATGGTAAGGTAGAATTTAGTCCACACCAGATAATCTAAAAATGGTTGCAGATACCTTGTCAAGTTGCGAAATGAAAGTTATCCTGAACGGCCACTCGTCTAGGTTCTTTCGCATTAATGCAGGTGCCCCCCCCCCCCCCGGTCTACATCCTTGGTCTTGCTTTGATTTTAATTTTCCTTAATGAGCTCCCCGATGGAATCAGCTCTCAACTTGTTATCTACGCTGAGGGAGCAATCAGTTACTCATGTAAGTCTGATCTGTTTGATAAGGGCAAATTAGCAGATAATGTCCAAAAACGACCTTCAATCCGTTGTTAAATGGGGCAAAGGATGGCTTCTTAAATTTAAGGTCTCCAAAGCTAAACTGCTCTCTATTAATCATCTGAGAAACCCCACTTTGCCTTGCATCAGCATGGCTGATGCTAACCCTCAGGAAATTAACTCGTTGCGTCTTCTCGTACTAACCTTATCAGCTGACATGAAGTGGAAAGACTATATTGAATCGATTGCACGGTTATTTGCTAAGAAACGTGTCTTGTGAGACAATTTTTCTCTCCAGAATCTATCTTGCGTATCTATAAGTCTACCATTCGTCCATGCTTAGAATATTACTACCACATAAGGTCCGGTGCTCCTGGTCTTTATCAAGAGCTCCTCGATAAAATCCAAAGAATCAGCTATATTATTGGTACTGATCTGGCGTCTTGGCTTCAATCATTTTCCTCCCGCCGTCAAGTTGCTTGCCTGTGCTTTTTATATAAATACTTTCATGGTAATTATTCGGATGAGATCTTTGCTATGGATTATTTTATTTGATTTCTTGTAAATAGTTTTGTTTTCAGATTGTAAATTCTCATTGGGGCTAGTTTTAAAAATGTTGTTTTATTCCCTCCCCCCCACAGATAATGATTTGTACATATGGGGACTAGTTAGAATTTTCATAGAGACAATGAGGTATTATGGTGGATGTAGTAAGAAAGGTAATAATGTGTTTTTTTTTGTTGTTAGTAATATTGTTTGGGTCATTGTGGCTAGCTAAGTTTAAAGTTAAGACAGATGAAGACCGTCCTTTTTCCCCATTTCCTATTTTGGCCTTGTGCCACATTTTGTAAATAAATTCACAAATAAATATCGCTCTTCGCTATGCTAAATTGTTTGTTTTTCATATTGTAAGTTCTCATTGGGGCTAGTTTTAAAATTGTTGTTTTATCCCCCCCCTTCAGATAATGAATTGTACATATGGGAACTAGTTAGAACTTTCATGGAGACCATGAGGTATTATGGTGGGTGTAATAAGTAAGGTAAGTAAGAATACGTTGTTTTGGTGTTAGGAATATTGTATGTTTGGGCTTAAAGTTAAGACAGAAGAAGACCGTCTTTTTCCCCAGCCCCTTTTTGGCCTTGTGCCACATTTTCTGTACATAGCAGAAATAAATATCGCTTTTTCTATGGATTGTGGGTATTTTTTTTTTTATTGCTAACAATATTTAAAAAAAAATTTCTTGTGAATAGTTTTGTCATATTTGTAAACATTAATTGAAGTTTAGATTTTAAAATTGTTATTTTATTCCCCTCCCACACAGACATGTATTGTACATATGGGGACTAGTTAGGATTTTTATAGAGACACCGAGGCATTATGGTGGGTGTTGTAAGAATGCTACGTAAGAATGCGTTGTTTTGGTGTAAAGAATATTGTAGTATGCTTGCGTCAGTGATCATGGCTAGCCACGTTTAATGTTAAGACAATACAAGACCACCACAAGGCCTTGGGCCATATTTTCTAATTTTACGAATAAATAATTCTCTTTGCTATGGCACCTAAACCTTTTGAATTTAAGCTTAGTACCAGACTGGCGTCGAGATCACATCAATCTGCAGTTGAGCTGGCAAGATGTAGCCATAAGTTTTATGCAAACAGTTTCTTTTCTTGCACTTCTCGCTTTTAGAACTCCCTTCCGGCTCCATGCTTGCTGGGAAAGTTTGATCTTCAAAAATTTAAATCCAATGTCAACCGCTATCTACTGTCCACCTGATTACTCTTCTTTTGTTATCGTTCTTTAGTTTCTCTTTCTAATTCTTCCACGCCCTGCTGGACTTTTTTTTAAAAGTAAGGTTCACCAAGTACAAGGATAGGAGGAGAAGATAACGGTTAACTCTAGCCATGAACAGGCTAAGATTGTAGTGATCATGAAGTGTGTGTGTGTGTGTGTGTGTGTGTGTGTGTGTGCGCGCGTGCGTGCGTGCGTGCGTGCGTGCGTGCGTGCGTGCGTGTGTGTGTGTGTGTGTGTGTGTGTGTGTGTGTGTGTGTGTGTGTCACACCCACAACTACTCAGAGACGTTTGGGAACTCCATCCAGACTGAAAAGTGAGGACTGGTCAAACCCCGCTCAAATATGACAACAGTACCCAAAAACTGCTGACAAATTGCTACATTTATGGCTTTCGGGATGGGATGAGGATGTAATATGTGCTCTTTTCCTCTTAAAATTAAGAAGGAAGACTTGGTCCTGGGGTTTCTAACCCTATGGCAGGACATATCGCATTCTACTACGATTGATAGACTGGGCAACATTTGTCCTTCATCATTATATGCGACATTCCACATTAAATAGACCTTGTGTCACAGCGTGCCGATGGTGCCCAGCTTTTAGGATGGGATGAAGGTGTAGTGTTTGTTCTGTTTGGTTTGGTTTGGTTTATTTTGGTTTTACGGCATATCAACCTCAATGGGTTATTTAATGCCGACAAAATTGTTATTGTTTGTAATATATTAAAAAAAATCTATATCTGGTAATATTTATTTGTTCTGTATTAATCTTAAAGTTATGCGGAGGTCTGGTCCCGGGAATTTTAAGTCTGCGATAGCATTTCTCTCATTGTAGTAAAAAGGGTTAGTTGGTCGAAATCACCCCCAGCAGGACAGTAGTCCGTGAGGTCCGAGGAGGCTAATAAAGGATGAGAAAAGGGCAGCGCCATAATACCATAGATCATCTTAGTTTCTCTCTGCCCCGTAGAATATCTTCGAATGAAGCTAATAAATGAATTAATCAGTATCTTCCTATTTTATTGGCTGTAATTTCTATTTCAGAACACACTCTGACTCGTTTATCTATTTTCTTTGTCATCCGGGCTCGCAGAAGCCAGTGAGGTTGGTGTCCCACCCACTTTAAACAAAAGTAGAAAAATTACCAATAATATAAATGTTGAAATTAATAATAAAGTAAAATTTAAAAAAATATATTAACCACGCGCTACCCAAGAGAAAAATGAAAGGCGACCAAAGAATTATCTATACAAACCTCTTATATAGAAACTGTCAGCGAGGATTTTATTTCTCCAGACAGTTTTGTGTTTCTGACAGCATGAGTCTACGTGCGAAAGAAACGGCTGTGTTTGTAAATGTCTACAGTTCTCTTAGAGCGTGTATACACACGCACACACACACACACACACACACACACACACACACACACACACACACACATATATATATATATATATATATATATATACGAATGTAATGAGAACGAGAATAATATATAAACTCGAACGTTCACAGCATTAATTCAAAAGCGGGCCCAATAGCGATAATAGAGCAATAATTATTTATTATAATTTTTTCATATAGACAAAAACAATTTATTCACTTCAAAGGTGCAACTTTGTTTCAGTGCATTTAATTGCACTTCGAATGGTGAGAACCAAAATGGTTATGAACAATTCTGTTTGTAAAGCAAGACGTTATGTGAAAGGTCACTTCCTTTTTTCCATTTGTTTGAAAAAAAATAATACATAATGACAAAAAGGTGACGGAGTGTATCAATAGTGCTCGTTGATAGCAGTTTGGTGAATGATGGTGAAGGTGTTAAAGTGATGATGATTTCAAGCAAATGGAAAAAAAAGGAAGTGACGTTTCACATGCGGCTTGCTTAAAAACATAATTGTTCATAACCATTTTTGTTCTCACCAGTCGAAGTGCTGTTATTTGCACTAAAACAAAGTTACATCTCTGTAGTAAATTTTTTCGTCTATATGAAAATATAACAATAATCTATCTATCTATCTATCTATCTATCTATCTATCTATCTATCTATCTATGAGTGAGTCTAAAAATATCAGTTACCAGGAGACAAAGGAGGCCCACTTGAAACTACAATGCTATCATTTAATTTTCATAATGAATAGATAAAAATTTTACAAAAAAATACATAAGAAAAAAAGGATACAATTAAAATTCATAAAGAAAAATGTGTATTTTCTTAGTGATTACAGTGTTCATGTGCTGTATATATTACTGGCAACAGGTAAAGAATACACAACTAAAATAGATGCCAATGAACCGTTTAATTAATCCGTTTCCTTCATATTTCTTAGACGGTATCTATGATTCATTGATTACTCATAAATAATCTAAGATTATCTAAATCGCTTTTTTGCTCAATAACTTTTCGTGTGAAACATTTTATGTGTTTAATGTGACAGGAAAATGGAAATATATCTAGGGAGAAAAAGATTATCAACGGAACAACAAAGGCGAAGACGACAAAGCCGATTTGAAGATGAATTTGAAGCAAGGCGATCACTTCATCGACAAAAGTATCTGAGTGTCTCACATGCAAGACTTGAACAGATAATACTGCAATCTAAGAAACTTAGTTGTAAAAAAACTGATTAATGAAACGGTTCATTTTGCTTGGGAAGTAATTTTATCTCAACGCAGGTAACTATTTTATTTCAGTAGATTATTAAAATAACTAAGGGAAGTAGTCACTAAATTTATAATCTTAAGTAGATTTACGTCCCATTTCACTACAAACGTCTTGAATGGTCACTCTTCTAGATCGTTTTGCATTAATGCGGGTGACCCTCAGGGATCTCTCTTTGGACTTAAGTTGTTTCTAATTTTCATCAATGAACTTCCTGATGGCATCACTTCTTAACACGTTATCTATACTGATGACACAACTATTTACTCCTGTCTTTATAGTAACTCTGATTAGTTTGATCAAATTGGTACCGACATAAAAAAATGAGCTATATTCTTTTTTTAACTGGGACAATGAATGTCTTGTTAATTTTAACGTATTCAGGGCGAACCTGTTCTTTATTAATCATCTTAGAGAACCTTTGTAGCTTCCATGAATGTAGCGAATGGTAACCTCCAGGAGGGTGACTCGTTTCCCCTTCTCGGGATAATACTTTCTACTGACATGAAGTGGAAACATTATATCGAACCAATTTCTAGGTCTGTTGCTCGGAAAGTTGGTTCACTGTGTCGTGCTAGACAATTTCTCTCACATATTTACATATCTACCATTCGTCCATGCTTAGAATATTGCTACTACACATCTATCTGGTAATCCTGCTATATCTTTAGAGATCCTTCATAAAATCAAAGAATCTGCAATATCATTGGCCCTGAGTTAGCATCTCGGCTTCAGTCACGTTCCTACCTCTGTAATGTAGGTTCCTTGTCCTTTCTCTATAAATATCTTCGCGGTAATTGTTCCGATGAACTCTGCCCTATGATAAGTAAACTCTATTGATTTAAACGCAGTTTATGTTGGTGGTAAGTTCTCATAATTTTACAGGTGAAATGGCTACATGTAACCGCAAGTTCTATGCTGACAGTTTCTTTTTTTCGTACTTGTCGTGCTATCTGCCGGCTTCTTGTTTCCTGTCAAATTTGATCTTCAAAAATTTAAATCCAGTGTCAATCGTCATCTTCCGTTTTCTTAATTTATATAAAATAATTGAGTACGAATCTATATTATAAAACGAGAGATGGTTCTCTCTCCGTTATAAACTGTGTGCGTGTGTGACTTTGTATGAGCGTGTGTAAGTTTCGTGCGTATATCTGTGTTGTGCGTAAGTGACTTACATATGTTTGTGGACTTTAATGCATCACACACACACACACACAAACACACACACACACACACATACACCTACGTACACACACACACACACACACACCTACGCGCACGGTTTGCCTGAGTTTGAAATAAGACATCAGAATAATTCTTTCCTCTCCCACTCAGTCAAGGCAACCAGCAATGTAAGCATAAATTTGTAGAAAAAATAAATCATAGAAAAAAAAAAAAAAAAAAAACTTAACCAGAGCTTAATGTCCGTCAGAATGTCTCTTTGCTTCCATGTTTAGTACTGCTGTGAAATAATAAGAAAAAAATAACCGGATATATTTGTCTCTAACGTTGGAGCAGCGAGGAAGCTTTAAAGAGATTTTATCTACATTAAGGCGTACGATCACCGAAGTTAATGAACGTCGACTCCAGTCAGGGCCTAGATGAGTAACCACTTGGGAATACCAGGTGATATAAGATTGGATGTGTGGTTTGCGTAATAGATAAAAGGTTCGGAATTATTAATTGGAGAGCCAAGTTCCATTTCCATTTGGGTTCGTTATGATTGCTTACGCACGAACACCCTTGAAAAAAGTATGAATACACCAACTGATGGTATCAAGGGGAAAAATACGGAATTGGAAATCGGATAGCCGAGTTCCAATTCCAGTCTGGTTCGGTATATTCACTTTCGCGCATATATCCTTGGGGAAACGTATGGAACCACTTCTTCTCCCCTCCCACCAGATATGGGTTAATTAGTGGAACTTATATTAGTAAAAAAAATCATTATCATCTACCCCCAAAACTATTACAATCTAAAAATATTTTCAGTCTTTGAGTAACCTGCAAAAGGTTGTCATGCGTGTTACATGCTTACGCGATCAAGTATCTTTCGATAGATGACTGACGAGGCAGACTTTTTCCCGCAGCAGGTTGCCATTTCTTTCTGCGGTAGACCAGTTGCCATCTAAGGCTATAGAACCTGGTCTGTTCTGCTATTTGCTCGGTGGGGTGGGAGGTTGAAGAGGATTTATACCTTTCCCAAGGGTATTAACACGTAAGTGAATGTAATGGATTTGACTGGAATTCTAACTCGACTCTCCGATTCCTTAAAGGTTGACAAACCGTGAAAAACAAATCAATCAGTCTTACCTACATTAAGAGAGCTTTCGTATCTTATCAATGATTATTTCAAACTGCTTGACTGATGTTTATATGGTTAAATGATTCATAACGACCATTCTTATAACGATTTACTTTGGTGGGGGGATCGGCAGATGACTTTCCGTTAGGAAGGTTTTCATGCAAAAGTTGCCAAGGGATCCTGCTGTGGCTTATGCGAGCAACGTACCCACTTCAAAGCAAACTATAAATATGCACGAAATATAGGTGCACACAATCTTCGTTCTCACTCTCTTATATATAAAAGAGAGAGAACGAAGATTGTGTGCACCTATGTTTATATATATTTGAAAATATGTTTGAAAATGGCTAAATGTATAGCCGAAAGCGCTCGGATAAAAAGAACATTCGGACAGTTTTTATATAATTTATCATCTGAAAAGAAAAACATTATTAGATCGCATGAGAAAATATATAAAAAACTAAATAAAAGCACTTTGTCAGTCGTTTTTAATGAAATGTGCATGAAAGAAGGATTGTTGCCTAAATACACACACACACACACACACACACACACACACACACACAAACACATATATATATATGTGTGTGTGTGTACATATATATATATAAAGAAAATCTATGACCAGGTGAAAAGAAACTTTTTGTGTGTCAAGTTTCGTCCTTTAGAACTTCATTGGACATTGATATATATATATATATATATATATATATATATATATATATATATATATATATATATATATATATATCCATGTAAGATGAGAACGAATAGAGTACAATTCCAACGTTCGTAACATTTAATTTAAAAGAGGGCTCAGTACAAAGTAGACTAATATTATTTATTTTAGGATATTAAACCGAAAACATGTCAAAATCGCTACACAATTGCAGTTGTGTTTCGATGCGCATCAATGCATCTACTCAGGTGATTATAAATTACTGTAATTTCCATTTAGATTTAGAGAAAAGAATAAAAAGCTCCCAAAAGAGTCTGCCTATGATTGCACACTGGAAAAAAAGAATGGCATATTATGTGTATTTATTTTATTTTAATCCTCTCGAATTCTCTGATCGACTTCTTAATGTTGATATTAAATACATTAAGTAAGGCACCGTAGTTTTTTCATTTATTTTCATTTTTATTTTCCCAAGTACTTTCAATATCATCTAAGATATTTTTCACGAGTGAATTGCAAAGACAAAAATTAATGTAAGTAATAGTTGTTTTTTTTTTTTGTAAATATGCTTGAACGCGCACTGTTAAAATTAACTGTTAAAGGTATGGCGTTTTTTTCATGTTTTGATCTAAGGGAGGTGACTTTATTTTATAATTATAATTTTAGACTTTTTAAAACCTTGTTTTTATACTCATAACTAACCTTATTTAGTGTTGGTTGTTTGCTCCTTATATAGAGGACCTCGAGAATTTGAAGTTTTTGTTTTGATTTTACTGGTGACGTATCCGAGTGTTATCAATTAATATATTTTCTGAATTGTGAAGGTGGACAGGAATGTGTCTTTAAATGATTTACGATGGAGCTTGTATCCGACATATTTAGTATAAGTCGCCTTGATAATGTTGCTGTTGTGAAACTAACATATATATTTACTTTTTGTCAGAGATACAATCTCCCAAAGGACATTTAAATTGATACACAATGTTGGAAGACACTAGATGATGGAGAAGAGTTATTGTGGATGATTAAGTTGGTTGGATTAAAATTTAGTTTAGTATATAATTAGTATTATTTTTTACTGGGATCAGTGGATGATATATTAGTACTTATTAGTTTTTTTTTTTTTTAAAGATTTTTTCATCTTGTTTGTAGTTTGAATGTATTTGATTGCGGTAGAGTAAGTCGACTTGTTTAGGGCTATTTGAGGAAGTATTATGTTCTTTTTGATTTATGCTAATATTTATAATAGCTCGTCTAATTTGTTCATCAACTATGTAATTTGGAAAGACATTATTAATGAAATCTTATTTAATGTTTTTTTTAATTCCGTGTAGAAAATTTTAATCATGAAGATAACAGAGAAAGCACTGCGGTTAAGCTTTCTGTTATATTTTAAATGCACCTCTCGGATAATAGCTCTATATGAACAAATTTAAATACACTCGGAGAGCAACTAAAGCTATCCACAACTAATCGTAGATAACGCCAACATGATACGCTCATCTAACTGCAGAAGAACCTTAAAAATAATGAAAGATTTAATAATAATTAAATAAAAAAAAACAAGAGACGGACTCTTAATAATATTAATTATGAACACGGCCACAATGTGCTGTGTTCGAAAATGAAAACATGTCTACTGTCAATTTAAACAAATCTACATATTACGATAGGCGAAAACATTCTTGATAATAGCTAATAGTTTAACCAAAACGTTACGAAGTACAGGTCGTTCGGACAATTCATCCTCGTTCTACGTCCCTCCAAAACAAATCTCTTGTATGCATGAACATAAGAACAATTTAATAAAAAGTTCAATCACAGTGCCTTGTCGATCATCTTCAATGAAACCTTTATAAAAGAGGGTTTGCTATCCAAATATCCAATTATATATATATATATATATATATATATATATATATATATGTATATATATATATATATAATTGCACATCAATATATATGTAATATAATAAGGGATATTAACGTTTATATTATTATTGTTATCTTTATTCCGATAATCTACAAAGGAAGCAATCTGATTACGCGTTGTGGCTATACAAAAGTGGTTGGATAAAAATCTTTACAGGCATCTCCAATATGAGATCACTCAAGTTTGAATCTTCCCAAGAGAGACCAGTCATTTTTCTTATTCGTCGAAGATTAGAAAATGCCGGTGGAAACATGGTGAAAGCGAACGTTACCTTAGGATATCAAACGATCGAAGCCTCGTTCGCGCCAAATGCGTCCTTCCTTATTCCAAACACACTGAACGGCAATTTTCTATTAGAAAAATATAATAAAACCAAGAAATGGCAAATGTATATCATTGTAAAGCAGGATGGGGAAACTTTAAACAGATTTCTAACATTGTTTTCCGATTCGGTGCCAGCTGTCTCCATACAGAAATAATAATTATTCAGGCATACATCGATACGTCAATACGTGGGCTGTTCGGAAAATATCCAGCTATTTTGAATTATCACAGAAAATTGGTTGTGCGGCTTTGTTGTAAGCTGTCAACCAATCAGAGCGATCTTTGACGAGCCAGCATGAACAGACACTCCAACGTTGAATTATGTTGGATTATGTAAGTGGTAGACAATTTCCTCAAAGATGAAGAAGAGACTTGAGACGACAGAGATGTGTTTCTACAGAAGGATGCTAAGGATATCATGAACCGAGCGTGTGAGCAATGATGAGGTCTTAGAGAGGAGGCAAACAAGGAGGAGGCTTATATTTAAGAGGCAGCTGAAGTTTCTGGGATAAAAGCGTTCGTTTAAATTTAAATTTGGCTACGCGGTTCCATCAATAAGGTCATGATAAAAAAAAACAACTAATAAGTACTAATATATCCTCCATATATTTCTGCCCGGAAATTATCTAGCTATTTTGAGTATTTCAGAAAATTCTGGGTGGCCTTATAATTATTCAACCAGTCAGAGCGAACTTCAAAGAGCAGGCATGAACAGACATTATCGTTCGGATAATCGTTGACGGAAAAGAAATGACACAATCTAAAACAGAAGGTAGCGACGGAGAGTGTGAAGCGATTAAACATGAACTACAAGAAAACAGAATGCATGGTCATCAGTAAAAGGATGAGCCCGAAATGCAATTTGCATGTCGGGAACACCAGAATCAAGCAGATTCGGCAGTTTAAATATCTGGGAAGCGTTCTGACAGAGGACGGTAAATGTGACACTGAGATCCGTAAACGTATTGGGATAGCCAAGGACACATTCCAAAATCTGGGTAGAGTATTGCGAGACAGGAGGATTTCTTTGGTAACAAAGAAAAGAATACTAAGCTGTTACGTGAGATCTGTCCTTCTTTACGGCAGCGAATGTTGGACGATTTCCTCAAAGATGAAGAAGAGACTCGAGACGACAGAGATGCGGTTCTACAGAAGGATGCTAAGGATATCATGAACCGAGCATGTGAGCAATGATGAGGTCTTAGAGAGGATGCAAACAAGGAGGAGGCTTATACTTAAGAGGCAGCTGAGGTTTCTGGGACACATAATGAAGAAGGGGGGTCTGGAGAATCTGATACTCACGGGTCGAGTAGAGGGAAAGAGAGACAAGGGAAATAACATACCTAGCGGACTTAAGCAAGTAGATGACAGAACGTTGTCTGGGGGAGTTGGAAGGAACTTGTTGAGAGCTGCAAGGAACAGAGGGAGGTGGAGAGCCATTATCGCCTACGTCCTGAAAGGACATGGCACATAGAAAGCAAAGTGTAAAGGGACTGTCCGGTAAGTATCCAACTGTTTTGAATATCTCGCAAAACAATTTTTTATTTTTTCAGAATAATTCATTTAAATTTTCTTTTAAATCATTAGATCGAACGTTATGCGATAAAAAATCACAGATTTAAATTTGGCTACGCGGTTCCATTAATAAGGTCATACCCTAATCATGATAAGAGGATTTATTTCATCTGACAAATATTTATTTATTTAAATAGTCGTTTTCCTTGTCAATGCACATAATTCAGCTATGAACAGTAATCATAATTCACATTATGATTCAGTTATCTACTACGTGTTACGATTTGGGCATTTTCGGGTATGCACGCACGCGCGCGCGCGCGCACACACACACACACACACACACACACACACACACACACACACACACACAATAACTGGCTGCTGCAGTGGGGAACAAAAACTTCTAGATTTGAGTTAAAGGGAGATAACAGCATTGGTTAGATCCAGAGATTTGACCCAAAGGGTTCTGAGTTCAATACCTGGCTAATGCAGTGGTGAACAAAAACTTTGAGAGTTGAGTTAAAGGCTGATAAATGAGATATCCGGAGGAGGCGTGGAACGAGAAAAATCTACCCCGGTGGACGAAATAAAGAGTTCAGTTCGAAATTCCAATCACTTGAAGAAGGCCGGAGCGTACAACGGCCGAAACGTAGATAAATATGGCGACAAAGATGAATACAATAGTACGAACAATGTAAATAGCGTAATGTATTTATGTATGTTCCTTGTTAATTCTTTTTTACTTACTTCGAACCAACACGAAGGAACAGCACAGCAAGAATTCCGACAATTTCCTACATCAATAGCACAAAGGTGACATATCAAATAAACTGTAAAAACGATTAGAAATGTTACATGCGTTACTCATTGGTTGTTCTTCGCTGCGTGTAATTCCCATAAAATAGTTAACCGCCCCATGTCTGTAACCGCGTTTCTTGCAGTTTTCTTCCTGTAAAAGGTGCAGATTTTCCTGTTCAGATATATATATATAAAAAAAAGAGAAACTTTGAGAACACGAGAAAAAAAAAAACGAATAAAAGCTTACAAAATTTTCGTCTTCAATGAAACATGTATAAAAGAAAGGTTGCTGCCCAAATCCATACTTGCATTCCTCTTGCATCTTAGTGACTTTACCGCCTTTCCTCGGGTGATATAATTTAAAAAAAAATGTAGAATAAACGGTCCAGATCGGTCTCATTCCTTATCTTGACCACAAAGATTCTGACGACTATAATGAAAACATATATCTATGTATTGCCGAGATGAGCATGGTGTGCCTTTTTTTTAATTCGCTGTGTCAGCTTAGAAGGTACCATGTTAATGCTCTCGATACTTTTGAAAAGAATGAGAATATTAAAATTTGTCCAGTGACATTACGTTTGGTTATTTTCGATCTACACCTCCTGATTTTATTTTCCTAAATATCTAGATCTCACTACATATATTGCCACGTGTCTCACAGACGGACGAGACGTATCAAGCCTCTCGCCTCTCTATCGCTATTTCCATGGACAGTGTTCAGGTGGACTACACTCCTTCGTCCCACCCTCTGGGTTTAGACCCGAAACGCTTCGAACACTGTGGTGAGCCATCGTCATTCCCTTCATATATCTCTATTGAGTCGTAAGTAGCATTCAAGTAGATTCTGCCCACGAATAGGTACCTTGTAGAACCGACTCCTATCTACAAGGCTGCTTCTCCGATCACTATAATCTTAACCTGTTGACGTCTAGTTTTAACAGTTATCTTCCACACATATCCGGAATTAGTTGTGCCTCTTACTCTGTAATACTCTACCTCGAGTGGCCCTCGGGCCTTGTACGAGAACACAACTGTGAAAAACAAAAGCTAGTGTATGTGTGTATATGCGTGTGTGTGTGTTTGTGTGCAAAATCAACATCGTCGGGTTAAAGTTATTCTCAATTGTGAGGTCAGTAGAAGCACAAAGCCTCAGATTGTTAAGAATAAGCAATTATAAGAGACTGTTATGAAAGTCTAAAGGAATTTTCCTTCCATCAAGTTTGTGACAGCTGAGTTTCTTCGTCTTTCGCGAGAAAACGGAGTTGTACACACATAAAATGGTCAATTATCGCTACGAACCAGACAAAGGCCATCTGCCACCCCAATGTGTGTTTACTTACGGTGCTGCAAAAGAGGAGAAAAAAAAAAAACCAGAGTAAATTCGATTTTCTTATCTTCTGACAATCACGTCGGTCATGAATTGGAGTTCGCGTTCAGAATCAGAACCAAACAAATTGTAGCTGTTAGAGGCTTTGAAAATGGATGCAAAAATATGTGAGCGAATGGGAAAGATAAACATATAGATACATGCGGACATATTAAAATCAAACGGCACAAAAAAAAAATAACACAAATGTTATACTTATCGCAAAGAGGACAAAAAACTTAACCGGTTTTTAGTGCTGGCTTGTTAGATCCCTATCAAGCTGTAAAAAATCTACACAGCGAATAAAATAGAAGCCAACATGTTCTCGGTATTGAGGACAATTCATTCAGATTTCCACTTAACGGTTCTAGAAGATTTTTATATATTAAGTCCTTCCAGCCACCCTCTGTAGTAGATTTTAGGCTTGGATGCATATTTTTTGAGTCTTCAGGAGAGATCTGATAAGACGGAAATGAAAACCGGTTATGCTTTTAGTTTTTGTCCATTTTTGTGTTTCTATTTACAACTATATATTTTTTGTTATAATTTTCTGTCGCTTGATTTTAACACGTCCGCTTTTATTTCAATTATTAAAGTTTCTGCTGCTAGTATAATATTTAGATACACAATATCCGGTGTTTTTTTTTAATGTTAGTCAATATTTTCACAATGAAATCAATATTATGCAAACGATGTTCAGTTTTTCTGTTTCTATGATTATTCTGTTATCTTGTTCTTCTCGAGTTCGCGATCTCCAAAGTTGTTTTACTCGTACTCAATAACTTTACAATATCATGTTTCTCTTGTGTTTCCAGTTTAAATAGAAGCAAGTACTAGCATCAAATTTATGGTAAAAACTTGGTTGGAAGAAAGAGAACATTATTATAGCACTGCGAAAAGTTTAAGGTGATTACTCTCCGCCAAAAAGCAAACAAACAGCAATCTATAAATGGTTCATTCGTTTAAAAAAAAAACAAGAACTTTCGGGATTGAATAAGTGATTGCTGTCATAGTGTAAGGCAGTGTTTCTCAGCCTGTTTTTTTATTTTATAAAAAACAAAATTATAAATGAACCATTTATTTATAAAAAACAAATTTATAAATGGATCTTTTTTTTATTTATAAAAAACAAATCATAAATAGATCATTCTTTATGAAAATCAAAAACATTAATGGATAATATTTTATAAAAAAACAAATTTATAAATGGATCATTTTTTAAAAAACAAACTTATTAATGGATCATTTACTTATAAAACGAAATTTATCAATGGATCGTTTTTATAAAAGATCATAAATGGATCATTTTTTATTAAAACACAATTTCATAAAATGGATTGTATTCTATAAAAACAAATTTATAAAAGAATCATTTATTTACAAAACAAATTTGTCAGTGGATCAGTTTTATAAAAAGTCAAAATGGATCATTTTATTAAAAAACAAATTTATAAATGGATCATTTTTTATTACAAAAACAGATTTATAAATGGATCATTTTTTATAAAAAATATAAATGGTTTATTTTTTTTTATAAACAACACATTTATAAATGAATCACTTTTATAAAATAACAAATTTATAACTATCATTTTAATGAAAATACAAATTTATAAAATGGCTCATTCGTGTAATAAATCAAATGACTGTTATCGAGCAGTGTTTCCCAACAGTTTTTTTCATAATAAACAAAATTATAAGTAAATCATGTTTTTTCTAAAAAGTAAATTTATAAATGGATCATTCATCACAAAAGACAAGTTCTTTCGCTTATGTATAAACAACTGGTATCGTCTCGAGCAGTGTTTATCGACCTATTTTTAACTTCTGGCCGTACACGAAGAACACACTAAAACTCTGGGGGAGGAACTTTAAATTTTAATAAAGAAAAATGAGTCCATTAAATGCTTGACCTCTCATCCATTAGGCTTAAGAAGAAAAATTATCTGATATGGTTACCATTTTTGCTTTCTTCTTCTTTATGTGCCATGACCCCTGAGGACGTAGGCAAACATGACTCTCCACAACTTCCTTTCCTTCGTAGATATTAATAAAGTTTGTCTTTCTTTTATTTCTCTTCACGCCTGTTCTGCTATCCATTTACTCAATTTCATTAATTATGTTATGCGTTGTTTTCCTCTGCCGCTCTTGCCCTCTATCGGTCCCGGGAGTATCAGATTTTCCAAGCCCTCCTTCCTCATTATGTGCGTCAACTGTCTCTTCCTGGTGTTAAGTATTAATTTCTTTTTGGTGTCCATTTTCTCTAAAACTTCGTCGTTGCTCACATATTTGGACCACGGTGTCCTTAGCGTCCTTCTGTAAAACCACATTTCTATTGCTTCAAGTCTCTTATTCATCTTTGAAGAGATCGTCCAGCACTCACTGCCATACAGGATGACAGATTTCACGTCGCAGTCATTCCCAAAAGAGGATTAGCGGTACATTTTGCATTTAAATAGATTTGTGAAAAATTTGCTATTTCATTTTAGAGTGTTCGATAATGACTGATTTAAATCCCTTGAGGAAGGGATAGATTATCCGATTATCCACTCTTTAAAGATTAAGGAATTTAACATCCGGTTTCAGATATCAAATAACAAAGATGAGATTAAGACATGAAAACGACATACTCGGTGTTTTCTTGCTTTTTTAAAATAAATATTTTCAAATATAAAAAGAATTCATAAATTACTCTTCTGTTAATTTGGGGTGCACCTGGTTAACTTTCACGGTGCATTAGTGCCCACCGGTTGAGTAACGCTGGTCTATAGAATTGACGTGATGTTAATGGAGCTTATACGAAGAAATAAGGTTTATAATAAAAGTAATTTTCCAAGCGTAGCTTAGATGTGGCACAAGAACGAAAGTAGACAGTACCCAGTGTGGATAGAACTCACTAATCAGTCGTAATTGTTCTAGCGAGATAAGATTGCTAACCATTACAGCGCCTCGAGGTGCCCAGTGATTTTCCAAGTTTAGCTTAGATGTGGCACAAGGCCGAAACAATGTGTCACCCAGTGAGGATGGAGCTCACAACTCAGTCTTAATTCTCCTAGCAAGACAAGCTTACTAACCACAAGACCGCCTTGAGGTGCCCAGTAATTTTCCAAGTGTAGCATAGATGTGGCACAAGGCCGAAAGTAGACGGCACCCAATGAGGATCGAACTCACTACTCAGTCGTAATTGTTCTAGGGAAATAAGCTTGCTAACTATTACATCGACTCGAGGTGCCCAGTGATTTTCCAAGCGTAGCTTAGATGTGGCACAAGGCCGAAAGAATGTGACACCCAATGGTGATCGAACTCATTACTTAGTTGTAATTCTCCTAGCAAGACAAACTTAACTTACTAACTATTACACCACCTCGACGTGCCCATTGATTTTCCAAGCCTAGCTTAAATGTGGCACAAGACCGAAAGTAGACGGCATCCAACGAGGATCAAACTCATTACTCAGTTGTAATTGTCCTAGCAAGACAAGCTTGTTAACCATTACACCACCTCGATGTTCCCAATAAGCTTTATAATAATAATTACGCTTTTGAGTCCTCTCTTATATGTATCAATCGAAGGTGCCTTAAATTTGTAGAATACTTTTTGAATTCTTTAAATATTCACAATTCCTTTCCTGTCATTTTTACATGTTTCCTTTTTTTAAAAAATCAAAACTTCCAGACATCATTCCCCAGTCGTTGCCGTGCCAGGCAGTTCGATTAGCTTCCCTTATACTTAAGGAAAATAGGAATTACAAAAAAATACAATAAAGAAAAGGAGTCTCGATCATAGTTGGTATCATTGAGTCAATGCGAACGATACTTACCATTTAGCTGCATAGAACGTACTTCGCCAGGGCTACATCCAGGTTTGAATTTCTTTCTCCTACACTGGTTGACACCAAAAGCTATAGGAACCAGTCTGCTTACTATATATCCATAGCTGAGGAGAGAAATAGATTCATACCTTTCCAAAGAGTATTAGCAGGTAAATGACTCTAATGAACTCAAAAGGAAGTCGAACTCGGCTCTCCGATTCCTCAACCCGAGACGCGATCTATTACTCTACCGGGTTTCTACCAGGAATGGCAAGGAAACTGATATTAACAATCAACAAGAGACAACTGAAATTTCTGGGACACATAGCGAGGAAAGAAGGCCTAGAGAATTTAACGTTCTCAGTACATATGTGTATACTTAATGCGCTTGTGTGATTGACACAGATAGAACGTAATGACAAAGGATAAAACATTACTTAAAGAATCAAAAGACAAGAAGTTGTGGAGAGCCATGATCTCCCATTTCCTGAAAGGATATGTCATAGCGATAGATAAATAAATAAGGAGAGAGAGAGAGAGAGAGAGGGAGAGAGAGAGAGAAAGAAAAGATGGGGAAGACAGAGAAAAGAGGTGGTGGTGCTGTGATAGATTCAGTGATATAGAGAGAAACTCGTCCGTTTTACTCCATGCGAGGTATTGAGCCACAGCCTCGCCACGCTTGTGGTACTGCTATGGTTTCCATAGCAAGTAGGCTTTTTATGGCGAGGAGTTGCCAGCCCCACGCCCAAACAGTTTGGAGTTCCGAATTGTCCTTCTCCTAGACTGGTTTCCAAACAAAGCTAGGCATTCCAGTCTGTCCGCCTACTTTAAACCAAATCTGATGAAAGAATAAATTCATTCATATCTGTTCAATGGATATTTATACAAAAGTTGTGAAGAGCCATGATCACCGATGCGCTGAAAGGATATGTTACATTTACAGATAGATAGATAGATAGATAGATAGGGAGAGAGAAACTCACTGATGGTCCTGTACTGGACCACCGCCTCACCACGCTTGTTATTACTGGTGTGATGTCTATAGCAAGCAGACTTTTTATGGCGTGGACTTGTCACTCCAACGCCCAAACAGTTATCCTTCTCCTAGAATGTTTTCCAACCAAAGCTAAGATAGTCTGTCCCGCTATTAATGAATATATACCTTTTGCATGGATAGGTGTACAAAAGTGAACACAACGGCTTCGGTCGGAATTCGACCTCCATAACTCAATCTGACTTTCGCACCGTTAACCACTACATTACCCGTCCATCAAATCGTTTAAGCTGAAAGGTATTAAATGAAGTCAAGTTGAATCATAGTTCTTTTTTTTCTCCTCCTCACACTCAAATATTTATCATCTAACTTTTAGTTGTCATGGACTGAGCTTTGAGAAACCCTATTAAGTTGATATTGTGTACAGACGTAGCTGAGAAACAGAGGAATTTAAACGGATTTTGTTTGTCTGCAATACAACTCCAGAAAAGTTTTATATATATTCAGGAATCTGTTTTTTCCCTGTTCAGAATTGTTAACTCTTTCTTACTTTTTCATCTTCCTTTTTTTTCAGTCTGATATTTTGAGACTATTCTTTTTGCTATACTCACATTTACTTTTTATATACAATATATCTCCAGTTTGGTGCGGGTTCGTGTTTTTTTTCTCCTTTTCCAGTGTAGTTTTTTTTTTCATGCGTCCTACTTAGAATTCGATAGGTCGATGACAAGCATAACATTCTTTTATAGTATCGAGCTAACACCAAGGAAAAAGAAATGGAGAAAAATACGTCGTCAAATGAGTAGAATTTTAAAAAAAGAAACATAAAATAAAAGCTCTCCTGAAGATAACCATAAAATAGATAAGAAGAAACATAGACAAAAGTAAACATCAAAAACACATTGTGCCAAAAAGGCATATAACTGACACCCACCCGTACGTCTAACATAAATTAACATTTTGTTTTTCGATGTCATATATTTTTGGGTATACACCCCAAATGAAGTTTACGCTTATAGACCCCAAACGAAGTTTCTGCATATACACCCCAAATGAAGTTTGAGGTATACACCCCAAATGAGGTTTCCGCTTATACACCCCAAATAAGGTTTCCGCTTAAACATCCCAAATGAGATTGCCACTTAGACACCCGAAATGAAGTTTCCACTGATAGACCCCAAATGAGGTTTCAGCATATATACCCCAAATGAGGATTCTGCTTATACATCCCAAATGAGTTTTCCGCTTACACCCCCCAAATGAAGTTTCCGCTTATACACAAAAAATGAAGTTTCCGCGTATACACTCCGAATGAGGGTTCCGCCTATACACCCCAAATGAGGTTTCCCCATATACAACCTCAAATGAGTTTTCCGCTTATACACCCCAAATGAAGTTTATTCTGATACACTCCAAATGAGGTTTCCGCTTATACACCCCAAATGAGGTTTCCGCTGATATACCCATAAAGAGGTTTCCCTTATACACCCCAAATGCAGTTTCCGCTGTACACCCCAAATGAGGTTTCAGCGTATACACTCCAAATGAAGTTTCCGATTATACACCCCAAATGAAGTTTCCGCTGATATACCACAAATGAGGTTTTCGCTTATACACCCCAAATGAGGTTTCCGCTTATACATCCCAAATGAGGTTTCCGCTTATATACCCAAAATGAGGTTTCCGGTTTACTGCAAAAACCAAACATTAGCTATGATCGCGTAGCCACTGAGCAGACAGCGAATAAAGAAGAAAAAATGAACTTGAATTTGTTCAACTATTTCTCCCGTTGGTATCGACTAAAAATATGAATTGATGGGGTTTAGATTATGTTTTGAAGTGCAAAATTTTCAAAGTATTTACAGCAAAGAGACAGGCATGTTCAAACAAATTGGGAAGAAGCTTGTGGCGAAAGTAAGCAGATATTAGGCGAAAGTATACTATAAATAATCATTCCAACTGCTACTTCGCTGCTATAGTGTGTAGTAATGTAAACCAGTAATGGCGATTAACACGACTACATCTTAGCAAAGCTATTTCATAATTGATGCATTACAAATGTATTAGGCGACAGTTAAATTGACATCCTTCTTGAGGAAGAAAGACACGAGACTGTGGACAAAGAAGACATCGCAGAATGGCAAAACATCTGCAAAGCTGACAATATAGATGAAACTGTCATGCTGTTAATATTTGATACAGATAGCAATAAATCTAAAATGTGCTTACTAATACTACTACTATTACTGCTACTGCTGCCACTAGTACTAATACTACTACTAATAATATATAACAAATGCTTTTTTCGATTTTCAGTTTACAGCATGATAAACCATAATTTCATTTACGCCTGATAAACCATAATTTAGGGGTTAACTTACCGTGATTAATAACCTTTTCATTTATCTCTCATTAAAGTGGTGACATGGATGTAGTCTAGAATGCGATTTGACAATCAAATCCCCTGATCAGAGTTCCCTACCTTCCGGCCGAGTGGCACTTGATCCTGAAAGTTTTATCTATTTATTTTATTTCCTTGTATATTTGGACGGTGGGTGGTTGCATTTAAATTCTGGTATCTCGAATTAACTGCATCACAAATGTATTGGACGCCAGTGACGGTGACATTTCTTTTGAGGAGGGGCATGAGGACCCTGTAGGCGACGATGACGACATCGAAAATGACGAAGCCATCTACTATGTTGACAACATAAAGGAAACTGTTATGCTGTCTACCTTTGATACAATCCACTGTAAATATCAGATCTGCTTAATATTTTTTGTGAATAAAAGAAATGAACCAAAGACCGAAACGAAAAAAAAAACACACTGTTTTGCGACTTATTTAAACACTAGTTTGAACCACAGATATAAGTTACTTTTGATCATAATGTCACAAATATGAAACATACTTTATCTTCAAAAACATGTTAATATTATTTCTCGTGTATAATACATAACGCTAACTTTCGATCTTAAAAGTGTGGAGAAAATTTCGCTTATACAATCATCATCATCATCATCATCATCATCATCATCATCATCATCATCATCATCATCATCCTTCAACCTCTCCACAGTTGGTCGGAACTCCATTGACAATCCCTTTCTACACTGTTCCGTTCTGCATTGCTGTCCCCAGATTCCCGATGTCCAACCCTGAGTCCCGAGCTATGGAGTCTGAGAAGGCCAATTTTCGTGAGAAGACATTTCCAGAAAGATGCCATATGAATAAAGATGAGACGATTTCCCTGTCCGCTCGGTGGGAGTGGCCGGTAAACTGTAATCGTTTTTGTTTCAGTTTAAGAGAGATTGATCTCAGTTCCCCGTAAATTGTGTTAAGCGTTGTATGGGATCGCCAACTGATGTTCTGGATTTGTAGATTTGTATATGCTTCATCCAGTCGTCTTTCAAGACGAGCAGATAATACCTAAATTTCTAATCCTATTATTATACAATAATAAATGCGGCATGTCACTTGCTAATAGTTTACCCATAATTCCACGTATGTGAAACTAATCTGTCATTAACTCTGTCATATATTTACGACTAACGAAGTCTGTTTTTCTTGATTTTCATGTACAGCACAAAGAGAACCTGCTAAACCTTGTTTTACGGATGTGCGTGTGTGTGTGTGTGTGTAACAAATGCACAGCCGCAATTTCCAACGGATTTGCACCAAAACTTACATGCACATGCTCCCGACTTTGTATTTCCCAACTCCTATCGATAGTGGAAATAATCGATTTTTTAATGATTCTACGGCAGTTTTCATGTAGTTTGCGGCCATTTTCTACTGGGCAGAGTGAGAGCCTATAGCTGGCTGCTACGAATAGGCAGGAAGATTCTATTGGCCAGCGGGAGAGCCAACAGCTGACTGACACGAATGTTAACTAGCATGCTAGTATGCAAAAAAAATCGATAGCTGCATTCGTCACAAGTGGGAAAAATTTAAATCTGCATGGCACTTTACTCCAATTGGCTCATTCGCTTGCTTAAACTCAACGTTGATTCTGATTCCGCTGAACTGGGTTGGGTGTGAAAAAGTATTTGTTGTCAACATTTTTTTTCATTCGGTTTTTCCAGTTACGAGTCCGTTTTTAAAGCTGATCGTTTTGTGTTCATTTTGTTTAGTTCTTTTTTCTTAATAGATTTAATGTTTAGTATAGAGCTTAGAAAAAATTCGCAGTGTGAGATAGGCAAGAAGGAAGCATGTAGCAACATCAGCACATCAAAGGGCACTCCTTTAAAGGCTAGGAAGGGCAAAAATATTTTAAATCAATTGATAGCGATTGCTGTATGAGTCTACGTTTTCTGAATCAAGCACTGGCAACGCCGGGCCATGCTGCTAGTATATATATATATATATATATATATATATATATATATATATATATGTGTGTGTGTGTGTGTGTGTGTGTGTGTGTGTGTAATGTATATATATATATATATGCTTATAAGACGCCCTTTCAGGCGGCATTAAACTACAGAGCAACTCAAAATTGATCGCTGCATTTAAGTACTACATTAATATTTAAGCTTACCTTTTAAAATTTCAACAATAAGTCTTCTACCGTCACTGAAAGAAATTTGAAGTATGTAAGTCCTTAATTTCCGTACAAACAATTATTTTTGTTTCATGGGTGACTTTCGCTGAATTTCGCAATTAATTTCGATTATTCCCAAATTTATTTCCATGTTATAAAAGTTTTCGTACAAAAAAATTCTCGCAAAATCATGTAAAAATCGCTGAAAACAACCGGAGTCAATAAAACATGGGAATCCAAAATGGCACGATTGCGGGTCTGGATCCGCCCCGGAATATTTTAAGTTGGTCACGGAGACGGCCTGATTCCAAAATGTTATATGTTGGGCTACGGCCTCTAGGATTAAAGTTGAAAACACAGCTAATTTTATTTTGAAACATATTGAGAACTGTATTTTTTTCAGTTGAAATTAGCTATTGAAAGTTAGAGAGTGGTGTCCCTTTAGGTTGAAAAAGTGTGACACACTGACATTCACAGTTAATATATATATATATATATATATATATATATTAACTGATTTAAAATATGGTTTTTTCGCTACACAGTAATAACCATGTTTCAAAAATGGAAGCTAAACGCTTCGAATTTAATTTTGTTATTAAATAAAATACATTAGTTCCATTTCCTCGTCAAGCGAATTTTGGAGTAACTTATTTTTAAATTTACTGATTTAAGGGCAGGGCAAAGATTCATAATTGTGTGTTTCCAAGGATACAGAGAAATCCATTCATCTAGACAAGGTGTGGTAGCTTGTTCAATTTCAGTTTTCGTTGTATCAGTTAATAGTTACATTCGAAAGGGGGGTTATGTTTAGGGATAGGTAGGGATGTATTTTTCAACAAATTCTGACATTCATGCGTTTAAAACTGTAAATTTAAAAATAAGTTACGCCAAAATTCGCTTGACGAGGAAATGGAACTAATGTATTTAATTTAATAACAAAATTAAATTCGAAGCTTTTAGCTTCCATTTTTGAAACATGGTTATTACTGTGTAGCGAAAATAAAACATATTTTAAATCAGTTAATTTATAATATTAGTGCGCTGTAAATTTACATTGAGCACTATTGTGTAAAAATAAAAATATCTATAAGAACACCGGATTATATATCTTACTGTTCTTTCTTTATATATATATATAAAATCGACCTTGCTAACTAGACGCTTCTCTGTGACCGAAAGGTTAAGGCACATCACGCGAAATGACGGTTCCGTATAGGATACAGGTTCGATTCCTGTCGGAGAACGAAAATTTTCTATGAAAATTTCTCGGACATTCAGGCCGGTAAATGTTATTTAATACTGTTTATTATAAAACAGAGCATTTGCTTAAATACTTGTATCTATAAAAAAGAACGTTAAACATATTATAAATGTCTTTAATAAATTGTCGGACTATGTCCAATTCAATATATATATATATATATATATATATATATATATATATATATATATATATATATAATGTGTGTGTGTGTGTGTTAATCTTTTCAGGCCAAGTAGGACAACAGAACCACTAACATGATTGGGATTACTGAATGTGAAAGAATATGAGAAAACATTATAAAGGAGTGAAAACAATAAAAGAAAAGAATTTAAAAGGATATCGTTTTTACATTTTTGATAATCAAACACGACTAGAAAGCAAGGAGCCGGAAGAGAGTTCCACAAGCGAGAAGTGTCAGAAAAGAAACTGTTAGCATAGAACTTGCGGTTCCATCGTGCCATTTCGACTGTAAAATGAGATTTTGATCAATCTAGTAGTGGGCTTGAATTCATACAGTCTCGGTACCATAAAGGAGAGTTCATCAGAAAATTTCCCATCAAAATATTTATAGAAAAGAAACAGGGTAGCTACATAAAGGCGGTGGGAAAAGGACTGAAGTCGAAATGCCAGATTAGGACCAATAACATCGCAGATTCTTCTTTGCATTTCATCAAGCATCTCTAAGTATATGCAGGAACACCAGACCAGATGTGACAGCAATATTCTAAGCATTGATGGATGGCAGATTTATAAATATATATATATTCACAGATTCTGGCGAGAAAAATTATCTAGCACTACAAAGTGAACCAAAATTCCCAGCATCAGACATAACGATTGATTCGGTATAATCTTTCCACGTGTCAGTGGAAGATGTTAGCCAGAGAAAGTGCAACGCGTCATTCACTTGGATGCTCACACCAGCCATGCTAATTGAAGTCAGAACGGGTTCTCTCAGATGATTGATAGAAGGTTTTGCTTTGGAGGCGTTATATTTAACAAGCTATTCCTTGCTCCAGTTAACAACAAAATGTATTCCAATGAGAGCGAATTGTGATAGCCAAAGAGACATTCCAGAAGCTAAGCAGAGTACTAGGAAATAAGAACATATCGCTAGAAACAAGTAAAAGTGTACTAAACCGCTACGTGATATATGTCCTACTGTATGACAGTGAGTGCTAGACGATCTCCTCAAAGATAAAGAGGAAACATGAAGAAACAGATATGTTGCTCTGCAAACGATGCCGAGGATACGGTGGACCAAAACATGTGAGTAACTAGGAAGTTTGGGAGAAAATGGCAACAAAAAGGACACTTATACTTAACATCAGGAAAGAGGACTTAAATATTTTGATGCTCACAGAACAGATTGAAAGCAAAGAGGGATAGAGGAAAACAATGCATAACCTACCTAGCAAGTTTTAGAGAAAATGAAGACAAAAAGGACACTTATACTTAACCTCAAGAAGAGGCCGTTAACATTTCTAGGGCACATAATGAGGAAAGAGAGCTTGCAAAATTTGATACTCACAGGTGAGACTGAAAGCAAAGAAGGATAGAGGAAAACAACGCATAACTTACCTAACAAGAGAAAATGTAAACAAAAAGAACATTTATAATTAACATTAGGAAGATACAGTTGATGTTTCTAGGGCCCATTATGAGGAAAGACGGTGTGGAAAATCTGATACTCACAGGACATAGAGAGCCAGAGGGACAGAGGAAAACAGCTTGACTAAATAGATGTCGAAACAAGGGCTTAGGAAATATAACAGAAAGACAAAGGTTATTAATGGCAACGAGGGACTGGTGGTTGTGGAGAGCCATGATCGGCAACCACGTGATGGGGCACGGCACACAAAGAAAACTGTCCCTTCCGGATGTTAGTGATCATGGCCCTTCACAAATGTGTTATCTGTTTATCGTGTACTGCTATGAATAGTTTCGTGAAATATATTGAAATAATTTTTGTTTGGTTTCTGTACTATTTTAAATTAAAGACGCGTGCTTCTCTTAAATTTGTTTCCCAGGCTATGCTCGAAATCTCAGTTAATCTTACTATTGTACCAATAGGGAAGAGTAGGTGATTGATCTATATATTACCAATAGGAATTAATCTGAAATGTATGCAACAGACTCTGAATGAAATTGAACTTGAATTGTTCAAGTCCCGAGAGCCACTCGTGGTAGATGGTTACAAAGGCACAGTTTATGCGGATATGTTGGGTAGATAACGTTTAAGCTTAGACTTGAAAAACACAGAAAAAGAAACTAATCACAGCTAATATCGCTGATTCACCAACCTGCTCAAAATTCTGGAAGTATATTGACCAGGCTATCTATATCGGAATGCAAATCACACAAACCTATTTCGCTCCTATGTGCAATAACATCACAAATCCCTACCACTGTATATCACTTCAGTCAGTTATGAGTCATGTGTGATACATGCTTAGGCGATCATGTACTTTTGGATACATGACTGACAAGGCAGATTTTTTCCCCGTAGTATGTTGCCATTTCCTTCTGCGGTATACCAAGGCTATAGAACCCGGTCTGTCCTGTTATTTACCCATAGGTGGGGGAGAGAAGAAGTGGATTCATACCTTTCCCAAGGGTATTAGCATGGAAGTGAATGTAATGGCGTATCACTTATTTATTCAAAACTTTGAGCCAACTGATCTTACCATACTGACATGCTCTTGGGAGTCTGTTCGTCAGAGCAGTGGTTTGCGAGATGAAGCTGCTCGAGTGGAACTTACTGATCACCCGTGGAATACAGCGGGAATGAGGGTGGTTCCTAGCCATGAAGGGTAGGGCTGGTCAACCAAGGAACATAGTTCATCTGAACACTTTCCATGGAAGTAGCGATAGAGTAGCGAGAGTCTTGCGGCATCTCGTCTGTGACAGCGGGGTAGCTCAACCTGTTAATTCCATTTTCCAGGTTAATAACTATTACGCCAGATGTGAAGATACGACGGGGTCCCTCGGGTAATTTTTTCACTGTGTGGCCAGCTTCTGTCGCAGTTCATGGTTCGATTTCTGTTTGCGTCGGTGTGAACAAAAAGGGGAAACACAAACAGTGTACATTCAGCAAATAAATAAACACACACACACACACACACACACACACACACACACACACACACAAAGACACAAACACACACACACACACATAGAGGACAGAGGGAGCGAGAGAAGGGCACCGAGGGATATGGGTACAGAGAGCGGGCAGAGGGAGAGAAAGAGGGGATGGTAACGGAGAGTCGGGGGAAGAAGAAGAGATGAGGGACACAGGGAGACAGAGGGAGACAGAGATATATCACATGCAGAAGAAAGACAATACGAATATACGAGTGTCGTTCCAAAAGTTCTAAGCCTCACCCCGAAAGAAGAGCCACAGCGGAACATTTTTGCTGTGGCAAAAACTACGACTTCTGTCTTAATTTCTGTGCAGGTGAGGCTCATACAAAGGTGAGGGGTATGTGACAAATCTAAAAATGGAGAAAACAGAGGCCCAAGCAGTCGTAAAGTATCTGCAAAAGAAAGGTATGTCACCCAAGGAAATCCATGAGGACATGGGACAGACAATTGCTGTGGGTTACCATTTTCTATGCAACCATGAACAAGTGGGCTGCAGAATGCAAGCGGGCCAGGTACAGCACATAAGATGATTCGGTCAGGTCATCCAAAAACCTCAACCCACTGATGAACAAGTTGATCCCACTCACCATAACGTTTTGGATTTCCAATTTTTTCTTTTTTTTAATAAATGCATGCATCTATCTATCTATCTATCTATCTATCTAGTAGTCACTCTTTATCAATGAGTTATATGAAGGTCGTTCAGAAAGTTCTAAACCTCACCCAGAAAAAAAAGATCTATAGCTGAACATTTTTATTGTGACAACACACTACCACTTCTTATGAACTGGAGAAAAAAAAACAAATTCAGTTTTCTGCCTTAATTACAGTGCAGGTGAGGCCCATACAAAGGTGAGAGGTGTGCGACAAATCTAAAAATGGACAAAAGAGAGGACCGATCAGTATTAAAATATCTGCAAAAGAATGGTATGACACCCAAGGAAATCCATGAAAACATGATACAGACACTTGCTGAGGACGACTCCCCTTCCTGTGCAACTGTGTAGAATTTAATCGCAAAAGGGACAGCACAAAAGATGGCCTTCAGTCGGGTCGACCAGAAATCTCAAATACTGACGAACAAATTGATTTGGATGACAGACATATTACTGTCAAGCGGATACCTAAGTCCATAGATATTCGTTTTGATTCGGTACATACTATTTTTACTGAGATCTTGAGGATAAGCAAGCTGTCTCGAAAATGATCACAAGAATGCTGAAAAGTTCTCATCCCGTGAAGAAGTTCAAGCAGGCAAGGTGATGGCTTCTGTTTTTGGAGTTTCTGAAGACGTAATCATCATAGATGAGAAAAAAAAACTATTAATGGATGATGTATAAAAATTAAGACAACTGAAGGAAGCAATCAAGTGAAAACATATAGGGAAGCTGAGGGCAGGTATGATCTTGATCCAGGATAACACGCCCGTTAACAATACTCAGGTTGCAGTAGCCGCATCAGCCAACAGTGGCTTTGAATTGTAACCCCATCCACCTTACTCACCAGACTTAGGTCCATCTGACCTCTTTCATTTTCCTAAACCCAAATCACACCTGATTGGTAGCCATTTTGGAAACAATAATGAGAACATGGGGTGGGCTTTTTGGAGGAACGGGATGTCACCTTCTTCCGTGATGGGATTGCAATGCTTAAGCAACGTTGGATAAAGTTAATTGATGTCATTGGGAACTATACTGAAAAATAGTGAAAAACTATCTTGTTTCTCCAGCTCCTTCTGGGTGAGGTTTGAACTTTTTGAATGACCCTCGTATGTTGGGTTCTTTATTCATGGATTCCCCTGACCTTGTCCGGTAATGAGACTTATGATATCTTTGCTAGTATTTCAGTCTTTCACAACAGACTAATGAAACAGATCTTCTTTTCGGTCAGCGAGAACTCCATCTTCACCAGTCTCTGTATGTATCTACAGTTTTCTTACTCTAAACGTTACTCTGACAGCGTTTTCCCGTGATTCTTTATCTTTATAGGTGGCTTATCCATGGTACTTATCGAGAATGCCGCTTCACTATATAATTCTATGACTGGAATTCTTTGCCCTCCGACATAGTGGTACTTAAGCCCAAGGTTTTTATTTATTAAATCACTAGCAGCACGACCCGGCGTTGCCCGTGCTTGATTAAAAAATCGTACGACTAATACAGCAATCGCTATCACTTGACATAAAATATTTTGCCAATCCTTGCCTTTAAAGTAGTGCCCTTTGACGTACTGATGCTGCTACATGCCTTACTTCTTGCCTATCTCACGCTGCAAGTTTTTTCTAAGCTCTATACTAAACATTAAATCTATTACGAAAAAAGAACTAAACAAAATGAACACAAAACGTTCAGCTTTAAAAAGGACTTGTAACTGGAATGTTAACAACAAATACTTTTTCACACCGAACTCAGTTCTGTGGAATCAGAATCAACGTTGAGTTTAAGCAAGCGAATGAGCCAATTGGAGTAAAGTGCCATGCAGATTTAAATTTTCCCCACTTGTGACGAATGCAGCTATCGATTTTTTTGCATGCTAGCATGCTAGTTAACATTCGTGTCAGTCAGCTGTTGGCTCTCACACTGGCCAATAGAATCTTCCTGCCTATTCGTGGCAGCCAGCTATAGGCTCTCACTCTGCCCAGTAGAAAATGGCCGCAAACTACATGAAAACTGCTGTAGAAGCATTAGAAAATCGATTATTTTCACTATCGATGGGAGTTGGGAAATGCAACTACTAACCTGGAGCATGTGCATGTAAATCTTGGTGCAAATCCGTCGGAAATTGCTGTGCATTCGTTACACACACACAAACAAGGTTTGGCAGGTTCTCTTTGTGCTGTACATGAAAATCAAGAAAAACAGACTTCATTAGTCGTAAATATTGACAGATTAGTTTCACATATGTGGAATTATGAGTAAACTATTAGCAAGTGACATGCTGCATTTATTATTGTATAATAATAGGAATAGAAATTTAGGTATTATCTGCTCGTCTTGAAAGACGACTGGATGAAGCATATACAAATCTACAAATCCAGAACATCAGTTGGAGATGCCATGCTTAACACAATTTACGGGGAACTGAGACCAAACTCTCTTAAGCTGAAACAAAAACGATTATCGATGGCAGTTGGGAAATGTAATGTCGATCTTGACTATTTTACTAACTTGGAGCATGTGCATGTAAATTTTGGTGCAAATCCGTCGAAAATTGCGGCCGTGCATTCGTTACACACACACACACACACACACACACACACACACACACACACACACACACACACACACACACATCCTGCCTTTTATAGATGAAGTAAGGCAATAAAGTGACTAAAGCGCATGCGTTTTACTGAGGATGACAGAAAAAAGAGTGAAGGAAACTTAACGAGGAGAAAGGGCAATTAAAAGATGAGGAGGCAAAATGTCGATTAACGTTGCATTTACATTGTTCTAGATTTTGTTATTGACAGGAAAACAAAAAGATGAAAGAGAGTTTCACAAGCGAAAGGCACAGGGGGAAGTAACTATCAGAACTAACGGATACATTTACCAATTTCAACATTAAAATGATGAGACCTAACTGCAAATCTAGTACTGCACTTAAATTCATGAATTAGAGGTACCAAATAGAAAAACATCACCAGAACATGTGACATAAATATATTTATTTCCTTGTCCTACATATAGACTATGGAGGGTTTCTTTGAAAATCTCGCGGTAGCCGGCTGTATAGTTCATGTGATCACGTTAGTGTCCTAACCAGTCCAACGCGGACACATTGGGTCACACAGCCAATTAGATTCAAATGCAGTCAGCAGAAATAATAAAGTTGCCATAATTTCCCCCTAGCGATAGGATGTCTTGTGCCAGTAGATATACAACAATCTTAAGAATGAATGAAAATTGTAAGCGGTTTGTGTAATCATTTTAATCCTTGTTATCGTAAATTAAATAAAGAAAAATAGTTCGCATACGAAAGGCACTTTAAACAGCATTTAATGCACTTTCGTCTATAAGATCTTTTACGAAAATATTTAAATGGTTTCTTTCAAGAGAACATCTATCTATCTATCTATCAATCTTCTTTGAGATGTTTTACGAAAATATTTAGATGGTTTCTTTCAAGAGAATATTATCTATCTATCTATCTATCTATCTATCTATCTATCTATCTATCTTCTTTGAGATGTTTTACGAAAATATTTAGATGGTTTCTTTCAAGAGAATATTATCTATCTATCTATCTATCTATCTATCTTCTTTGAGATGTTTTACGAAAATATTTAGATGGTTTCTTTCAAGAGAATATTATCTATCTATCTATCTATCTATCTATCTATCTATCTATCTATCTATCTATTTATCTATCGTCTATGAGATGTTTTACGATCATACTTAAATGGTTTCTTACAAGAGAACATCATCTATCTATCTATCTATCTTTGAGATGTTTTACGAAAATATTTAGATGGTTTCTTTCAAGAGAATATTATCTATCTATCTATCTATCTATCTATCTATCTATCTATCTATCTATCTATTTATCTATCGTCTATGAGATGTTTTACGATCATACTTAAATGGTTTCTTACAAGAGAACATCATCTATCTATCTATCTATCTTTGAGATGCTATACGAAAATATTTAGATGGCTTAATTCAAGAGAATATTATCTATCTATTTATCTATCTATCCATCTTCTCTATTTATCTATCTGCCGTTTCTTACCTATCTATCTATCTATCTTAGCAATGGTGAGAGGAAAAAGATTATTCAGGCCTTCAGTAATAGTGCCAACATTCATAATATGGCTTCCATCTTCAAAGTCCATTCAAAAACTACCAAGAGAACGGTGAATAAGTTTTAAAAAGACGGAACAGTAGAGGGGGAAAAACTGGATCAGGAGTTCCCAACAGCAAGGTGGATCTTCATTTCAACTTAGAGCTAAATACATTCTTATTGCTCAAAGTAGAGTCCAATAGTGTCATGAAAACCTCGGAGGATTCCAGTAAGATAACTTTAATCTTTTTTAAGACACAGCGGTTCAAATCTTAATCAAATAATTGGACATTTTTGCTGTTACACTGGGTATATATATATATATATGTATGTGTGTGTGTGTGTGTGTGTTTGCGTGTGTGTGTGTGTGTGCGTATGCGCCTGTATGTCTATATATTCGTGTATGTGTCTGTATTGAGCTTTATGCAGTCGGAAGGTTAATTTTAAGAAATCTTGACTTTTGTTTTATATACAAACGCGAAGAATACACATTTACACATGGGAAAACTGACATGTTTCGTGTAGTTTTTTTTTCTCTAGATTTTGGTGAAATAAATTCATAGATATTAATGCATAAAATTGTGATGAAAGTAAATGCGTAATAATTAATAAAGATTGCCTGAATCTTTGTCGAGAGTGAAGAGAACGTGGCCTCACTTTGCTCAAATCAAATTGGAATCCAATTTCATTGGAGACTTTTTGCAATCATCATTCGAAGTATATCTGACCAAATGTAACATCGCAAACAATTTTTCTTAGTATCGATCGTACACTTTCTTCTGGAAAATTATTTTCTAGAATTGCCGAACAAATATTAGCCAGACACCAAAAAAAAAAAAAAAAAGAAAAAAAAAGAAAAAATCTAATCTAAAACTGTTCTGTATCTGTCTATATTTCTGAGATGAGGTATTATATACACTATTTACATTATTCGGACTATTGTCCTCAACTTTGTTGCCATATTTATCCGATCCTTCAGTATCTGTCTATATTTCTGAGATGAGGTATTATATACACTATTTACATTATTCGGACTATTGTCCTCAACTTTGTTGCCATATTTATCCGATCCTTCAGTATCTGTCGATATTTCTGAGATGAGCTATTATGTACACTATTTACATTATTCGGACTATTGTCCTCATCTTTGTCGCAATGTTTATCACAACGTTTCGGCCGTTGTACGCTCCGGCCTTCTTCAGTTAGTCGGAATGTCGAACTGAACCCTTTATTTCACTCACTGGGGTAGAGAGTCTAGTACCACGTGCCATGAGTAATGGATGTCAGTTATTTTCTGTTAATCCCCCTCTCAAAGTTCTTCATTGCTTTAACTAGGTATTGAACTCACACTCTTAGGGTCCTGTCACTGGATCTAAATAACGCCTTTATCCACATGGAGAACTTTGAGAGGGGAATTAACAGGAGATAACTGACATCCATTAGACATGGTACGTGAAAGTAGAACGGTCACGCCAGCGAGCGAAATAAAGGGTTCAGTTCGACATTCCAACCACCTGAAGAAGACCGGAGCGTACAACGGCTGAAACGTTGTGATATAAATGGCAAAAAAGATGAGGACAATAGTCCAAATAATGTAAATAGTGTATAAAACTGTTCTTAATATATTTGGGTTGGAATGAGAACTCTATTCATCTAGACATTTCCTAAAAATAAAAATAAAAATATCAACAGAGTAAAATATGACCTGTTAAAATAAACAAATTTATATTCAAGATATATTTTAAAAATGTAATTACCCGTTTTCTTCTTTCTATTTTCAAACAATTCTTCCCTTACATCTACACATAGAAACGTTTACACGCTCGGACAAAATCCATATGTTTTGAAACACTTTATTTGATATGTCGATTATATTAAAATTTTCAAAATCGACGTTTTTATTTATTTATTTATTTATGCTTACAAGTTGTTATGCGTACATTCGTACAGCCGTCGATAAAGAAGGACGGATCAATATATCTGATACCTGACAGGCTTATGCGCCAAATTTTGATCTGAAACTTTTATTACGCAATACTGAATTAAGTGAATTGACAAGGAATGAAATTATGATAGATAAATATTTGTTGCGAAAAATAACTATTTCTTTCGTTTAATTGCAGATTTCTCAAACACGCCTAAATATAACCTTTTAAATAAGCATATATATATATATATAGATATATACCCAAGTCTAGGTTTGGTGTATACGGAATAAATTCCAATAACCAACAATTACTATTCTTAAAAGAGTGCTCAATACAGAGTAGAGCATATATAATTGTTTATTTAAAAATTATAACATAAATATGTTATAAAATCACTACAAAAATAGCCATTTTGTTTCAACATCTCCGGTGTCTTATCAAGTGATTACTTGATAGTATATATATATATACAGGAATCGAAAATACATCCATTTTCTATCACTTTTCATGCCAAAGTGCACCTCTACGAGTTCGGTCAGAGAGCCAGCTTGTCAGAGCAAAGTTTGAAATTGCCTACATTAAGAAAAGGATGTTTCTGATTCAGATACATTTAAATGTATATCTGCTAACTTCATTTTCGTACGCGAAACGTAAATAGTCAGAATTTTTTGAAAGGATGTTTTACCCGGCCTTATTTCTCATTGCTATACATTTTATTTTTAGTGGGTGCA
Organism: Acanthosepion esculentum; assembly: GCA_964036315.1. Classification (NCBI taxonomy): domain Eukaryota; kingdom Metazoa; phylum Mollusca; class Cephalopoda; order Sepiida; family Sepiidae; genus Acanthosepion; species Acanthosepion esculentum. Next base: position 39,231,164 of record OZ038489.1, read on the forward strand.
CGTATTTGAGTTAACGCCCTGATTTTTAATTTTATTAATCAGTGTATATATTCAGTTGGATAATAATAATAATAATAATAATAATAATAATATATATATATATATATATGTCCTAACTTGCATTCGAAACTGTCCCTTCCGTGTGGGCTTTGTACAGCCATAACATATGCTGCGCCGCCATGAGAATCTTGGGCGAAGTTTCAATGTCTCTCGAAACCGATGGATGCCACGTGCGGGCGCGCACACCAACACACACACACACATATATATATATATATAATTTATATATATATATATATATATATATTGTCGCCCACAGACTGTCTCACTGTATCACAGCTCTTCATTGTGGCTAGACGTCCGACTGCTTCAAGCCGGGATTGAAATCCGAACGATTTGACATCAGTCAGATATCTTATCCCTAGGCTATCGTCACACGAGAGAAAAGGAAATTTTAACGTTTTCCATACGAAATACGCCAACGGCCCGGAGAAGTCAATTCGTACTTGAAGAGTAATGCATGAACACCAGCAGGAGCCGCTATATATATATATATATATATATATATATATATATATATATATATATATATATATATATATATATATATATGAAATTGACGAAGTCCGACAATTATTTTAAGACATTTTTTATGTTTATACGTTCTTTTTATAGATACAAATATTTAAGTAAATGCACTGCTTATAATAAACAGTATTAACAACATTTACCGGCCTGAATGTCCGAGAAATTGTCATAGAAAATATGCGTCCTCCGACAGGAATCCAACCTGTATCCTATACCGAACTGTCATATTGCCTGACGTGCTTTTACCTAGCGACACACAGAGCATCGTTTCGATTAGCAAGGCCCATTTTACTGTTTTTAAACTACAATTCTCCATGATTTTCTAACGCACATTCATATCTGTTCGATGTGTATCCAAATGTAAACAAATGACGTCACACATTATGAAACGGACAAAGTCCGACAATTAAGACATTTTTAGAATGTGTTAATTGTCGGACTTTGTGTGCGTGTGTGTGAGTGTGTAAAGAATCAACCTGACATTGCATTTATTAATTTAAAAATGATTTTGTTGGCTACAAGTATTTTATTAGACATGACAACTTTTTTTCAATAGTGAATGTTCACCGGCCTAAACATAGAACGACATATTCAAACACGCCTGGATAAAAGGTCGTTTACCAGGATAAGGTTCAATCCAAATTACCATTTTCTTTAATATGATATCTTTGTGCTTCGTGCGATGGACATTCTTTTCCCAGTTCGTGAAGACAAAATAAAAAAGGGTGATGGCTATTCAAACACGTGTATCGACTGACATAACATTTATATCAATATATATATATATATATTACTAAGAAATATATATACTAAGGAATTTGGTTCACTGTGTAGTAAAAAATATTGCTGCCGTATACGGTGCGGTGCCCCTTCTAGTTACTTAGAGCTCCTTCATAAAATCCAAAGAAGCACCAACAATATTATTGGTCCTGATCTAGGGTTCGGCTTCAGTCACTTTCCCACCGCCGTAAGGTTGCCTCACTGTATCTTTTCTATATGTATTGCCTCTCTATGTCTATTATATATATATATTTTAAGGTCTGCTATATTTATGGGATAAATTGCTCATTATTATAGATAGAGCGTATGCAAATATAAAAGTGAATATTGAAGTCAACACTCAGAGCCACTGATGATTGCGCTTAGCATGAAAGAGTCTGTCGCCTCTGAGTGTTGACTTCAGTGTTCACTTTTATATTTATATTTATATATATATATATATATATATATATATATATATATATATATATATGTATATATATATATGTGTGTGTGTGTGTGTGTGTGTGTGTGTGTGTGTGTGTGTGTGTGAATTGGGATCAAATATGGTTTAGAATGATAAGATAGCGAACAGAAAGGTAACGTTTATAAATTTAACAAGTTTCGGTTGTATTTCATTTTCATCAGAAATTAAATACGGAAGAGAACGCTCTGGTATTTTTTAAAATAGTCTTTTACTGTTTGCTTTTAATTGTTTCAGTAGACCTTACGTGTCTGGTAGTGTAGGTGTTTATATTTCGTGCTTATTTGTGTATCACAACATAATTTGGTTTATACGGGATTTGGTTGATAATTTGTGCGCATGTGCATGTCTTGTGGCCATTTTTTTCCTTATTAGCGTGGCATTATTTTAATCAAAGTTATGGCCTTTTTTTATTTCTGTGTGTTACGAGCGAAGAGGATTGTTCTAACGTAGCTATCTATATCTTCGTAGAGGCGGGCATTTAGGTTTCTGGAGAGTTCCCCAAAATAATATTCATACAATAAAAGCCTGCGATACCAGTAGAGGTATATAGAAGTAACATTCAGAAAGCTAAAAGCTCGCATCTACGAACCTAAAGCCATACTTAAAGAATATCGAGCTGAAATTCGAATAAGTTTAATCTTTACTATACGACTGTGGTGTATCTCTATCTATAAAAGGCAGGATGTGTGTGTGTGTGTAACTAATGCATGGCCGCAATTTTCGACGGATTTGCACCAAAATTTATATGCACATGCTCCAAGTTAGACCAACTCCCATCGATAGTGGAAATAATCGATTTTTTCATGCTTCTACGGTAGTTTTCATGTAGTTTGCGGCTATTTTCTACTGGCCAGAGTGAGAGCCTATAGCTGGCTGCCACGAATAGGCAGGAAGATTCTATTGGCCAGCGGGAGAGCCAACAGCTGACTGACACGAATGTTAACTAGTATGCTAGCATGCAAAAAAAAATCGATAGCTGCATTCGTCACAAGTGGGAAAAATTTAAATCTGCGTAGCACTTTACTCCAATTGGCTCATTCGCTTGCTTAAACTCAACGTTGATTCTGATCCCGCAGAACTGGGTTGGGTGTGAAAATGTATTTGTTGTTAACATTCTTTTTTCATTCGGTTTTTCCAGTTACGAGTCCTTTTTTAAAGCTGATCGTTTTGTGTTCATTTTGTTTAGTTCTTTTTTCGTAACAGGTTTAATGTTTAGTATAGAGCTTAGAAAAAATTCGCAGTGTGAGATAGGCAAGAAGTAAGGCATGTAGCAACATCAGCACGGCAAAGGACACTTCTTTAAAGGCAAGGAAGGGCAAAAATATTTTAAGTCAAGTGATAGCGATTGCTGTATGAGTCGTACGATTTTTGAATCAAGCACGGGCAACGCCGGGCAATGCTGCTAGTAAAAAATATAAATAAATTAGTAATGTTACTGATGACGCAAATGTCATGAATGAGACACAACACTAATATAAAACAGAACTCTCTCGTCCATATTTAATTTCTGATTGTTTCTTTCCTTTGACTCGAGGTAATTTTGACATTATGTAGTAAAGAGTTTTGGATCATAGTCTTGTTGGAAAGTTATATTTTTTTCCAGTTATATGTAAACCAGATGGTATAGTATGGCTTTGCAAAATTGAATGATATGGCTCTTTACATGAATCTCTTGACCTTTATCAAATATTCAGCCCTTTTCCCGCCTCCAGACAAGTCCACACTATAAAAGACACTCCACTGTGCTTAACAGTTGGAATCAAACATTCATCACTCAGTCTTTCTCCTGATTTTTCTTTTCACATACATTCTCTCCTTACTTACAGTTTTGTGCACCTTAGCGTAGTGTAATGGCTAGCAAGCTTGTTCTCGCTAAAACACTTACGACGGAATAGTGAGTTCGTTTCTCACTGGGTGCCCCATGCTTTCGGCCTTGTGACGCATCTAAGATACGCTCAGAAAATCATGGGCAACTCGGCACAGTGTAATGGTTAACAAGCTTGTCTTGCTAGATCACTTCCGGGTCAGTTGCCATGAAAGTATTTGTAAAAGAAGACAGAGGGAGGCGACGGAACATCTGTGAAAGAGTGACTGCAGACGAGATGCCAGATCAGGGCCAATTGCGTTGCATATCCGTCTCTGGATCTTATCAAGAAAGTTGAGACAAACATAAGGGGCACCAGACCATATATGGCAGCAATACTCCATGCAAGGGCGAATGGTTGATTTGTAGATTTGAAGGAAAATTTCCTGGAGCGGCACAGGGAGCCAACTTTCCTTGCGGTGGACGAAGCTATTGTCTCAATGTATTTGTTCCATTACAGGTCAGCAGTCAATGTGAGGCCGAGTAGTCGCAAAGGGGAGCTCTCGAGCATTTGAGTATCAGACATTATAATGGGGGGGTCTAGGATTGTTCTCAGTGGCGAGTAATAGAGAGCAGTTTTGTTTTTGAGGCATTAAAGTTAACCAGCCAATTCTTGTCCCAATTCACAACCAATTGGAGGTCCTTTTCGAGACGAACGGCCAGGTTAGTTTTGTCAACGACACTAGATTTGTTTTTGAGACAGGAGTGAACTGTAGTGTCGTCCGCGTAGATGCCTACTTGGGAATCTATGACGTCATAGTATATGAAAATAAGGAACCGATTAGGGCTTAGGATGGAACCTTGGGGAACACCTGCGTTCGTGGGATAAAAGCTGGAGGAGAATCAGTTGCGAACGATCTTCAATACACGGTTTGACAGGAATGATTGTATTAAGTCAAACTATCGACCTGAAATTCCATATCCCTGAAGCTTGCGAAGAAAGTCGGCATGCCAAACCCTATCAAACGCTTTGGAGATATCTAGAGCCACGGCACGAGCTTCTCCGTTATTATTAAGAGCTTGGTAAACAATTTCAGTGATGGTCGTAAGCACATCAGCTGTAGAACGGGCAAAGCGGAAACCATATTGGTTGTTGGAGAGCAGATCATGTGATGTAAGGTGTTTAACCACTTCTGCGTTGATTAAAGCTTCGAAGTCTTTGCCGAAGAGAGGTAGGAGACTGATAGGACAGTAATTAAAAGGGTCACCAGACTTTTTAAAGACAGAAACAATGGATGAGGACTTCCAACAGTCTGGAAAACAAGATTCATTGTGGCAGTTGTTATATAATTTGGAGAGGGCACGGGCCAGTTCAGGCGCACATTTCTTCAGGACAATTGCTGGTATTCCGTCTCCACCACTAGCCTCTTTGGGGTCTAAATTAGATATAATGCCCAATACCAATGACGGGATCATGTGCAGCTCGTTCAATAGAGCCTCAGTTCTAAGGGGGAAATCGGGTGTGGGTACACCGAAAGTGTCGAGCATTGAACTGAATGAGAATTTCCAAGCAAAGCATTCACCCTTGTCGGCAGAAGAGGTCAGAACCTCGAACTGGTCGAACAAAGGAGGTATAGGTTTGCTATTGTTAAGTACGCTCTTGTAGAGACGCCAATAATCCTAGGAGCCGAATTTGCGAGATACAATACGTTCTTTCATTTGAGCAGCAAATAGTGACTTTGCTTCATTGAGGACACGCTTACACTCATTACGGGCAGAAACAAAGAGACGTCTATTGCAGTCAGACATGTTGCTACGATATAGGTGGAAGAAGTAGTTCCTATGGACAATGACCTGTCCTCATGCGTTTTAAGGGTTGAAAGGTCAGTGAATTCTAGATATTTTTTACAGAATATGCACCTTCAATATGCATCGTTACTTGTCTTGTGATGAAAAGAAAACGGCTCTGTGACGAAAAGAAAACGGTTTGAATAAAATTTCAATTTGTGCCCTCACCTCAATACTAAGTCGCTTTGATTTTGCCATTTTGTGCAAATTACTACAAAATTAAAGAAATTAAACCTATAAAAATATTGTCATAATGGCAGAATATATTTTTCTTTAAACAGACACAGCTTCATTTGTTTTGTTTATAATATTAATTAGTGCTGAGTTAACACTTAAAACCTGTATTAATATTTAACTTAGTTGAGAAGTCAACTGATAGATTAATTGTGAAAAAAATCTAATGTTTCTCATAAAAAATATTACTAATTTTGCAAAATGTGTTATGGACAGCCGAATCCAAATTTTTTGGTAGTAAGAAGATGCTAGAGAATGGCTGAAAAATATCAACAACTATCAACATTTCCATTCGTTTTTAACTATCTTTCTAACGAATATTGCAACCCATGTCGAGAAATCTTCAACATCTTGGCAATTTGTCTTTGAGAGTCGCCTTCTTTTAATACAATTTCAATTTCTTCCCTTACCTCAATGCTTAGCTGTTTTGATTTTGCCATTTTCTATAAGTTACTTCAAAATTTAAAAAACAAAAATTGAAATTACTGTCGTAATGGTACAATCTATTTTTTCTTCAGAGAAAGCTACATATATCTGGCTATAATACTGAGATGAGGTATTACGATTACTTACATTATTTACATTATTCAGACTGTTATCCTCATCTTCATCGCCATATTCATAACGTTTCGGCCGTTGTACTCTCCGGCGTTCTTCAGGTGATTGGAAATTCGAACTTATTCATAATTTAGCAAAATATATTATGGGCATCCGAATTCAAACTTTTTTGCTAGTAAGAAGATCCTAGAGAAAGGCTGAAAAATAAAAACAACTATCAACCTTTCCATTAGTTTTAACTATCTTTCTAACGAATATTGCAACCCATGTCGAGAAATCTTCAACATCTTGGCAATTTGTCTTTGAGAGTCGCCTTCTTTTTAATAAAATTTCAACTTGTTCCCTTACCTCAATGCTTAGCTGCTTTGATTTTGCCATTTTCTATAAATTACTTCAAAATTAAAGAAATAAAAACTATGAAAATACTGTCGTAATGGCACAACCTTTTTTAAAACAGAGATAGCTACATACGTTTTTTTACAATATTAATCAGTGCTAAGTTAACATTTAAAACCTGTATGAATATTTAAATTCTTTCTGCTTATCCACCTCATGTTACAGGCACTTCTTTATGGCTATGAAACCCGCTGATCTAAATCAATTTTTCTTAGTTGGGAGCGACACTGCCATCGAAAGGAATTAAGTTCAGCTGTCAACTCTGAAGCAGTTTTCCTTCTTTTTCTTTTGCTCTCAATAATCAAGTGTTTATCTTCAGCAGCAGTTGTCACTTTTGGAGCCTCAGCTATTTTACTATCAGCATTTCCACCAGTTTATAACTGTCTTCGTAACGAATATTGCATCCCATGCTTAGAAATCTTCAAGTGCCTGACAACTCCTCTTTGAGAATAGCCTTCTTTGAATAAAATTTCAATTTGTGTCTACACCTCAATACTTAACTGCTTTGATTTTGCCATTTTGTGCAAATTACTTCAAAATTGATAAATACAAAGACAATGAAAATACTGTCGTAATGGCCCAATCCTTTTTCTTCAAATGGAGACAGCTACATATGTTTAGTTTACAACATTAGTCAGTGGTGGGCTAACATTTAGAACCTGTATTAACATTTAACTTAGATGAAAATGTTGGTAATTCCGAAATATCTACTGAGGCGTTTATGGTGAAAAGAAAAAAATTCTTATACAAAATATTTATAATTTAGCAAAATATATTGTGGGCAGACGAAGCCAAATTTGAAATTTGTAGTAGTAAGAGTAAATACACTATAGTTACTGAAATGTTAACTTTTACTTTAAAATAATACAAAACCGTCCCATTTTTTGTGTTTTTTAAGAAATGAAGGATACCTTTTAAATAAATGGCTTGTAGTCGCCAGTCAGGATAATAGCATAGTGTATGAAAACATTGGATCGTAAATATCATGACATAGTTATGATTTCAATCCCTGGGCTGGGTAGCAAAGATTAGATGCAGTGAATTGATAAACTAATTTTTTTTTTTTTTTTTTTACAAATTATCGAGTTTTCGTAGTTGTTTTTAAAGCAATAACATATTTTTAAATTGTAATAATTTTTTGGAAGATAATAATGATTACTGATACAAGTCCTACTAATTAACCCATAAATGGGAGAAGTGGATTTATACTTTTCTCAAGTCTATGTGTATATATATATATATATATATACGTGTCTGTAACGTTTACTCATATAAATAAAAATACTGAAAATTTTAACTGAATATATATATATATATATATATATATATATATATATATATATATATATATATATATATATATATATATATATATATAATCATTTATTTATTTAAATATTATAACATAAACATGTTATAAAATCACTACAAAAATAGCCATTTTGTTTCAACACCTTTGGTGTCTTATCAAGTGATGATGTCGAATGTTGAATAAATGGTTTTAAAAGTTTCAAATTAATTAATTAACGATCCTTAGCTAGGAGTAAACGCTGTTACATAAGCTAGAATGACCAATCAAAATACAAGTATATGGGGATTCGAAAAATTTGACAACTAAGCAGGGTTTTCCTAGATATTAAAAGATTTATAAAATTTGAAATTAAAATTAAAAGTAAAAAATTACCTATTTAGAAATCTCAATCAAATCTCTATTAAGTTTTAAATTGTAGAATTACCGAGGATAAAAAAATAAAAATAAAAAATACATATGCTATTTAATTTATTTTTTCATTGAAATTATGTTAAAGAGGATGTTCGTAGCTCCAGACAAAAATGTATACATTTTTACAGTTTAACTTCAACATGGTGGTTACCTCTCACTGAAAACAATTCAAACACACTCAGGTTGTAATACATAAGCGCCCAGACATATTTAGATATATATACACACAAAAAAAACCGGTGACGAGATACAACCCTTGATAGAAAAAAACAAAAAAAAAAAAAACGAATACATAAACACATACACACGCACACAAACACGCAACCAAACATGCATGTACTTTCCTTACACATAGACATCAATAAACACAGGCACATACATCCACATGCACATTGACCTAGACAATCAGACGGGATAGCCAAAAAAAAAAAATGAACTTATTCGGGGCTTAATATGTTATTAAAGGAATTTTAACTTGAAATATAACTAATCTGGTCAAATATATATAGATAAAATTTAAACAAATAAATATATATGAATACATATATTTTTTTTTAAATATATAGTTTTCCACACACTACATGAAAGAGTAAATAACTACCTCCATATATAATCATACATTCACACATACGCATACAGATCTGCACATGAACCTACATATACATATATACGCATACAGGTACGCATATACACACATACGCACATATACATACATATAAATAAGCACGTATAAATATATCGACCCATACACCAACGTAAAAAAGTAAATAAAGCAAGTAAATATATATATACACAAAGATGAACATATATACAAATACATACATACATACACATACATATTTACATATACATACATACGCATGTATACATATATGCATATAAACTAAAGATATACACATACATTTACAAATACACTCATATACATGAAAAATCGAACAAACGTAAAATAAAAGTATATAAATATAAATACGTATAAACACTCCCGCGTATTCATATATACACACATAGATACGCACATACACATATACACATATATACACATACACACATACATATATACACACATATACATATATATACATATACATATATATACATATATAAACATATGCATTTGTGTGCGTGTGTATGTGTGTATGTATTCGTTTTTTTTGTTTTTTTTTTCTATCAAGGGTTGTGTCTCGTCACCGGTTTTTTTGTGTGTGTATTTATTTTTGTATTTTAATTTCAAATTTTATAAATCTTTTAATATCTAGGATAACCCTGCTTAGTTGTCAAATTTTTCGAATCCCCATATACTTGTATTTTGATTGGTCATTCTAGCTTATGTAACAGCATTTACTCCTAGCTAAGGATCGTTAATTAATTAATTTGAAACTTTTAAAACCATTTATTCTACATTCGACATCATCACTTGATAAGACACCAAAGGTGTTGAAACAAAATGGCTATTTTTGTAGTGATTTTATAACATATTTATGTTATAATATTTAAATAAATAAATGATTATATATATATATATATATATATATATATATATATATATATATATATATATTCAGTTAAAATTTTCAGTATTTTTATTTATATGAGTAAACGTTACAGACACGTATATATATATATATATATACACATACACTTGAGAAAAGTATAAATCTACTTCTCCCATTTATGGGTTAATTAGTAGGACTTGTATCAGTAATCATTATTATCTTCCCAAAAATTATTACAATTTAAAAATATGTTGTTGCTTTAAAAACAACTACGAAAACTCGATAAAAAATTAGTTTATGAATCCACTGCATCTAATCTTTGCTACCCAGCCCAGGGATTGAAATCATAACTATGTCATGATATTTACGATCCAATGTTTTCATACACTATGCTATTATCCTGACTGGAGACTACAAGCCATTTATTTAAAAGGTATCCTTCATTTCTTAAAAAACACAAAAAATGGGACGGTTTTGTATTATTTTAAAGTAAAAGTTAACATTTCAGTAACTATAGTGTATTTACTCTTACTACTACAAATTTCAAATTTGGCTTCGTCTGCCCACAATATATTTTGCTAAATTATAAATATTTTGTATAAGAATTTTTTTTTCTTTTCACCATAAACGCTTCAGTAGATATTTTGGAATTACCAACATTTTCAACTAAGTTAAATGTTAATACAGGTTCTAAATGTTAGCCCACCACTGACTAATGTTGTAAACTAAACATATGTAGCTGTCTCCATTTGAAGAAAAAAGATTGTGCCATTACGACAGTATTTTCCTTGTCTTTGTATTTATCAATTTTGAAGTAATTTGCACAAAATGGCAAAATCAAAACTGGTAAGCATTGAGGTGTAGACACAAATTGAAATTTTATTCAAAGAAGGCTATTCTCAAAGAGGAGTTGTCAGGCACTTGAAGATTTCTAAGCATGAGATGCAATATTCGTTACGAAGACAGTTATAAACTGGTGGAAATGCTGATAGTAAAATAGCTGAGACTCCAAAAGTGACAACTGCTGCTGAAGATAAACACTTGAATTTTGAGAGCAAAAGAAAAAAGAAGGAAAACTGCTTCAGAGTTGACAGCTGAACTTAATTCCTTTCGATGGCAGTGTCGCTCCCAACTAAGAAAAATTGATTTAGATCAGCGGTTCTCATAGCCATAAAGAAGTGCCTGCAACATGAGGTGGATAAGCAGAAAGAATTTAAATATTCATACAGGTTTTAAATGTTAACTTAGCACTGATTAATATTGTAAAAAAACGTATGTAGCTATCCCTGTTTTAAAAAAGTTTGTGCCATTACGACAGTATTTTCATAGTTTTTATTTCTTTAATTTTGTAATTAAAGTAATTTATAGAAAATGGCAAAATCAAAGCAGCTAAGCATTGAGGTAAGGGAACACGTTGAAATTTTATTAAAAAGAAGGCGACTCTCAAAGACAAATTGCCAAGATGTTGAAGATTTCTCGACATGGGTTGCAATATTCGTTAGAAAGATAGTTAAAAACTAATGGAAATGTTGATAGTTGTTTTTATTTTTCAGCCTTTCTCTAGGATCTTCTTACTAGCAAAAAATATGGATTCGGATGTCCATAACACATTTTGCAAAATTAGGAATATTTTTTATGAGAAACATTAGATTTTTTCACCATTAATCCATCAATTGACTTCTCAACTAAGTTAAATATTAATACAGGTTTTAAATGTTAACTCAACACCAATTAATATTATAAACAAAACAAATGTAGCTGTCTCTGTTTAAAGAAAAATATATTCTGCCATTATGACAATATTTTTATAGGTTTAATTTCTTTAATTTTGTAGTAATTTGCACAAAATGGCAAAATCAAAGCAACTTAGTATTGAGGTGAAGGCACAAATTGAAATTTTATTCAAACCGTTTTCTTTTCATCACAGAACCGTTTTCTTTTCATCACAAGACAAGCAACGACGTATATTGAAGGTGCATATTCTGTAAAAAATATCTAGAATTCACCGACCTTTCAACCCTTAAAACGCATGAGGACAGTTACATATGCAAACTACTAGCTTCCAGTGCCAGGGAAAAAAACAGAATAACAGGTATATCCACAATGCTGTATATCCAAATTTGTTTTTAAGTTAGGGCAATGGGACTTATACAAGTTGAAACTTAATGTAATGGAAGGGAAAAATACAAATAACTTCCCCGTTCTCCGCCTCGGTAAATATGTCTTCTGGTGTCAGCTTGGACTCCTTGTCAGCTGTAGCCTTTTCTTTTTTTGTTGTTGTCGTTTGTGTTATATGTAATAAGAGTAGGTAGGCTTTCCTACGTTCGGTCAACACTCCTCCCCCTTCTCTTGGACATGAGTAGAGGCTCACACGTTGTTTCTTGTTTAGGAAGGGGTTCCCGGAACTCTTCCTCTCTTTCTCTCTGGCCTCTGTACTAGCGCTGCCTTGTTTCTCCCGTGATGTGTGCAGTCTGTGGCATTACCTCTTCATTCTGGGGGTACACGGTTGACAGTTTTCTGGTTGCTGTTTCCGACTGGAAGTTAGGAGCCGTAACTCATGCGTAGCGTCTTGAGCGGCCGCTCTGATCAACAGTTGCATAATACCAGGGTGTCTGTAGTGCCATGTCGCACATGGAAAGGTGTCCCTGCATTCACTTCCGGTGGGCAACTCTGAGGCCACATTGTGTTGCAGGCTGTGCCAACTTCTCTCTGCCCACCTCACGGTTGATAACCGTCTGCTTCTTTTACTTCAGGCCTTCCCATTTTTACAACCACAATTTCACATGATAATTAACGACGATCCAAAAAGAAAACCTAAAGCAGCACCTAAAAAATCACCTAAACCCTTTAACATTTCATTTTCCAACATCCGTGGCAGTAGAACTCATTTCTACAGTGTGAAATCTTTCCTCATTGAGAACTGCCCGTATATATACTGGCTCTGTGTGAGACCGACCTTCATTCGTCTATGCCCTCCTCTGACCGCTCGATCCCTGGCTACCTTACCCTCCTTAGAAAAGACTCTCAAATACACATCCATGGCCTTGGAGTTTACGTCAAGGACCATCTCCTGCTGGCTAGAGAGTTGTCTCTTGAATCTCCAACCCATTCGTTCATGTGTCTCCGGCTCTCTCTTCTCAATGCTGTAAGCTACCTCTTCTTCCTTTATCGTTCACCATCTTCCGAAGCCTGTGGTATAATTGAATGCATTTCTGACAGCATTGACAAGGCTCTCTCTCTCCATCCGTTTGCTCACATATTCGTTTTGGGTGATTTTAAACGCCCGTCATACCAAGTGGCTTAAAAACGCTACTACTGATTTTGCAGGCATTCAAACCGTTAATTTTTCAATTTCTCAATACCTCACGCAGATAGTTGACTTCCCCACACGTTTCCCCTACAATTTGGACGGTAAGGCTTCTCTTCTCGATGTATGTTTTACCTCCATCCCCGAATCCTGTAGCGCCACGTAGTTCTGCTCTCTTGGCAATTCTGATCATGCTGTAGTGTCTATCAACATCTCCTTCAACTCCACCCCACTGCAATGAATCTCCTACCACTAAAACCGCGTTCTGCTCTCAACGAGCAGACTGAGACTCGTTCCGGAATTTCCTTTGCGATGTCCCCTGGGATGTTGTCTTTACGCTCCCCGTTCAAGAATGTGCTTCCGAGGTCTCCTCCTGGGTCAAAGCTGGAATCGAGGCTTTCATCTCCTCTAGGAAATATCTCGCTCCTCCCCTTGGTTCTCGGCTGCTTGCTCAGCTGCCATTGCCCATAGGAACCACTTCTTCCACCTATATCGTAGTGACATGTCTGACTGCAATAGACGTCTCTTCGTTTCTGCCCGTAATGAGTGTAAGCGTGTCCTCAATGAAGCAAAGTCACTATTTGCTGCTCAAATGAAAGAACGTATTGCATCTCGCAAATTCTGCTCCTAGGATTATTGGCGTCACTGCAAGAGCGTAATTAACAATAGAAAACCTATACCTCCTTTGTTCGACCAGTTCGAGGTTCTGACCTCTTCTGCCGACAAGGCTGAATGCTTTGCTTGGAAATTCTCATTCAATTCAACGCTCGACACTTTTGGTGTACCCACACCCGATTCCCCCCTTAGAACTGAGGCTCTATTGAACGAGCTGCACATGATCCCGTCATTGGTATTGGGCATTATATCTAATTTAGACCCCAAAGACGCTAGTGGTGGAGACGGAATACCAGCAATTGTCTCTTCGGCAAAGTCTTTTTATCTTTTTATATGTGTATTGAACACTTTTTAATACTTGTGTTTCCTGGTCTAATTCAACTCTGACCATTAAAATGACCATTTATTATATATATATATATATATATATATATATATATATATATATATATATATATATAGGATGTGATGGATGAATTGTCGTCTAAATCCGCAAATATGAAAATAACAATGTCATCTCATTTTAACAGGTATGTTTACCAAAATTACACGATACTAAGAAGTAAATTCATACAATAAACTCGACATTTCAGTCGTAGCCTCCAGGCGACTTCGAAATCTCTCGCAACTCTTCCGGACGGTCACCTTTTCAAGTTGATAAATGCCGCCATAATTCTTGCCTTCAGTTCATCTTTGGTGTTACAAGGAGTTGTGTTGGCTTCTCGTTCAACTACGCCCCACACATAATAATCAATTGGATTGCACTCTGGGAAGTTTTGGGTTAGGGGGTCAAACATAAGAGGTGATCTTGTTGCTGTTTTCTGACAGCCATGACTGGATTCTTCTGCTTGTGCGACATGGTGCAGAGTCCTATTGCGAGGTATAGTTTCTTCTAGCACCCACCCTCTTGACTCAGAGCAGCACTACCTCCCCAAAGCACTTGATGTAGACCTCCGTAGTGAGTCTGAGACCTCGTGGGAATTTGAATGGAGGCATACCATGGCCATCACTAGTGATCACTCCAAACAATTTCGTAATCCTCATTAGACTCACCCAACTCTGAATCCTCTAGACTCTCCTCAGATTGACACCCAAACAATCTGAAATGTTCATATTGGCGCTTCTGATTCGAACGCCAAGCAGTAAAGCAGGCCGTCTTCAAATTGCGTCATGGTGCTCTTTTTCTCGCAGACAGCGCCCCAGCTGACTCTACTATACTGTGCAGTCGACAAAGTCAAAAGCAAACAAAGAGCATGAGCGAAACTAAAAATATAAAATAGCGACAATTTATTCATCGCACCCTGTATAATGTTCAACAGAAGGACTGTTTCATCTCATTCATTCTTTCATTGATTTTTATCACTGTTCATTCCTTCAAGTCTATAGGCTGTCTCTGGTTGTCGGTTCAGTAAGAAGGAAGCTTGATTGACCTGAAGCATATTTTTCTCCTTTTCCGTGACAATAACGCGGCGAACTTGCCTACGTGTGGCATGCAGCGGTTGGTTCCTTTCTTACACTGGTGGGAACAGGACGATGTCTCGTGTCTGACCGATGCTTATTAGTTCAGTTGAGCGGACGGTGGTGTCGTACTGCCTTTCATATGCTTGGTTGAAGGTGTTGCCGAACGGGTAGGGGTTGTAGAACGAGGATGAGACGGGACAAAGGAGCGATTTTAATGGCTGTCAGCATCACCTGGTTGTGCGAACATCTTCGAATTACTTAGCACTCAACTTTCTATAAAATATCTGAATTAACCCTAAAAGTTTTTTACACCATTTTCAATATTGACAGGGGTCAGTAAGTTTAGGTGAATACTAAAAAAATACTAAGACAACGGAAATTTAGTAATGGCATGTGTGGACTTTCCTCTCAGTGTCCTACAGAGAAGTCAGGTGCAGAGTTGACCGCCGATCACCCACATCACTGGCTCAACTGCACCTGGGTTTGGAGCGATTTAAGAGATTCATTGATTTTTTCTACGGTTTATGGACGCTTAGTTTTACTGTTTAACCAATAGATTTGGGGAGAAAATATAGTTCCATACGTTTCCCACGGTCATTTGCGCTTAAGTGAATAAAACGAACCTGATTGGAATTCGAACTCGGCTCTCTGATTTCTCGTTTTGAGTTGCTATTTATTACATCAACCATGCATTCGACAAAGAAAGAGCATCCTCCAGGCAGTTGTATAAACACCGACCCGAGAGGCAGAGATAGCAATCTCTGTCAGATATCGCAGACGAGAATGTAAAGTTGATATTTCGGATAAAGGACCAGGATCATAACTAATGGCCGACTGATAGTTAACTAATGAATAAAATGTAATGTAAATAAATAAACGACAAATTTTGTCTGTCCGTCCGTGTGTCTGAACCCCCCCCCCTAACTTGGGCCACACTTGCTCTATATAGGCATATCATACCAGGGATTAAAAGTCTGCCCTTCACCTGGTGCTTTAACATCCAGCATTGGTTTTTCTTGTCCGGGTGAGGAGGGAACAGTTAAAAATTCAGATTTTAAAATAACTGAAAATATTAGTGACTTTAAATGTTTTTTAAATTTATATCGAGTTTAAAGTAACACAAAAACATTGAATTAAAAAACTCTGTATAAATATCTCCAAAACTTGAGGAAATCAATTTTAATTCTTCAAAATGCCAAGAAATCTAAGTTAAAATGTAAGGTTTCTCGCAGTGAGTTTTTGAAATTCCGTAGAGTTTGTGATTTGAAGAACTCAATTTCGGTTTGAATTGTAATTTCAGCCCAAATCAGACTTTTGGCCCAAATCAGTCTTTTGGCTGGAATTGGACATTGCCTGAATCAGAGTTAAAGTGAGATTTTCAAGTTCCGTGTAGGGAATTGGGGAATTCAAAATTATTTCTTAAAAATACCATGGAAAATTCCAAAGACCAGAGCTCTAAGGAAAAGAAAAGGAAGAGCAGAAGAACCACCAGAGGAGGAGGCACAAGCTCGGAGACAAGAAGATGCTGCAAACTATAGAAGATCAAAAGTATTTGAGAGGTGAGAAGAAGTATAAACCAGGAGAGACGCAAATTCTGCTAGACAGATAAGATCAAGAGCATCTGAAACATCGGAGGAGATGCACGCATGGAGAATAGCAGATATTGTAAGAAAGAGATGCAGATGGTCGTGAAACCTCATCAAGGAGAGAAGCAGATACGGCAAGGAAGAGATCTAGATGCTGCATATGATGTGAGTCAGACTTTATCAAGGAGAGAAATAGATACTGCAAACCATAAAAGAGCAAGCTCTTTGGAAATACCTGATGAAAGACATGCCAGGCAGGTTTGTGATAATCACAATCATGCTATTAACATCATCCAAAGATATCTATTGGATCAATGATCAATCAGTATGTTATATACCGTACCTATGAACACTAATGGGTATGTTCCAATCATGCTAAAAGGAGTGCAGATTTTCAGTACAACTATGACAGTGACTATTCACATCATCGAAAGATATCTATTGGACAAAGGCTCATTCCGTGTAAGCATTGTAATGGTCTCAGATTCTAGAATGAGCCAGATTAAATGTTTTGTAACAAAGGATAATATAGGTGGATAATCTACCAGTTCCTCCAGAGACTTTGCTATCCCGACTGGGCGTGAACTCAGCTGAATCAAAACACTTCCTGCAGCACATCAGAAGCTACAATAAATGTTTTGCAATGACCTCGTTTGGAGCCAAAGATGCTACTTTGCCAGGATGGAAAGTAACTTGCAGAATTCAGGACAGGGGGCTTAAATGTTCGCAGTGAGTGTGGCTTTTAAGTTATTACTAAACATAAGCGATTTTAATCTCGTGTTTTCATTAATCGTCACAGCAACGAAAATAAGCTGTGGTCAGTCATGAACACTGGAATGACTGCGTAATGTTGTCACGAAGTGGAAAGATTATATTGCCCTGTGAAGAGGCAAAGTCATGAAGTCTGCCGTGTTAATGCAAGGGACCTGATTCATTAATGATGTACTTATCTCTTAATGGCTTTCTGTGGTACACGTTTCCTTTTTCTGGCTACGTATAATCTTGATGTAGTAAGGTTAAAAATTTATTCTAATAGGGGATATTCGGACTTAGTATGTTACAACATAATACATAACATCATTCTGTTAGTACGCTAACTCGTGTACTTTAAGCTAATCTCCCACTTATGCACACCACTCTCATTCCGATCCTTATTCTCAGTTCATAGAGTGATATTATCATTAAGTAATCCCCATTAGCCAGGATGGGGTCTACAGCCTTACTCGACAACCTTCCTAGAGTTGGTGTCTCGATAAAATCATTCAGGCCCCTGTGCTGTGTTCAGGTTAGTAGGAGAAGATAGGCTCACCTATCTTGCAGAATTCTGGACAGGAACTAGCTTAAATTCAGGACAGGAACTAGCTTAAAAAAGTGCACGGATTGCGGCTTTTAAGCTATTAATAAGCGATTTTAATCTTGTATTTTCATTAATCGTCACAGCAACGAAAACAAGCCGTGGTCAGTTATGAACACTGGAATGACTGCGTAATGTTGTCATGAAGTAGAAAGATTCTATTGAATCAATTGCTAGGTCTGCTGCTAAGAATTTTGGTTTCCCAGAATCTTACATATTTATATGTCTGCTATTCTTCCATATTTTGAGTATTGCTGAAACATATGGCCCGGTGCTCCTTCTATATATTTAAAGATTTTTGATAAAATCCAAAGAAGAATCAGCAATATTATTGGTCCAAAATGGCGTCTAGGCGTAAGTCACTTTCCCACGGACGTAATGTAGATTCCTTCTGCTTTTCTATAAATACTTTCATGGTAATTGTTCGTATGCACTCTTCGCTATAGCATCTATACTTTATGAATTTAAACGCATACTAGATTGGCGGAAATATCTGATCAATCCATATTTAAATTGGCTGCATGTAACAGTAAGTTGACACGGCGCCGTTCTTGAATACCGGGCATTCACCTTCCACAGACTTGGAAAGGATTTCTCCTTCAAGCAGCGATTAAATAATAAAAGATCGGAGATAGCTCCAAGTTAATATTCTTAAGGACAACTAGTGGGATTTGTTCTGAAGGGTGAAGACTTGATACATTTTGAGATTTCCCAGACTATAATGAAAATGAGATGCATTCAGTGATGCTACTGAGGAGACTGCTGGGTCTGTACTGGGTGGGAGAAGATCACACGCCCCCCGTCTGCTGTTCTTCTATATTTTGAATATTGCTGAAACATATGGCCCAGTGCTCCTGCTGTATATTTAGGGTTTCTTGATAAAATCCAAAGAAGAATCAGTAATATTATTGGTCCAAAATGGCGTCTAGGCGTAAGTCACTTTCCCACCGACGTAATGTAGATTCCTTGTGCTTTTCTATAAATACTTTCATGGTAATTGTTCGTATGCACTCTTCGCTATGGTTGCTGAAGAGACTATGTCTGACAAAAGAACTCTGCACCATGCCACACAAGCAGGAGAACCCAGTCATGGCTGTCAAATAATTTCTTCGACCACATTACTCTTTTCGTTTGGCCACCTAATTCCCCACACTGCAACCCCACTTGATTATTATGTGTGCGGCGCAGTTGAGCGAGAGTCCAAGAAAAATCCGCGTAACGTCAAAGACGAACAAGGCAAAGAATATGGCAGCATTCACCAACTTAAACAAGGAGACCATCCAGAATAGTTGCAGGAGATTCCGAAGTCGTCTTGAGGCTGTGGTTGAAGCCAATGGCGATTTTATTGAAGTTTACTCTTTAGTATTCCAAGATATTTTTGTGTAATTTTGGTAAATATATCTGTAAAAATGAGATTGTCAGTATTATTTTCATTTTGGTCTAATTTAGGCGACATTTTATCCATCATGCCCTGGAATTCAAACATTACTCTCACAGGGTGTTCTCATTTTGACCCCAAAATGCTTCCCTGATAGAAAAAGAAGGAATGCAGGTTCGATTCCTGTCAGAGGTACGATTTTTTCTTTAGTAGCACTCCTTAGCTTAAGTTGGTTGTTATTAATTTCAAAGTTTAATAAAAAAAAAAAATTACACTCAGACACGTGTACTTACTAAAAGTAGTATTGAATTGTGTTGACAGTAGGGCCCGACTTACCCAGACCAGCCTAGCCCAGACCAGCTGCATCCACCAGCCACACTCCTATGTTACTCTTGCTCGCGATTCTTCAGGAATAGACTGGACCGTCACAGTCACCAGAGGAGAGAAGGGAAATAAGGCGAGAGGATAACGATCCCGATGATCGGATGCGAACGGGTGCTGAGGAATACTGCTAAAAATATCGTTTATAGTAATAAGAAATAAGTAATAAGAAATATTTGATTGTCTGTTCGCCTCCCCATTCTTGAAATTGAATTAACTTTTTTTCATTAATCGACACCCCCCGCCCACCGCATTGTCTCTTCGTTATTCAGAGTCATGGATTATCTATTTCTCAGACATAATCTTATATTGTCTATCCTTGTGTTCAGTTGTTCGATCTGCACATCACATATTGAAATATCTGTCAGTTAAATCTCATCTTGTATTGTCTGTTTGTCTATCAGGATGTTCACGTGTCCATCCGTTAATACTCATTTTGGATTGTCTGCTCGTTAATTTGCATTTTGAATTTTCTGTTCTTTGATCCTAATCTTGAATTATCCGCCCGTCAATCAAGATCTTAGTTTGTTTGACCATTAATCTCTATTGTGCACTGTCTGTCCAACATTCCTCAAATCGAATTATCTGTTCAATATTCGTCATATTCGATTTGTCTGTCTAGCAGTCGTCAACTGGATTTATTGTCCGTCAAATAAAACGCAGTTTTTAGCTCGATTGTTTTTGTTTTTTTATTAAAGATCATGGGTCTCCATAACTTTGTAAGCTTAGTTGCACTTAGCAGTATTTGTTTGTTTTTTTTAATTATCCTTCCATGTTTTTTTCTGTCATCCATTTTTATCCCATTTGCCTTATACTGTGAGTGTCAACTTTTCCAAGTCCTCCTTTTTTATTATGTGCTCTAGAAATTTCAGTCACCGCTTTTTTTAAAATCTTAAATATAAATGTTCTTTTTGGTACTATTTTAGTTGCTTGCATGAGTCGTTCATATTTTTCACAGTATCCTTACGTAGATCATCAGTGTAACAACGACTCTATTGCCTGAATATTTTTCTTCATCTACGAAGAAATTGTTCAGCATTAACTTCCAAAGAGAAGGGTTATATAACATAGCTCAGCACTCTTTGTTTGTGTTTCTAACAAAATTTTCCTGATTAGTAATACGGTTTTGTTTTAAAATGCGTCTTGCGATATGCGAATATACCATCGGATTTCGATACCATATTTTCGTTAAAACACTTCCCAAATATTTAAACTTCCGTTTTTGATTTTGTCGTATTCAATTCGAAGCTCGTATCTTTGGAAGATTCTCTTGTTGACAACCATACATTCTGTCTTACGATTTATAGTCAGTTGAAACCACATATTGAGACTCCCAAAGTCTCTGAGGTTTGGTTCTAGAAAGTTCCCCACCATCTCCACATACCGGTCAGATATTTCTGTAACCGAGAGTTTTCTTGTCTTAAAAAAAAGTAAGGACGCTACACATCAAATTTCGCAACTGCGAACATCACAGTCACTCATTCGCTGTGTAGGGATCTTTCATGAAGTTGTTTGGGGTTATTTCCCGCCCAGTAGCGAAAACCGGTATGCCGTTCGTAAGGCATTTTGAAAATAAGTTATATGGGACAATAGTCCAAGACGATGCTTAACTCAAAATGCAGAAGCAGGAATTGTTCAAAAGGCTACGGACAGTCACAAACACTTACATTTTCTGAAGTTTGAGCGCTTCGAGATCGTCCATGTGGCTTTCTTTTAAGCGCTGAAACTGTTTCCCTGAAATGTTCAACCCATAGCTGTATCGAATTTCTCCCCGGAACAACAACATTCCGGCGTAACATGAAATGGGCACGAAATCCTCTCTGTGTTGCGATTAAAGATTCACCAGTCATTAAAAACGGTGTGCACCGGTCGAAGCCATGACGGTTACAGATAGTATCTGACAGAGAAATTGTTAGCTAGATGAACACACAATTGCACACCAGCTTAAGATAACTAGTGCCACACAGGTAACAGTTTAAAGTATGGTAAGTATTTCTGCTGGACCCCATATATATAATTCAAGAAAGTAAATATTTATTAGAAAAAGGCGGGGAATAAAAAAAAAGTTGACGAGTTCTGGTTCCTTTTCGTCAGTAAATAAAATCACTGCGAACCCCGACTTAAAAGGGGGAGATTAAAGATATGGAACACACATATATTAATAATATATTAACATATTGTATATATATTACATAGACATCTTATGGAAACGCAACAGCTATTCTGCTTGTTTGCAGATTGGGAGAAAAAATCTCTCGATCGTTTATTGTCATTCATTTTTTGCAACTAGGTTTTCTTTCGTCTTATTTTTTTTTATTTTAGAAATAATTTCCGACTTGTGAAACGTTTTTTTTCTTCTTCTTTTCATGCTGAATCGCTTTAAAAATGACATAGCTTTAATGGAAAAAGACAGATCGTCTTGACTAAACGCTTTATTATTTTTTTTTTTTCGAATCTTATACCAAAGAGATGTTCATGAAGAAATTATGGTCGGGGGTAAGGACGAGATAATTGGCGTAGCGCGAGACTATCCAAAGTCTTCGCCAGACAAGTAGTTCATTTATATCTTGTGCCACATGAATTCTTCATCTGGGATTCAGTCTGTCCATTCCACTTAGAAAAAAACGATAGACATCCTTTTTAAATTACAGCGCAGAGAGAATTGTTAATTATCTTTTATCATGACAGGCCGAATAAAAAGTGCAATAAATGTGCAGAAAGTTTTCTTTTACATGCGCATTTGTCTTCATATATATATATATATATATATATATATGAGGAATGCTGAAAAGTTCTCGAACAAACCATGAGAAAATATCTGATATTTGGTCATTATCTCTAATTGACTGGATGTTATTTTTCTTTCTGAATGGTCTTTCCGTCAATCCTCATTTTAATTTTTTTTTATGTCAATCCTCTTCAGGGATTGTTTTTTCTTCCTCAATCCTCATTCTGATTTATTCAATCTTCGCCAATTTTCCTGTCTGTCTGCTAATCCTTATCTTAGTTTAGGCTTACGGGCTACATCGCCGGTTCTCGCAAGATCACCGAAGTTAAGCAACGTCGAGCCTGGTCATGACCTATATAGGTGACCGCTTGGAAATAACAAGTGCTGTAAGCTTGGATGTGTGTGTGGGTGTTCGGAGTTGGAAATCGAAGATTCGAGTTCCAATTCCAGCTGGGTTCTTAATGTTACGCGCAAATACACTTGGGAAAGTTGTAAATATCCCTCCAACTATGGGTTAATTAGTAGGAACTCTATCAGTAAATCATTATTATCCCCCCCAAATTAATGCAATCGAAAAAAATAACATTTTCTGGCTTTAAATAATCTGCAATAGCTTCATAAGCCATTAAACAAAAATCAATCAATTATCTTTTTGTCAGTCAATCCTCATCTTGGATCGATTTTTCTTATTTCTTCATATAATTGTCTATCTTGCAGCTAGTTTGAAAATATCTGTCTATATTTCTGAGATGAGGTATTATGCACATTATTTACCTTATTCGGACTATTGTCCTCATCTCTGTCGCCATATTTATTACAAGGTTTCGGCCGTTGTACGCTCCGGCCTTCTTCAGGTGGTTGGAATGTCGAACTGAACCCTTTATTTCGCTCACTGGGGTAGACTGTTCTAGTTCCACGTGCCATGTTTTATGGATGTCAGTTATCTCCTGTTAACTTCCCTCTGAAAGTTCTCCACTGCCTTAACCGGGTATTGAACTCACAGTATTTAGACACATGGCACAGTGGATAAAGGCGTTGGTAAGATCCAGTGACAGGACCCAAAGAGTGTGAGTTCAATACTCGGTTAAGGCAGCTGAGAAATTTCAGAGGGAAAAATTAACAGGAGATAACTGATAACTGACATCCATTAAATATGGCACGTGGAACTAGAACAGTCTACCCCAGTGAGCAAAATAAAGGGTTCAGTTCGACATTCCAACCACCTGAAGAAGATCGGAGCGTACATCGGCCGAAACGTTGTAATAAATATGGCGACAGAGATGAGGACAATAATCCGAATAATGTAAATAATGTGCATAATACCTCATCTCAGAAATATAGACAGATACTGAAAGGCCGAAACGTTGTAATAAATATGGCGACAAAGATGAGGAAAATAGTCCGAATAATGTAAATAGTGTACATAATACCTCATCTCAGAAATATAGACAGATACTGAAAGGCCGAAACGTTGTAATAAATATGGCGTCAGAGATGATGAAAATAGTCCGAATAATGTAAATAGTGTACATAATACCTCATCTCAGAAATATAGACAGATACTGAAAGGCCGAAACGTTGTAATAAATATGGCGTCAGAGATGAGGACAATAGTCCGAATAATGTAAATGATGTACTAGTCTGACAAATCGCATGAATTTGCACGGAATTAGATAAACCGTTTGTATATTTGTTTCCTCCATTTGTTCCTGTCTCCAGCTTGTGATTTTCCTAGTTTTGAAGTTCGAGATCGAATTGAGACCGCGAGTCTGACTCGGTCCTTGATATGCTCCTTTGGTTTTTGCTGAGGTCTTTTTCCTTCAGCCAGCTCCCCTTAAGCCATCTGCTTGGGGATACTACTATCTTCCAGCCGTAGCAGATGTCCTTCCCACCGAAAGCGGTGCTTTTGCATACGAGCTTCTATGCTGAGTGTATCAGCTCGCTCCTGGAACTCTTTGTCTGAAACCAGGAAACGTCCAAGATCGATCTCAGACACCGGAGGTGGAATCGTTTTCTGTAAACCACCCGGGGAGTCAAAAGGCCGGAATACCTGAGCTAGAGAGCGAGAACGAGCCCATGCTGGTCGACGGTGTAGCTCAAAATAGACGGTGGAATATGACCAAATGATCACCTCCTGACGACACGTTTCACCTCTCCCGCCAAACACTCGTCCATAGTTTAATTTCTCGCACTTCTCGCTTGTGGAACTCTCGTCCGGTTCCACGGTTTCCAGTCAACTTTAATCTTCAAAGATTTAAATGCAATACCACTATTAGTGTTTCTTGTGATTAATCATCTTCTGTTCTTGCTCCTGAGTAATGTTTATGTTTTCTAATCCTTCTACACCCAGTGACTCCCTGTGTCTAAGTGGTTTTACTACCTTGCTTGAGGTGAACTCGATTTAAAAAAAAAAAAACGTCGCCGTCGCGTCCCAGGCTCCGCCGAATTCGGTTGGATGTAGAAAAGCGTATGTTTCAGCGCTCTAACCGAATCACTGCTAGGATCGCGCTAACGTAAAGCGTGTATACATGAAGCTGGGGGCGCTTGTGAATCCAAATTCCCACTGAAACTTCTAATATTGATTTTCACCTCCTCGGTCGGCTTTCAATCTAGATGCGGCAAATTAGTTTTACGATCCCGGGCGAATTGTGCAACAAGTACGAGTAAGTAAGTGTAAACCACCCAGGTCTCGCAAAAGTAAAGAACACAGGCATTATAAACATCTGTCTTCGTTTTCTGTTTAAGGATTTTCTGAGAACAAACACGATCTTGAAGAGCAGAAAAAGCGTCAGGGGCGTTTTTTTTTTCTATGTCATAGAGATATTTCAACATGGACGATTTATCATACCTAGGAAGGTAGTTAATTTGTCAACAACATTTAGCTTTTCCCCGTCGACGTAGATATAAAGCTGCACGTGGTTTTTGCCTGGCACTGGGGTAAAACATAACAACTGTTTTATCCAGACTGATTGTCAGAGCAAATGTTTTGCATGACAGGGATCCCCTGTATTATTAGCAGCAGTGTGCGAGGCCAGGTCGCAGTCATTGGCGTCGAGGACATCGCGAACAAGAGTGAGAGTGACTTTCAATTAAACATCAATTCGACCTATGTTAAAAAGCCTAACCAAGTTATATCTGCACGGTATTGCAGTATACTGCAATACCGTGCAGATATAACTTGGTTAGAGCTCTTGAAGGCGTCAATAAGAACAATAGAGAAGAGGATGGAAATTAAAGTTCTTGCGAGAGGTCTCTCTGTTGGACACACTCATCTACTTTTCTTGGTTCAGACATAAGGCCTGCAACATTAACAGAAGCCTCCACGCCATCACTGAAGGACTTAAGTTGACGATACACACACACGCGTGCCCGCGCACGCGCACGCACGCACACACACACACACACACACACATATATATATATATATATATATATATATATATATATATATATATATATATATATATATTTTAGGTGTTGAAAAGTTCTCGGTCATACAAATAGTCAAGTAGCATTTTTTCAATTTAAGAACCCTAATAAATATACATCAAGCTTTGAGCAATTTTACCCATAAATATACCATACCATAGAACTATAAATCTCCTTCTCTCTCTGTATATATATATATATATATATATATATATATATATATATATATATATATATATATACTGTGGCCTGACGATTGCATCTAGCATGAAACTGACTGTCGCCTCTAAGTGTTGACTTCTATGTTCACTTTTCTATTTTCACACGCTCTATCTCTGATATTGAGCACTTTATCCCATAAATTTAGCATATCTTAAGACTATATTTCTTCATATATATATATATATATATATATATATATATATATATATATATATATATATATATATAATAATAATAATAATAAAAAGACTTAAACACTAATATTCCATGGTCATAATTTATTCCATTGGAATCGTAAGAACGATCCAATTCATCAGATTCAAAAAGAAAACGGAACAACAACCCCGGGAAAAATTGGTGAGAGTATGTGTGAGAGTGTGGGGGGACCTGCGATCTATATAGAGGGGTAACAGTATTATATCCTTACTCTGTCCTGGACATCGAGTTCTACCTGGATCATATCCTCTTGGAATTATTTTTATACATATATGTATGTGTATATATAATTGCATATGTATGTCTATATTCATCACTAATATTGTCTCTCTCTTTCTATCTCTCTCTCTCTCTATATATATATATATATATATATAATTAAATTGTTAGAGGTAGAAAACCATAATATTGTAAGGAACAGATATAATTTGTTTCTTATAGGCATTGTGAAATATGAAAATAAGAAATGAAAATACTTACAAGACAGACCAACCGGTTTCGTTCCCAAGCTCATCAGGGTCGACTGGGAACAGATGAATAATTTATTGCAAAGGTAAATTTACTCCCACAAACACCCTACATACAATTAAAACATTAAAAATTGAAATGATTAATAGTATGAGGGAAGACCAAATCAAAACAACGCGAATTTGCGCAGCGGTAAGAAGGGGAAAAAGGTGGGGGTGAATATATGATTCACAGATACTAGAGTCTAATAGCGTGAAGACCAAGGAGACAGTCTTTTTGCTTACAAAGAGACGGCTCCCGGACGTACAGAGATTCTAGTGCCCGCAAATTAAAAGGAGGGTGCGAACTAGACAGAACAATGAACCAGTCCGGACTGGTTCTCTGTTCTGTCTAGTTCGCACTCTCCTCGTCTATGTACCGTCGGTATGCGGACGATACATTTTGTATTTTCAATAGTGAAGTGGAAGCTGATTCCTTAACACTATACAAAAAATCACTATACAATTGCATTCAAAATATCTAGATTTCGGCATTAAATAACTCGTAGTGTTTGATTTACCGCTAAACAAAATCAATCGACCAACCAACTGAAGACCCTACCAGGTTTTATTATCAGTGGACTCAATCCTAACAATTTAAGATGCGCAAATCCGAGAACATGTAGTATATGAGAGCGAGAAGAGAGGACGAGCCATTGACTGTAAAAATGCCAGCAAGAGAAAAAAGCCCAAGATGCAAGCTACGAATTCTAGATGCCAAAAGCAAACAAGTTCAGAAGCTCAAATAACTTGGAAATCTTTTAACAGATGATGGAAGATGCGACACCGAAATCTGAACCAGCACTTGATTAGCAGAAGATGCATTCCAAGAGTTAAGTAAAGCACGAAGAAATTGGAAAATTTCTATAGAGCGCTGAACTTTTATCCAATATCAATCCTCCTATACCACTATGAATACTGGAAAATGTCCTCAAATACGGAGAAAAATACTGGAGGTAACAGAAATGTGGTTCGACAGAAGGATTCTGGACGGAGCACGTAATCAACGAGGAAGACTTAAGGAAAATACATAAACTTATACTCAGAAACAGAAAGAGACAGCTAACGAGGAAGAGAGGATTGGAGAATTCAACACTCAAATAACATATCTAAAAGAACATGAGAAAAAAGGCCACATACCTGACGACGTTAATGGATGGCGAGACGGCTTTGTGAGGGATGGCAAAAAGATAAATATTACTAAAAGCCACAAAGGATAGGAAGTGCTGGAAAGCGATGATCGCCAACATTCTAAAACGACACGGCACATAGATGAAGAAGAAAGAATTTAGACGGTAGTGGGGCACACCTGTGGATGTCACCCAGTGAAATTCAACCTTTTCTACTGCAGTGATTGTCTTCCAGACAAACGTGCTAAACATTGCGTAAAACAACGCTCCTTAAACTTTAATTCATGACCCCATTTTTCATCACGAGATTTTTTCGCGACCCCAGGTATTAAATAACTTCACTGAAAATACATCCGTTGTCACTGTACTTGTCGCAACGGCACCGCACGCGTATTTTATTCTTACAACAGATGAGTGGCGCATCGCATTAAATATTGCGCGTTTGTGAAATAACATATAAACTGAAATTCAAATGTTTGAATTTAATTTTCGCCACAACAGCCTTTCGCTTCGAAACCCCGTTTGGGGTCGCGACCCATAGTTGAAGAAGTGCTATCTTAAAGTAAGGCGCTATCTATTGACAAAGTTTAGTAACGTCTGGCGAAGGTGTAAGGCGACTAATGACGGTCAAAATACCTATTAGCACGATGGTAACTTTCGTTACTTGTGCACTCCGACCTTCATCAGGTGATTTTCTCTCCGGGTAACCTTCAAGAGAATTTCGAACTGACCACTTTATTTAATCTTCGAGGGTAGTCTCTTGTGACTATGTCCGATGACATTATTTAGGGATATCTCGTCTAATTCTTATTTCGTATTCTTCTGTGACATGTCCCTTCAGTACGTGGTAGATCATGGCTCTCCACACTTTCCTGTCCTTTGTAGCTCTTATTAAGGTTTTCTTCTTTACTACCCCTCTTAATCTCTGTTCTGCCACAAATTTACACTAGCTCGTTAGGTAGCAGCTTTCCTCTTGCCCGTTTGCTTTCAAAATGTCCTGTGAGTTAAATTATCTAAGGCCTTTTTTTTCTCATAATGTACCCCTGAATTTTCATTTTTCTCCTTCTGATTCTAACTAGAAGTGCTTCCATTTTTCTTTAAACTTCGTTAGCAGTCACACATTCATCCCATGATATTCTCAGCATCCTTCTGTAGAGCCACATTTCTGTTGCCTCTCCCGATGTGTCTGCCAACTGTGAACAGTTTGTTCGGCTTTCACTGTCATATAGGAGGACAGATATAACATAACAGTACATCATTCTTTTTCTGTTTCAAATGAAATTTTACTCTTTCTTTAGTTAGGGTTTTATAGGGACCGTTCATTATTCAAATACACCTTCGGATATCGGTGACTAACTTTCTGTCCGTTTTTATAACATTACAGATATCTTTAAAGTTTCGTACTTGCTTGATTCTAGAATCTCCATTAACCTTGGAAACTAAAAAAAAAAAGCCTGCTAGATATGGTTATATGCTAACTGTAGCTGTGGCACAAGGCCAAAAGTATGGAGCACCTAGTGAGGATCGAACTCATTTTTCAGTTGCAACTGATCGAGCGAGACAAGCTTGTTAACCATTACACCACGCCGAGGTTCCCAATACCCACTAGATATGTGCCTGGTGTCTATCACATTGAATGCGGATGTGATTTGAACCAGTGTCGTTTACCTCAGGTCATGATCATTAACAATTCATTGTTGACCACTGTTATATTTAACGACCCCCACGTGGGTCGTATGTGGCACAAGGCGGGTTCATTGTGGGTTCTCCGAGCCCATAGGCTCTGTCAAAAATATTCCCTTTGAACCCGTATAAACGGGTTCAGGGCCTGTCTACCACCACGGACGAAACTTTGCCCTTTGGCAAAGCTTCGTCCGGGTTCCTCTCCGCCGAGGCGGAGAGTTTGAGAGCAATGAACGGTTTATATCACCGTTCCCATCGTTGACCACTGTACTGCCCAGGGTAGGCGGTAATACCTTATATATGTTATTCCCATTATACACGTGTCTTCGCGGGATTTTAAATCTCCCCAGAATTTCAAGAATAGAATGTTCTATTCCTTTGACGTGTACTATAATTCCTCGTTCGGTTCCAGTAATTCACATTACCTTGTCACGAGGAGCCTAGAGCACAACGGATACAGATGTAGGTATTTGCGTATCATGCGGTGGTGCCCTGCAAGCATTAACTTCCCATACCGCTATCTCATGACTTTTAACATTATTTAATTTTTTTTTTTTTACTTTCTCCAAAATGGAAACGAAAAAAAAGAAACTTCAGCGAGATGGATGTTTTACGAAATTTTCATAAAGTATAAAAATTGTTATCTCGACATACAGCATATGATTTTTATTCGCCAAAAAAGGATTTAGGCAAAACAAGAAAAATATGTAAGGCAAAAACGGCGGTATATTGAAAATCCTATACTTTTCTTATTTACATTGTTCTGACTGTTGACCTCATCTTTATTGTCATATTCACGACGTTTCGGCTGTTGTACGCTCCGGCCTTTCTTCAGGTGTTTGGAATTTTGAACTGAACCCTTTATTTCGTCCACCGGTGTAGATTGTTCTGACTGTTGTCCTCATTCTTATTGTCATTTTCACGACGTTTTGGAACAATGTAAATAATATAAATAATTACAATACCTCATCGACAAAGCGAGCAATCTGCGAACAGATACTACGCTTTGATCCTGGCCTCCGGACCGAGCAGCCTCAAAGAAACAGAGACAAACACTGAGCAGTACTAAAAATAATAAATAGACGAAAAACTGTATTTAGTTTTGCCCCTAATTTTCACCCTATGCAAATCTCAAGTTCCACTTAGAGTGGAGAATTACTGAAGGAAATTATTGTACAAGAGTAAGAAGTAAGAAGTGGTTATCAGGAAATGTGGAAAAGGTAAGCGTTAACCCTATATTGAAGCGATTAAGATTATAGTGGTTGAGAATACATGATTTCCTTTCACAATGTATCAGTTCATGGGAAGATGCTGGCTGAGTGGAACTTCTTACTTACTAATGGAATACAAAGGGAATGGGATGAGTAGTTCCAGTGTACATGGCAAGGCTCATGTTAGCTGTGAAGGATAGAACTGGTGGAACTAATAAATGTAGTTCTTCAGAACATTTGCCATGGAAACAGCGATAGAATAGTAAGAGGTTCACATGTTTCATCTTTAGGAAAGGAATTGTAAGATAGAAAATATTTCAACACACACAAGATCAAGTGGATGCTTTTCAACTCTATGAAGACTAAAAACTGAAAACTGGGCAGTGTTGAATTTATGATCTGATCTCACTCATATAAATAAGGTAGTTACTAGAGCAGTACAAGGAAGCAATAATTTTTCTGGAACCTTGAGCAAGATAGAAGCTTTAACTTTAGATAGAGAGTGACGATATGGAAACGTTGTGAATATGGCAATAAAGATGAGGACAACAGTCCGAACAATGTAAATAATGTAAATAATTACAAGACAGAAATATAGACAGATAAACTTTTATTAATTAGACAATCTAGAAAAGCACTGAACCAACTTAAAATGGCCAAATCTGTCGGATAAAACAGAGGATGTGTGTGTTTTCTTCTTCTTTAATGTGACCCATTTATTTAGCAAATGGGTGATCATGGTCCGCTACAACTTTCTATTCTTTGTGTATCTTAGCAATTTTTGTCCTCTGATATTGTTTTACACAATGTCGTCAATATCTCAGAGTTTTGCAGTCTTGGCCCGCCTTACCATATCCACAGAGTCGCTTCACCCACTTTTCACCCTCTATTCCATTGGCAAAAGGGATGTTCCACCCAGAAAGCTTCTTCCCCAGAACAGCTAAAGTGTGGGGCAGACACATGCATAGTGCTCTCTCAAACACTGCAATCATAACCTCTTTAAATCAAGAGTAGTTATTATCTAACCGCCCTATTCGCATAATTTACACTTCTTACTTCCCCACTAACATTAATGTCACACCTCATTCCATAACAGTCTATCTTGAATGGATTTTGCGCCTTTAATTGCAAAGTTAGTATTAAAAAAAGTCTATTCGCTGTTTCTATCGTGGTTTCAGTATATCATGTGAGTGTCAAAATCTCCCAGCCCTCTTTCTTCATTTTGGGCCCCAGAAATTTCTGATCGTTCGACCACATTAATTACAAGAGAATTTTAAAATTGATGTCGTTAAAAAATACAGATTTTCCCGATTTCTGAGAAACTCAAACCGGGAAATAAACTTAGATCGGCAAATTCTTTATTAGATGACCCACACAATTTATGGGCGCCACCCAAGGACGAGACATACACTACCAAACCTCGTGACAGCAGATACATTTTAAGAAGTGAAACAAAATCTTAACCAGACATGAAAACGAAGGACGGTCAAGAGAACGAATCCGTTATGACGTTGCTCGCATCTTGATGGGGATGTGATTGTGTTGGCTGTTCCGATGTACGGGAAGCCATCTGGCTTCTCGGGTTACTTGGGTGCCTGGGGAGAAGGAATTGGAAATGGTCCGCAGTTGGAGACAACGGGGAAAGGTAATGGAAATACTAAATATATGGTACACACACACACACACACACACACACACACACACACACACACACACACACACACACGCGCGCGCGCGTGTGTGTGTGTGGAAATAGGAACTACCAAGTAATAGATGATGCATCACGGAGAATGAAGTCATAAATACTGTGTGATGATATTACATATGGTAAATTTATCTCGATGGCTTCTATTCAATGACAATGAGTTTCCACGTGTTTTACCATTGTTCTATTAAAATCTTATGTATATCGAATAAACTGTCGGCTATCATTTAATTACTAGTGTCCGTGTGCCGTCAAAAATGGCAGCAACTGCTACAAAGTTTTCATATTTTGATACACTGGAACAAAATGTTTTGAAACGAAGTATTTAGATTCAATAAAACGGAAATCTGGAATTCACAAGTAGAGGCCAATGAACCGTTTAATTAATCCGTCCACTTACAGCTTCTTCTATGAGACGTGTCTGTTAAAGATCTGGACGATCATGACTCACCACAAGTTCCTATCCTTAATAGCCCTTAGGAAAGTTTGATTTTTGGTGCTTTCCTCTGTTCCACTTCCTTTCAGATTTTGTGATATTAACTTTATTACATAGAAAACATTAAAATTACATGTACTTATTTGTATTACATGACAGTTTCAGAATTTACAACTCGGGCAGAAGCACGAGAAATAGTTATCCATTGTTTTCTGCTTAGGATTGGGTTTCCGGTTCCTTTTATTTCCAATAAACCGTTGCGTCTTAGTGGCATTATCGCCTTGTTTAGGGTAAGTTGATTGAAAAAAAAAATAAAAGAGAAAGAGAAAAAGCCACAGAAATGTTTACGTAATTTCTTCTCTTAATACTAGGCTAGTTATAATAACTTTAAAAAAAAAAAGATTTCCTTGGTGACCTTTGCTTTTGATATCAAACTCCTAAAACAGAAAAAAGATCTTCAAAGCATGCTTTGCATATCTCAGAAATCATTTCAGAACTGACAAATTAAACCGAAGCTACTGATAATCTGCTAGTTACTTCATTTCTTTGCTATATATATATATATATATATATATATATATATATATATATATATATATATATATATATATATATATATATATATATAAGTGAACATTGAAGTCAACACTCAGAGGCGACAGGCTGTTTCATGCTAGACGCAATCGTCAGGCCGCGAGTCTTGGATTTTTTCTCGACTACTTATATATATGGGTCAGTGGTGTATTGTGGGTAATCCATTCTGGCGGTTATTTTGGCGGGAGTTGCTTGTTTATTTATTTATTTATTTGGGTTAATTTATTTTACTTGTTTTTTATTTTCATTTTTTTTAAATATATTTATTTATTATTTTCGGGTTTCGATGTTTTATTAACGTAGTTTCATGGTAGACGCAATTGTCGGTGGCCTGAAGATTGCGTTTAAGCATGAAACAGCTTATCGCTTCTGAGTGTTGACTTCAATATTCACTTTTACATTTACACACACTCTATCTCTGATATTGAACACTTTATATATATATATATATATATATATATATATATATATATATATATATATATATATATTATTTACATGTTTATCACTATAATTAGTTTCTTTATCACTACATTTCTTTGGGATGTTTTTTGTTTAATTTATTATTTTCGGCTTTATGTTTCAAGACAGCAGTCTCATTTGTCCAAGCCTGTCTACTAAATGATTCTGCATACTAATGAAATATGAAAATGAGGAAGAGTCGTTTCAGTGTACATAGCCTGGTAGGTTCTTGCTGCAAAACTCTGGAACCAGGGGATTTATTTCGCCTGAACAGCTGCCGTGAAAATCGAGAGATAGTGCCGAGCAGCTAATAACATTTCATCTGTATGAAAGAGGTTCTAGGGTGGAAAACAGTTCATTACTGATAAGGCCCTCATATGCTTTTGAACTCTATCAAGGCTTTTCTAAAAAGAGAGCATGACTGCAGGAGTCAAGTACTTTCTGGAGTGCTGCAAGATATCAACAATTATACCGCATCTTTAAGCATGGATTGCATGTACGAGTTGCATGAGGTCTGGAGCGGGCTTGAAACTCAACAGACTTTCCAGGCAAGAAGCATCACTGAAAGCATAAACTGTTCATCATGACAGGAGAAAACTCAAAGAAAGATGCGGAGAGCCGTGATCGAACATGTCGGGAAGGAACACTGCACATAAAGAGGACGTGTATTACTAATAATTAATTCAACCGGTGGTTTTGTACGCTGAAATTTGAAATCTGTCTCAACTCGCTTCAAACTATCCGATCTGGCAATATCAGAACCAAGTAGAAACGTTTAATTCCGTTGTTACGCACTTACGTTAAGATCTTCCGGTCGTGCTCATAAAAAAAATGGCACAATTCTTTAAATGTGATTTTAGGAAAGAAGAAGAACAAATGGATGAATGGTGATGAGACAAAAACGATGTAACAATGAAATAAAATTTATACAATGTTGAATTATGTTTAGAGACGAATTCTGCCACACGGAGAAAAAAGAAGTTATTTAATTATGTTAGAATGAAAAGGAACTCAAATAGACAAGAAAATCAAATTGTCTTCATGCGAATAATAAAACAAAAAGAATTGAATTCCTCGAAGGTAAAATTCAAGGAATTATTAAACCAAAAGAGAAACAGCCTCGAAGACAGACAACAAAGCAGCTAGGTTTTTACAAGCTTCTGCTATCCTAATCTTCAGAATATCTTTCACCGTCTTTTTAATACATCTCAATGATTCTGTTTGTGAATAGGATTAGTTACATATAGAAGGAGATGAAATAGAATTTAATTGTAAAGTTGGAAGGTGTTTTTTTTTTTTCTCTAGCCAGATGATATCGACCAAACCGGGGTAAAAAAAAAATCTTTGTTTTATCTATACAATATTAAAAGTCTCAAAACGTATGCCTACCTGACATTTTTTAATTAATAGTGACGAAAGAAGGCCGGAAGAAGAATTTTACACTCACAGGTTATATGAAAGTCAAAAAATTCAAAGAGGTGGGGTTGGGGAAACGAGATTATGGGAGGAGAAGACAAAACAAGAACAAAGAGAGTTGTAAAAGGGTCAAAAGTTACTTTTCATATATTAAGCAAAGAATTAAAAGACAAAAATCTAAAAAGAGTACAGAACATGTAGGTAATATATGATCTATATGACAGCGAAGGTTGGAGAATCTCTTGATAGATGA
Organism: Acanthosepion esculentum; assembly: GCA_964036315.1. Lineage (NCBI taxonomy): Eukaryota > Metazoa > Mollusca > Cephalopoda > Sepiida > Sepiidae > Acanthosepion > Acanthosepion esculentum. Next base: position 39,267,127 of record OZ038489.1, read on the forward strand.
AGAAGAGATTTGAAGAGACAGAAATATGGTTCTACTGATGAATGTCCTTAGAAACAAAGCAAAGATTTCTGGACTGCTATGTAATATGTAATCTCTTATATAGCGGTGAATTTTGGACAATTTCCCTACAGATGAAGAAGAGACTTGAAGCAACAGAAATATGATTCTACTGATGAATGTGCTTAGAAAGAAAGAAAAGAGTCCTGCACCGCTATGTCTTTTGTTTACGCATATCACCCCAATCAAAGCGGGAGTACTACTAGCACGCAAGGGATTACGTAGAGTGAGAGCAAGAGTAAAGACGGGTGTTTAGGGAAAGGATAAAGAGAAGGGCGGGGATCAAGATCAAAGCATCAGAAAATGTCGATTGAAATTACATTCGAATATTTGAAGTTTATAGCTATCAGGGAAGCAAGTAAGGGAGTTCCACCGATGGGAAGTGTGAGATAAGAAGCTGCTGGAGTAAAAGAGACGGCTACATTTAACCGTTTCAACAGTGAAACGGTGGGCCCGAGTTACCAACCTAGTAGCACGCTTAAATACATGCAGTTTGGGACCCAGTGAAAGCAGCTCGTCAGGGCACTTGTCATGAAAATATTTGTAGAAAAGACAGAGGGAAGCCATATCACGTCTCTGGGAAAGTGACTGTAGACGAGATGACAGATCAGGACTTATCACATTGCATATCCGTGTCTGGATTTTGTCGAGGACCTAGATAAACAGCGGAGGCACCAGAATAAATATGGCAACAGTATTCAATGCAAGAACGAATGACTGATTTGTAGATTTGAAGGATGGACTCAGGTTAGAAAAACATTCTGCCGCGACACAGAAGCTATTGATTCAATGTAATTGTTCCATCTCAGGTCAGTGGAAAGCGTGAGACGAAGCAGACGAGTTGGGGACCAGCCATTCTGATGGGAGGCAGACTAATTTCCTATACGACAGTGAATTCTGGACAATCTCTTCATAGATGAAGAAGAGACTTGAAGGGACAGACATGTAATTCTACTGATGAATGTCTTTAGAAACAAAATAAAATAGTTCTGGACTGCTATGTAATATCTTTCTCCTTTATGGCAGTGAATTTATGATAATTTCCTTACAGCTGAAGAAGAAACTTGAAGCGACAGAAATGCGTTTCTACTGAGGAATGTCCTGAGAAACAAAAACGTGCACTGGAAAATTTATGTAATATCTAATCTCCTATATAGCAAACAAATATGTTTAAAACGATACAGATGTGAATTTAACGATGAATCGTTCCTTTCTGCAAGTATGTTACGGATAGGATCTGGCAGGTTTCCATGTTTACTTCGACATAGAAACCGCCAACATAATACAGTCATCCAAATTCAGAAAAGGCTTAAAAATAATTGAAGCATTAACAATAAAATATCAATTATGAACACAGCCAGAACGTGCTGTGTTCGGAAATTAAAACATTCTTTTAGCTAAAAAAACAAATGTAAATATTCAGATAAAAAAAAACATCTTTGATAATGTCTCATAGTTTAACCGAAAGCGCTCGGATCCACAGATCATTCGGACAGTTCTTACATACACCCAAAGGAAATCACTTGTACAAATGCAAGAATGATATATTAAGAAACTTAATTCCTTGAAGGTCGTCTTAACATAAACATATAAATATATAATGCCTGCACCTCCATCGGTAATATTAGTGATGATGAAACGTTATAAGAACGGCAAGAGAATTCGTATTTAATTGGAAAAAGAAAATTCCCCATTGTAATTTCTTGTAGACATTCTTCACACTGCGTTATGCTGGAGAATTACATTCGTATCAGCCGCAGGTCAAGGTTGAACTACAGTGTATGCACCACTGCCCGCAGTTGATATCTAGAAGCAAATTCGGCTGGACTCATTCCAATTTGTGAGATAACCGTGGATCTGTATGCAGGTCAAGTCTAAAACGGGGTCTCTATATTCGGTTTCTTGAGCAATAAAGGAAGTAGATCTAAAGAATTTATCCCATTTAATGCTTGCGCCCCTATTAGTAGAAGTACTACTGACTGACGAAAAAAAAAGTCGCATTGTAATTTCATGGCTTGCCAATAAACAGTGTTCAGTGTTGCTCTGCCTCGAGGTTATATATTAAACCTATACACACGTATTACAGTCAAATGCCCAGCCGAATTTGCTTCCAGGCATCGACTGCGGACAGTGGTACCTACAGTTGTAACCCAGCGTCACTTGTTGGCGTGCTCAATAATAATAATAATACCATGTCGGCTCTTATCAGGCTGGGTCACATGATCGGTATCGGTTTTCATATAGATATAACTCAGCCTGAATAATATAGACTTCAAAGGCCACTCAAACTTGGTATTAATTCTGGTTATAGAAAATCTGTTTACTTTTTTTTACTATAGTTGTATTGAAATATGAGCTAATTTGATTTGCGATAAATAGTAAAATAGTGGTATTTCTTAAGGAAGATTTTTATTGACAAACAAATAATAGCTCTTCTAGTTTATTTAAAGAATTTAAAATGAGTTTACTACAAGCTATGTACATGTCGTTAAAATATACCACGAGGAAAGAAAAAATCGAGACAGAAGCGTGGCGAGTTAGAGGGTGGCTCCGTCTGAGGTGGGGGTCCTAGGGGCCCCAAAAGGTCATGATCCATCGCTGAACCTAGAGGCACTTTGGTTTCGTGTTGTTTTCTCACTCAACAACAACTGAAACAATAATAATAATAACAATAAGAAGAAAATAAACGCACCAAGTTAGCTCAATAAGAATACAAAAACAGAAACATCGGAGTACCAAGCGTGGTATTCTTCTAATATTGTAGATGATTTGGGTTCGATTTGTGTAAATAGAACGATTCCAACAACATCCAGTTGCTGTCCAAGAAAACAAATAGAACGAAAGACTCTGATAATTTGGCATTAAAAACAACGATCACATTTAAACAAGATGACCATGTTTTCTCGTCGCAAACAAAGAAAAGAGGACCTGCCAAATAAAGAAAATGGCTGTGCCAGTAGGTCATAGAACGCAGATGAAAGAATACGAAACTTTAAAAATATATATATAGGGTACGATGGATAAACTGTCGTGTAAATTAGGCAAAAATGATCATTTTAACAGATATATTTACCAAAATTACGCAAAATATCTTGAAATACTAAAGAGTTAATTTATTCAATAAAATCGCCGTTGACTACTGCCTCCAGACGACTTCGGAATGTTCTGCAACTCTTCTGGGCGATTTCCCTGTTTAAATTGGTGATACTATCATAATCCTTGCCTTCTGTTTATCTTTGGCGTTACAACGAATTTTCGTTGTTCTCTCGCTCAACTGCGCCCTACACATAATAATTAAGGGGGGGTGCATTCTGGGGTGTTAGGTAGCCATATGTAAAGAGTGATTTGGTTGAAGAAATTGTCTGATCGTCATGACTGTGTTCTCCCGCTTGTGCGGCATGGTGCAGAGTCCTGATGCTAGACATAGGGGTTTCCAGTAGCTACCGCCTTGACCCAGGGTATCGCTACATCCTCAAGGCACTTGATGTAGGCCTTTGTGTTGCGTCTGACATCCTTCGCAACAAATTCAGGATTTCTTATCAGAGTGAGTTTTCCGTACCTTCGTAATCACCATTAGACTCATCCAACTCTTTCCAAATCCTTTGCCCATGACTTCAGATTGACACCGAAATACGCCGTTTGTAAATTTCTAGTGGAGTGAACTGAGTCATGGTGCTCTTTTTCTCATAGACATTACCCAACTGCGCAGTCGACAAAATAAAAAATAAACAAAGCGCATGTGTGAAATTAAAAATATAAAATGGCCACAGTTTACCCACTGTAGGCTGTATAATGAGGAAAGAGAGCCTAGAGGATTTAACAGTCACAGGCCAAACATCTAGTACAAGATTAGAGAAAACTTTGGAATAGTTTAGAAATAATGTTTATAGTAACACGACAACTTGGGACCTTGGTTAAAGACTCGAGAATATAAAATGTCACTTGAGACGGTACTTTAATCTATAATGATGATGATAATGATGATAAGGATTCTTTGTCTTCTTCTTTAATAATTTAATTTAACCACCAAATTCAAATCGGAAATTTCGAGTTCATGACGAAGAGTAAATATACCAATAATCTGTCTCCCGTAGCGATAAAAGAAACTAAAAAAGGCATAAAAAAGGCAATGGACTAACTGCAGAAGAAATGCTTCTACATGGTCAATACTCCACCCGTATCAAAGAAGCTGATATAGACAAACCTCATACCCATCAGCGGTTACTTATTGCAGGATTAAAATCTGAAACCGAAGGTTTCATTCTTGCTGCATACGACCAATGCTTGATAACTAGAAATTACCAAGCGCACATACTGAAAAATTGTGTCGACTCCAAATGCAGATTCTGTGATAAATATCCAGAAAGGACTGACCGTCTTGTATCAGGTTGCACATTGTTAGCACCCACAGAATAGACACACTGCTTGACATGTAGTGCCAATATATACAATAGAAAATTTGTAACTTTTACAGGAAGGAAACTGCAAGAACTTGGTATGAACACCATCCAGGCCCGGTTAGAGACATTGGACCTTTAACAATTTTATGGGACTTTACAATACACACAAACAAAACAATGAAAGCTAATCGCTCAGACATAGTTACCAAAGACAGGAAAAACAGAATCTTCTTTCTAATTGACAAAACCGTTCCTGCAGAGTTAAAAAAAGATCTGTAAGAAACTATCAAAATACAATATTCTTAAAGTGGAAATCTTCAAAATGTGGCGTAGGAAGACCTCAACAATTTCAGTTGTCGTTAGGGCCCTGGGTTTGATGGGAGAATATTCTGTTAGACTCATGGAAGGGATCCCTAGTAGCCTATGCCTTAAATGCATACCAAAACCAAAAATTACTGTCTCTTGTTAGGACCCGGAATAAAATGAGTATACAACAGAAATGAAAGAAATTGACCATCTTGTATCAGGTTGCACATTGTTAGCACTCACTGAGTAAAACTCTGCATGAAATGGAGTGCGAATATATACAATGGAAAATGTGTAACTTTTACAGGAAGGAAACTACAAGGAATTAGTATGAACCCCATCCAGACCCGGCAAGATAACATTTCACCTGTAATAATTTTATGGGACTTTACAATACACACAAAGAAAACAATGAAAGCAAATCGCCCAGGCATAGTTACCAAAGACAGGAAAAACAGAATCTTCTTTCTAATTGACAAAACCTTTTCTGCAGAGTGTAACGTGTCTTTAAAAAAGAAACTATTAAAATACAATCATCTTAAAGTGGAAATCTGCAAAATTTGGCGCATGAAGACCTCAACAATATCAGTTATCGTTAGGGCCCTGGATTTGGTGGGAAAATATTCTGTTAGACTCATGGAAGGGATCCCTGGTAGCCCATACCTTAGATACATACAAAAAAAAGTTCTCACAATTACAGCTCACAACTTCCAAAAGGAATTATCTATGTAAAATGTGTATTCTTAGGTGAAAAATGTTCAGTGAAAATATCATTATGTCATTTCTGACCTTAGGTCTCTTGTTGGAACCCAGTAGCAAATGACTATACAACAGAAATGAAAGGAATTAGTATTAGTATTAATACCACTACTACTACTACTACTACTACTACTAATAATAATAATAATAATGGGAATGACATTAGAAGTACCAAATAAATATGTGGATCAAATTTCTGGCAACCTTAAAATATGATAATTATAAAAACAAGTTTACATTTCCTGTCTTGCTTAAATTTCTTTCCATGAAGTGATCACAATTGCGGGTTTTCTCTGTTTGCACGATACCTCGTCTGTTTGCGTGTTCTGGTTTTTAAAAAAAGCTGTCTCTAGTTGAGAATTGCAGGTAACGCATATTATACAACGGATGGACGGACAGTTGCGTACTGGACATTTGCATCCCGGACAATTGCATACCAGACAATTGCTTTCCTGGATATTTGCGCCCCTAGACAAATGCGTCTCTGGATAATTGTGTACCTCTGATATTTTACCATTTTTTAAAAAGAGTTGTTTAATATAGAAATTTGCACACCAATACTTTTAATTACTCTAAACAAGCAGAAATGTAGTTACCATAAATAATAAAAGAGAGAAAATTTTATTTTTTAAAGCAAGAGAAAATTAAGCTATTAGTTTCAGTTCATTGCAGCAGTGCATATCACAAACATCTTCTGGATTTTATATATGATATTTTTATTTAGAATCCATGGCTAAGTTCGGAAAATCAAACGCTGGTGGGAAAATATTTGTGGACGTAGAAAATTACAGCTACCACAATCATAAAACGCCGATGAAACAAAAACATACTGGTGATGTGTAGAGCGATTGTCGCAGTTAGCTCCCCTTCATTTTCTTAACGCTTCACCAGGGGTCTCTCCCTCCCGGGAGTATAAATACGGGCTGACCTTTCGCCTCTGTCTCTCTCTCTTTCTTTCCACAGCTCTTTCCACGGCTGCGCCCACGGGCGGCTAACCCGGCCTCGCTACAGGTCGGCAGCCGTCGCACGTGGTGCCAGGGATTTCCAGTATGTGAACTCTCACACACAACTAGCGTTTCCCATGTTCGGGGAATACGCTAAAACAAGATTCACCAAACCGTACGGACATTCCAACTCAAACACACACACACAATAACTTTCCACACAGACACTAAACGTTCTATACATGTTTTAAATGTATTTGTAAATTCGTGTATCAATCTGATTTTATCAGTTTGTTAATATATATTTGTTCGCATACATATATCTGTCTTGTTTCCTTCTTTGGACCCCATTAAAGTCCAACATTTTTAATGTGGTTGGACCGGCCAGAGATAATTCATCTTCTCTACTTCTTCCATTCCCCTCACACGGCCGGTCCACCACACGATCTTTCAACACTGTTAATCTGTTATGGTATTTTAAATAAAAATAAACTTTTAATTTTTTTAAAATTTATTCCTTTTATTCACTTCTTTAAAAAAAATATTATTACTCCCTATGTTTTTTTCAAAATTTATTGTAATTGCCTTTAAAATATTCAAAAAATTATCAGAGGTACGCAATTATCCAGGGAGGCATTTATCAAGGGACGCAATTGTCAAATGATGCAGTTGTCCGAGACGCAATTGTTCGGGGCGCAATTATCCAGAGACGCATTTATCGGGGGACGCAATTGTCCGGTACGTAAATGTCCAGTACGCAACTGTCCTAGAACTTACACAAAGCAAGAGTAAAATATTTTTTTTTATACTTGTAAGCAATTTTCAAACAGATCTTGAAGAAGACAAACATATTGTCGAAACATCGTTAAACAACTGTTTATTCTTTTTTTTTAAGCAGCGCTCTTAATTTTGCAAAACTTTAAAAGAGTTGCGTCAATCATGTTGTTTGCTAATAATAATAATAATAATAATAATAATAATTAAAATAATAATAATAATAATTAAAATAATAATACAACTGAAGGTTTTATTCTTGCAGCGCGAGACGAGGGTCTTTTCACTCGAAACCTTCAAGCAAATATACCTAACAGTGTGTATCAAAAATGAAGGTTTTGTAATAAATATCAGGAAATCATAGACGATCTAATCTCAGAATGTCCTGTGCTTGCGCTAAATGAATATAAAAATCGTCACGATAGAGTAGGGCAATATCTACACCGGACAATGCGCAAACACTTTGAAAAAGATGTTAATAAACCCTGGTATGAACATCACCCAGCACCGGTTACAGAAATAGAAGACATACACCATCTTTACAGACAAGAAAATTGAATCAAATAGACCAGACATAACTGTAAAAAATCGAAAAGAAAAAATCTTGTCTACTAATTGATATGGCTTACCCAGCGGAATGTTACCTAGCAACCAATGAATTTGACAAATTATCGAAGTATAAAGACCTGGAAATCGAAATAGAAAAAATGTGGAAATTGAAACGAAGATTAGTACCAGTCATAGTAGGTGTGCTTGGAATGATTAAAAAAGGAACACAATAACACATTGAAAGAGAAATACAAAAAAAGTCTTGATAAGTACAGTCCACACACTTTGTCCATGTAACGCTAGTGATGTTATTGGAGTTAGAAAAACAAATCATGAAATGTATCCATAGCGACACAGTGCTACCTGTCTTAGGTCTTCCCGCAAACTTGGTAGGTAATGTGACCATAGCAGAAATCGAAATAATAATAATAATAATAATAATAATAATAATAATAATAATAATAATATGACTCTGATTGGGACACCGTAGGAAATATATATACAACAGAAATCAAAGGAAATAATAATAATAATGATCCTTAAGACTTTGGGAATGTACAAAGTTTCCCCTGTGGTAGTAAATTTCCTTAAGCACAGTATGGAAATGTGGGACACCACACTATACCTAAATCACACCAGAGGCACTGCCATCTCCAACCGTCTGAATATCCGACGCGGAATCTTTCAAGGAGACTCCCTGTCACCTTTTCTGTTTTGTTTGTCCTTAATCCCACTTACGCATGAACTAAACAACCGTAGCTATGGTTACACACTAGACAAAAAATATTCAGTCACCTACTTTACATGGATGATCTCAAACTCTTTGCCAGAAATGACAATGAGTTGAAAGGCCTCCTCAATATTGTAAAATGTTTCAGTGACAACATAAGTATGGACTTCGGATTAGATAAATGTCCAAAAGTAACATTCAAGAAAGGGAGAATTATAGAAACACCCTCAATAGATTTAGACTTTGTCACAAAGAGTAGGGAACTGGAACAAGATAAAGCCTAAAGGTACCTAGGAATTAGCGAAGGAGATGGTATACAACATCCACAAATGAAGGAGAAGGTAAGAAAGGAGTACTACAGGCGTGTACGTCTGGTACTAAATATCGAGCTAAACTAAAAAAACAGAATATCAGCCATAAACACCTTGGCTGTGCCTGTGGTGCAATACAGCTTCAATATCCTTAACTGGACCATAGCTAACATTACGCGAATGGACGCCAAAAAAGAGAAAGCTTCTCACTTGCTACCGCATGCATCATCACAAAACTGATGGTGATCGTCTGTATGTACCCAGATCCGAAGGAGGCAGAAGATTACTTCAACAATTGGTCTTTAAAGATACCTGGAAACTACGGAAGACTGGATGATGAGATGTGTCAAAGAACATGAAGGTAGAAAGCGTTTTTATTCCATAATAAAAGAAGCCAACAAGTTCAAAATGGAGTTTCAAATGGATGCAGAAATACAAGTAAAGCACAATACACCGAATGAAGCTGCAAAATACATAAAAAAGAAAACAAATGCAACCGACCAGATACAGAAACAATGGCAAGATAAACCGCTTCATGGCCAATACTCTGCCCGTAGCAAACAAGCTGATGTAGTCAAGCCCCATACCCATCAGTGGCTACGTAGTGTAGAGTTAAAAGCTGAAACGGAAGGTTTTATCCTTGCTGCACAGGATCAGTGCTTGTTAACTAGAAATTATTAAGCACAACAAAAAAGGCAGGTTCTGTGATAATTACTCAGAAAGAATTGATCATCTTGTATCAGATTGCACGATACTGACACCCACTGAGTATAAAACCCGGCATGACAGAGTGGGCCAATTTGCAACTTCTACGGGAAAGAAACTGGTATGAACACCTCCCAGACACGGTTACGGAGATAGGACCTGTTACAATTTCATGGGACTACACAATACACACTGACAGAACAATCAAACCTAACCACCCAGACATTGTTATTAAAGACCACAAACAAAAAAGTGCCTCCTTATTGATATGGCAGTCCCTGCAGACTACAATATATCTTTGAAGATCCTCAAAAACCTATCAACTACAATGACTGAAATCGAAATCTCAAAAATGTGGCACATGGGAACATCAACGATTCCTGTTTTAGGTGGGGCCCTCGGATTGATTGGAAAATATTCCAGTAGACTAATTAAAGGGATTCCTGGAAGCCCATGCATTAAAGAAATACAAACAAATTGTTTTCACGAGTAGAGCCTATACCTTACAAAGGGCTTTGTAAAATATTTTTTTGTCAGTGGAAAATAGCATAATGCCATTTCTAACATTAGGTCTTTGGGCCCGGAACGAAATGTGTGTATACCAGAAATCAAAGCAAATAAAACAATAATATAGAAATTGAAAACAAGAATAGTAACAGTTATAGTAGGTGTGCTTGGAATGAGAAAAAAGGAGCACAACAACACAGTGAAAAATCCCTGAAAATCTCACCTTAAGAGAAATACAAAATATTGCCTTGTTAAGTACAGCCGACACACTAAGAAGAACTTTGTCCATGTAACGCTAGTGATGTTATAGGAGGTAGAAAAACAAATGATGAAATGTAACCATAACAACACACCACTACCTACCTTAGGTGTTTCCGCAGATTTGGTAGGTAGTTTGACCATAGCAGAAATCGAAATATAAGGATGATAATAATAATGAGAAAAGTGCCGGAAATTCATGGAGACTTGCTGTCACTCATTTCCCAGTAAAAACGACCAAACATCCGATTGCAAAACGCAAAACCATGAAATATAATAAGAGTTTCCAAAGTAATGAACTAAAACTATTGGATCCGGAATTATTGGCTCATATGGAAAATTCTTGAAGATCCTCGTAAAAGATTAGAAGCATTACTAATATACAGAAGAATCAAAACACATAAAATGAGTTGCATAAATTATCTTACAAATACGGAATCACTCAATGTAGGCCAAAAGGTCGAATTTAGGCATCATGAAGAAGACAAAGGAAAAACTGCGAAATAATGGATTCCACTGAACATGGCGATCACAGATTGGAATGGAAAGCAAGTGAAAAACTGGACGAATATTTAGACGTTGCCAGAGAACTGAAAAATTGTGAAACTCAAAGCAGACATTTCAGCCCATCATTATTGGCTCGCGTGGAAAAGTCTCGAAGATCGTTGCCAAAAGATTAGAAGACCGTTTATTTTTCTAATCTTTTGGCACAATGCAGAATGGGAAAAATCAGTTATTGTAGGCGATGCGGAAAGATTGAAGAGACATGTGGTAACGCATTCAAGTAAAATCTAATAATAATAATAACAATAATAGATAGATAGATAGATAGATAGATAGATCAAAAGGAAGAAGAAAGATTAATTAACTATGACTTACTGAAGTTTGAATTAGTAGATCTTTGAAAAATGTCACAACAGTATCTGTTGTCAATGGGGAGCTTCTTACGGTGACTGGCAGAATGGAGGAATGCATAAAGAAAATTGGTATTGGTCACCCAGTGGAACTGCTACAGAAACGAAGCCACTTAGGAGAGGAAAGAATTATCAGGAAAATGATGGGCACTTAGAGTCAGAGAAAATTTGCATGGTGTCTAAAGATGCTGTTTGTTGCACACTATCCATGCATTAATTAACATATATTAAGACCTTATCTGAGAAAATGCTACTAATACTATTACGACTACTATTTCTCCTCCTCCTACTACTACTGCTAATAATAATAATAATACATGCCCTGATGCTTCATCAGGCATGATTATCATCGCTCCTTACCCTAATTTGTTGTAGTTGTTATATATAATATATATAATATAATATATATATATATATATATTTAAAATCGTTACACAATTACAATTATATTTTCAACACTACAAATGTGTCTCCTCGCGCGATACTTCCTCTTCTTCTCCAGAAAAAAAACAGAATAGAAATAGGCTTGTGAGCTTTCCCGTGATTAACCAATCGAAGTAACCTAACTTACCGAAAATAAATTAATATAGGTCATGAAATGAAGTTGTCTGCATATAAATCCTAGACAATTTCCTTATAGCCAGATACAATTTCTTACATGATTTCGTCAGATGTATAGAAGTCTGACGTTCAACTTTCCTATTAAGTAAAATCTAGAGAGGTAGGGAAGTAATTTAACACAATGCTAACCAGTTATACGCTCGTTTAGCTTCTTACATAAAATTTTGTAGTTGATAAATAAAAACTCCCTTTATGAAACTGGTAAATAACTTGACCGCTTGAGATAGATAATTACTAATTAATATGGAACTGTTAAATAAAGAACATTCATATATGTTAATACCAAATAAACACCTGTCCATCCGTATACGATGTTAATAATACTGACTAAACATCAATACAAAATGAACCTTACAAATAGAATAATATGCCATATAAAGTGCATCGCAGTTCATGTATGTCAGTATATTACTATAAGAAAAAGTATTATCAAATGCAAAGTTTACACATATTGTAAAGAAAAATGTAGACTATACCTACAATTTACGGTCAATTCACTTCTTTAGTGTAATAAGGAGTTTTTATCAGAAAATCTGATAATTACTATTTTTTCATGTATGCATAGAAAACATGATTCATTTAAACATTTACATTTTATAGTTTTTTAAGCATTTTTCATTTTACCATAAGAGTTTTATTAGCTTCTCTTAGATTCTAAAAATATTTATAAAGAGATGTACTATTTTTTATAAGTACTATTGCTGAAGGATAGCATATGTTGATACCACCTAGTTTTAAAAGAATTCTTAGTGTTACAGATATAAATTTTGCAACAGTCGGATTCTCTATTGTAGAAATAGTATTTAGATAAAGGAGAGTTGGTCAAACATTGGTTTGAATTCATGCAATTACATTGGTTAATATTATTAATAGTATTAATCTTGGGATATGCATTGTTATCCAAATTTTTAAATTGGTTTAACGTTTGATTATTGTGTTTCTGTATAATCTTAATTTAATTAACTTAATTTTAGCGTGTTTCTGTTAAATATTTTTCTTCGTAAGCTTCAGGGATACGGTATTACAGGACAATTATTTGACTTAATACAATCATTCCTGTCGAACCGTGAAATGAAGGTCGTCCTAAACGGGTTCTCCTCCGGCTCCTTTATCACGAACGCTGTTCCTGATCTTCAATCAATGACCTTCTCAATGTCATCAGTTCCCAAGTAGGCATCTACGCGGACGACACTACTATTTACTCCTCCCTCAATAGTAAATGTGGTTTCGTTGACAAAACTAACCTGGCTGCTGGTCTCGAAAAGGACCTCCAATATGTGGTTGATTGGGGCAGGAAATGCCATTTTGCCCACCACAGAGAATCCTCCCTGTCTTCTTGCAGAATGGCTGATTCCTAACTCCCCGGGAGCGCCTCGTTACGCCTGCTTAGTCTCACGCTGTCCACTGACATGAGGTGGAATAAATACATTAAATCAATAGCTTCATCTACCGCAAGGAAAGTTGGTTCTCTGTGTCGTGCCAGAAAGTATTTCTTTGTTTGAGTCCATCCTTCATATCTATAAATCAACCATCCGTCCTTGCATGGAATATTATTGTCATATATGGACTGGTGCCCCCGCTTGTACGTCTCGAGGTCCTCGACAAAAATCCAGAGACGAATATACAATGTGATAGGTCTTGATCTGGCATCTAGTCTACAGTTGCTTTCTCACAGACGTGCCGTGGCTTCCCTCTGTCTCTTCTACAAGTATTTTCACGGCAACTGTTCCGACGAGCTACTTTCTCGAGTTCCCAGACTGCACGAATTGAAGTGAGCTGTCAGGCTGGCATCTCGCCCCCACATTTTTACTGTCAAAATGGTTAAATGTAACCGTCTCTTCTACTCAAACAGCTTCTTCTCTCGCACTTCACCTCTGTGGAACTCTCTTCTCCTTACTTGATTCCCGGATGACTATAATCTTCAAATATTCAAATGTAATGTCAATCGACATCTGACACCCTGATCTTGTTCCCCGTCCTTCTCTGTATCCTTTCCTCGAACACGCTTCTTTACTCTTGTTCTCAGTCCTCTGTAACCCCTTGCATGCTAGTGGCACTCCCACCTTGCTTGGGAGTGAATTGCCTTGAATATATATATATATATATATATATATATATATATATATATATATATATATATATATATATATAAAGAAAGATTGTGTCTGTATGTCTGTCTGTATGTATGTACAGGGGCAGAGCGAACGTCTTTTTTATAATGAAAAGTTGGTGGAGAACAGTAAATGATATAATAAAAAATAATAAAAATGATAAAAAATAAAACAAATTAATAAAGGATAAATTATAATAAAAAACAAATAGAAACAAATAAGAGAAAAAAACATAAACACTAAGAATAATAAAAACTAACATCCTAGAATCGAACGAGCAGTTACCGAAAATCAGCTCTGAATTGCAAAATCCAAAATCCAATTTAAATTAACGCATTATTGAATTAGAAAAGATTTTAATTGCTATTATTATACATGTTAAAGACAATATTGTCTGAAACAAAAACATTTTTCGATGAAATATGAATTTTTACAAGAAATCTTTCTTTCTTTTTTTACAATTTTAATTACAATAATTTATGAATTTGCTACACATTTTCAAATTCATTTTCAATGTACAGCTATTAAATAAAACCTAATCATAAACCCCAAAGCTTATTACAATCTGCAAACGATCACTACTAAAAAAAGAATTTTAAGTTGGCTCCCTGTGCCAGGCCAGGAAATTTTTCTCCCCGGAATCGATCCTCCAAATCTATAAATTGACCATTCGCACTTGCATGGAGTATTGCTGCCATATATGATCTGGAGCCCCTGCTGTTTGCCTCAGGGTTATTGATAAGATCCAGAGAAGGATATGCAATGAAATTGGCCCTGATCTGTCATCTCGTCTGCATTCGCTCTCTCACAGACGCGACGTTGCCTCGCTCTGTCTTTTTTACAAATACTTTCACGGTAATTGCTCCGAGGAGCTGCTCTCGCTGGTTCCTAGGCCTCATGAATTCTCATAATCTGGACATCCTAAGACTCTGTATTGACACCAGACTGGCGGTTCAGAAATTGACACCACATGTAATTGAGGCATCGGTTCTTACTGGGTATGGAAAAAGGCGAAGATGTCTTTAATCCCAGAATTATCCTTATTCCATCGGATATTCCATTCATGTTTAAGAGACTTCAGTTTCCAATAGAATTATGTCTGTTAAGAAAACACATTGTCAAACTCTATCAGTTAGTGGACTACAATTAGAAGAATCGTTTTGCCCTCATGGGCGGTTGTATATTGGTTGTTCCCGTGGGGGAAGTAAAACCAATTTGTTTATGTTTCACAAGCAAAGACAAAGAATATTATCTACCAAGAAGTATTATTATCTTACTGGGATGTGGGTAAAAACGGAAAACATAATTACCTTCTAAGTATCCGATGAAAGGGTGTCCACTTAAAAAAAAGAAAAATTCCGCGCAAACAACTTAAATAGAGCACACACCATTGTGATTGGCTATTGATCAACTACCAATCAAATGCGTGATGACGGGGTATATTATAGAAGTTAGTGTCTGTAAGCATTTTTAGAGGGTGTATCAGAGTCCGATCAGCTCTGATGGGGTCGATTTGGTGAGGTCAGTATGATGTTTGAAAGACCCGAAACTGCCCAATGATCCAAATCAGAACATCACTGACGACGCCCTCTAGCGCTAAAGAGCGTATATTCAAAGTAATGTAACAGCATTTTAAAGATATTTTTGTGCTTCAATAAATGAATTTGAAGTTATATTGCTTTTATAGATTTATTTTAAACTTTTTAAGGCCGGGTAGCTCTGCTAGTATATATATATATATATATATATATATATATATATATATATATATATATATATATATGTGTATGTATATGTGTGTGTATGTGTGCGAGTGTGTTTTGTATGTTTGCGTGTGTGCACAAATAATAAATTATAAGCTGATGCATAAAATAGGCTTAAAGCATAAAATATAAAATACACTGATAAGCTCAATACCAAAGTCTAATAAGATAATAAATTGAATTTTCCATTTCACTGACGCAGACGTTGAATGCATGGGGGGCGTTATCAATTCCTTTATCTTCCACTTCCTTCTTTTTCTCAACTAACCCAGCTGATCAGTTTTACCCGACTTTCATTGTGATCAAACGACCATTATTTCCGAGATATTGGCAGGGCGTAACGTGCATGCTAACTAACTCGGGAATTAAAGAACAAGTAGAATTAAAATATGGTGATTTAAAGCATTCCTTAGATGTGGCACAAAACCAAATGTAAGGAGCACCCAGTGAAGATCGAACTCACTATTCAGTCGTAATTGACCTAGCAAGACATGTTTACTAAACATTATACCATATCGAAGTATCCTAGACGATTTTCTAAGCGGAACTTAGATGTGGCATAAGGCCGAAAGTATGGGGCACATAGTGAGGATCAAATTCACTACTCAGTCATAAATGATCTAGCGAAATAAGCGTGCTATCAATTATACCACGCCGAGGTGCCCTCAGAAAGATTTTCGAAGAGTAGCTTAGATGTGGTACAAGGTTGAAAGTATGGGGCACCCAGTGAGGTTCGAACTCACTTTTCAGTCGTAACTGATCTAGCGAAACAAGCTTGCTAACCATTACACCACGTTGAGGTGCCCTAATGATTTTCTAAGCGTAGCTTAGATGTGGCACAAGGTTGAAAGTATGGGGCACCCAGTGAGGATCGAACCCACTTTTCAGTGGTAACTGATCTAGAGAAACAAGCTTACTAACCATTACACCACGCCGAGGTGCCTACAGAATGGTTTTCTAAGTGGTACTTTGATGTGGCATGAAGCCGAAAGTATGGGGCACCTAGTGAAGATCAAACTCACTACTTAGTCGGAATTGATCTAGCGAGACAGGCTTGCTCACTATTACACCACGTTGAAGTGCGTTGGTGATTTTCTAAGCGGAGCGTGGATGTGGCTCAGGGCCGAATATATAGGGTCCCCCAGTTAGGATCGAACTCACTCTTTCTTTGATCTAGCGAAACAATCTTTCTATTAGACTACGTTGAAGTACTCCAAGCTAAATTATAATAGGATTTTTTCAAATTCTACTGATGTGCTGTTTGATGCAATTCTTTCCCCATGTTTGTTCTACAGGTCAGCTGAGTGAAATAAAGAAACGTTTTGTTTTAAAGATATTGCATATATTAAGCAGTTAGAGTTCTCGTTATTATCTCCAGTTTTACTAATTTCATCTTTTCATACAATATTTTATAAAGTCTTTAACCTGAGACTTGAGACAAAGGAATTGTCCTCTTCGAAACTTATTGATCATATTACATTGAGCGAGGTTTTTTCCCCCGAGTATATGAGTGGTTCTTATATGCACAATCATTTGTATCTGAGGTAGTGACATGTTTTCTGGTGTACAACACTATTCTTTTTAAATATTCATAGTGCTCCTATTATCATTAGAATTACTGGCTGTTCTTTGTTTTCTTGTAAATTTCTATTATACAGTGTATTTCTAATGACTGGGCGCATGAGCAAACATGCATATTTTCAAGAAATGAAATTTTCAACAACATTTTATGGAATCTTAACAAATAACATCTTTAATATGATTTCCACCATTTGTGATGCGAAGCTTGATGCTCTTTGGCAGATTCACGTGAACTCGATGCAATAACTCCACATTGCCGTCAATTTTAGCACATTCACTCTTTATGCGTCCAGTCAAGTGTGTTGCATCTGATTTTCATTGTGTACACATTATCCTTTATCATACACCAGAAAAAGAAGTAAATTCTTCCTACTTTCGACAGAATCATGCTTAATCAGAGGAGGTAAAAAAAATAAAAATATAATAATGAGTTTATAGATAGATAGATAGATAGATAGTGAACAGAGTGAAATCAGATAGATAAATAATGAACAGAGTGAAATTAGATAGATAGATAGATATGTTAAATAATAGTTTTTGACTATTATTTTTAGTGGCTGACCTTTAACGTAATATGGGAAACTAAATAGGAAAGTCGATTTTGATTGGCTGAGGCGAACGTTGGAATGAATTATAGATTAAGGTCTTTTTCACAGTTGCTGTTCGGACGTCGGCCTAACAAGATGTGTTAGATTGCGTTTATGCAAACCCCCTCCGCTTAGTGGGGAAAGGTCTTTCGGGTGTCGGTCTGGACTGATATACCGTGTGTGACAGCAAAATTGTCCAAATCATGTAACAGCATGTGATAATTGTCCATCCAACAAAATGTTTAATATCTAAACATCCACTAAACTAATTGAGTTTATTTTTTCCAGGTTTTCAGATAAGATGTTTAGCCATGTAGACACCATTTGTCGTAAGCATCACTGAAAAACCCTTTGAATTATTCAGCTAGAAAGCGAAAAGGTTAATATCGTTTTGTGTCAGCCCCACTATGTCTCCCCAACTGAGCAATTGTGAGACGGAAAATATCATTCAGGCCTTCAGCAATTGTACCAACATTCATCCTCTGGCTTCCATTTTCAAAGTCCATTCAAGAACCAGCAAGAGAAAGGTGAATAAATTTAAAAAAGACGGAACAATAGAGAGGAAAACTGGATCAGGAGGTCACAATAGAAAGAGGGATGATCATTTCAACTTAGAGCTAAATACATTCTTATTGTTCAAAGGAGAGTCCAATAGTGTTATAAAACCTCGGAGAATTCCAGTAAGATATCTTTAATTATTTCTAAGATACAACGGTTCAAAACTTAAGCTAACAATTAGACAATTTTGCTGTTACACGATTTGGAGAATTTTGCAGCTACACTTGGTATAATAAATAATCTCTAATATGTCACTCAATGCTAGACAATCACATAGATGAATATGAGACTTGAATTGACAGAGATTTAGTTCTACTGATGAATGTCCTTAGAAACAAAGCCGATATTTTTGTAACTCATAGTGACGAAAGAAGGACGTTGGGAGTATTAAGCTCACAGGATGTCTGAAAGGCTAGGAAATGGGCAGAGTACCTAAATGGTTGACCGCTTGGAAGTACAGAGTTCTACAAGCTTGGTTGGTTGTTTTTCTAGCGGCATATCAATTTCTATATTCTATTTAATGCCGAAATCTAATGGTTTTAGTGATACAATTAACTTATAGCTGGACGGATCATAGGTGGTTCATTACCTTTTCCAAGATTATTTGAAACTTACATCTCCTGATATTCCCAAGCTGTCACCCATCTAGGTATTGACCAAGGCTAATGTTGTTTAACTTCGGTGATCGTACAGAAACCGGAGTTTCAACGTGATATGGCCGTAAGTCTTGTACGCTTGGGTCTACGGGTGGTATACTGAATAACGGCTCGAAATTGTAATCGGAGAGCCGAGTTCTAATTTCAGTTGGGTTCGTTATATTCACCTACCCGCAAATGCACTTGGGAAAGCTATGAACCCACCTCTTCTTCCCCCAGCTATGGATTAATTAGTAAGCCTTCTATCACTAAATCAACATTATATTTTGAAAAAAATCTTACAATGTAAAAATATTTTCTGGCTTTCTCACCTCTTCTCCCACTAGGTATGGGTTAATTAGTAAGACTTGTATCACTAAATCATTATTATTTGGAAAAGAATCTAAAAATATTTTCTGGGTGTCTAATCCCTTCTCCTCCCACCTATGGGTTAATAAGTGAGGCTTGTATTTTCTGGCTTTAAATGACTTGTAAAGGGTTGATGAGCCGTAGAAAACGAATCAATCGATACCTCAGTTTATGGAAGGCATCTTTCGTTAAACTTGCGCCTTCGGATTTTTGTGCCATTTGTTACAAAAACACTCAGGCCAGATTCTGAAAAATTATTAACAAATTTTTTAAAATTATTAAAAAATAAAATTTTATTTGAATTAGTAAAAAAAGATTTTGAAACTATTTGTTCTATATTATTAATATCAGCTTGAACACAATAGCAGGTGGTAACTGATAGATCCCCCGTAAAAATTCAAGGTTTCCTTCAGTGCAATTTAGAAATTATTATTTATTTAATTTTATAGTCTAACTTTAGGATCATTATTTGGGGATTATTCCAATTTGTCCGGCTGCCAAGTAAATCATTGCGATTGTAGATCTGAAATGTAAACAAGCCCACATATTTCACAAGGAACAATGAGTGCTCCCCAAAATCCCGTCTTATTCAAATAATGACACACTGTTTCTTATTTTAATTCCTAGTGCTTGTAGAGAAGCCTTTCCACTTCCTCCATCCGAATGATTTCAGATGAAAGAAAAATATACTTCTTATTACAATATTTTGCCATTATACGACTGCATATTTATCGCAAGTTATTTTAATTTGAAAATTGATTTCAAGTGTTTTGCATCATGAGCTGAAATGAAACCGTAAGTATGGCACCTTAAGGCGCTGAAAAATGATTTTTGCATGGCTGGTCTTCCGTAGCGAAAATCACCAACAATTTATTTTACTGGAAACGTGCCAGTTCCTTCGGGCAGATAAGAGCCGGAATTTCTTTTGCTAACAATTTTTTTAAACATAGGTGGGTCGAGATTCAAAAAGTTTAGGAATCTAGAATACTGAGGATATTTGCTGTCATTCGATCTCCAACGAAAGCCTCCAGTTACCGATGGTGTGATAATAATAATAATAGTAATATTAATAATAATACGAAGAAGAAGAAGGGAGAGGAGGAAGAAGAGGAGGAGAAGGAGGAGGAGGAGAAGAAGAATCGTGGCTATTAAAACAGACGAGAAAAACAATGCAAGCACACTTTTGAGCCTCATTTTAAAAAAATAACAACACTGAAACAATAACAATAATAACAATAATAATAATAATAATAATAATAATAGTTAACGTTTTTTTGTCAGTTGGTGTAAGTGCAATAAAAAAACCCATCTCCAGTAAAAAAAAAAAAAGGACATAAAAATGTCGATTTGTGCTGGGTGATTTCAAATCTCTCCTGAAAGAAAAAAAAAAGTCTCCAAGACGCGATTGTCGACAATTGAAGAATTACGCAAAGAAAGGAACATATTGTCTGCTGGCGTGAATAAAATCTTTTGTGTGCGATCGCCGCCCATACAGGATGATCGATAACCAGAGGTTGGACCCTCCACCGCTTAGGTAGAATGTCGACAGTAAGTTTTTCAATAGAAAGTTCTGACTCTTACATCAAGCATCGTCAACTTGGGCAGTATGAATGTGGAAATAGCTTAGTGATTACAGCATAGGATCTACAAACTGAAAGGTTAGGAATCCGAGTTGTACTTCTCAACCCTTGTTCATTTTTTATCTGGTACAGTTTTGGTAGTCTTAATGGGTAGCAAGATAGAGGTGCAGGGAAATTGCAAGGACGAAACTGATTTGATGCCAGTGGGAATGGGTGAGAGTAAGTGTTTATACATAATTATGCATGTTCGCTTCAGTTATTTTCCCACCACCGAAATGTAGCTTCCCTGTGTTACTATAAATATTTTCATGGTAATTGCTTTGATGAGCATTTCTCTTTGCTACTTTAACTTTACGAATTGAAGCACAATACTAGATTGGAAGATAGGTCTCATCATTTTAAAGTTGAAATGGCTAGATAGAACCGTAAGTTCTATGTTAACTGTTTCTTCTGTCCCAATTAACGCTTGTGGAACTCTCTTCCGGCTTCTTGCTTTCCAGTCAACTGAGATCTTCGAAAACATACGAGCTTCCCTGTGTTACTATAAATATTTTCATGGTAATTGCTTTGATGAGCATTTCTCTTTGCTACTTTAACTTTACGAATTGAAGCACAATACTAGATTGGAAGATAGGTCTCATCATTTTAAAGTTGAAATGGCTAGATAGAACCGTAAGTTCTATGTTAACTGTTTCTTCTGTCCCAATTAACGCTTGTGGAACTCTCTTCCGGCTTCTTGCTTTCCAGTCAACTGAGATCTTCGAAAACATACGAGTGTCATTCAATAAATAAGGTGAATCTTTTGGTATAAGAACTTCTAATACAGATAGAAGCTTACTTTTTTAATTTTTTTTGTTTTACTTCTTTTTCACGCGGATTTAATTTCATTTGCAGATTAAAAAAATCTTTCAGAGTTTTGGCGATTAACAAAGATGGCCGACCAAGAAGCATGCTCCAGGATTGAACAGCGGTCAGTTATCAAGTTTTTGGTTGCTGAAGGGTGCAAACCAGTTGACATTCATAGGAGAATGTCAACTGTGTATGGTCCCACACGTTTCAGCCAATAAATGTCTACAGGTGGGCTAAATTGTTTAAAGAAGGACGGAGCAGTGTTGAAGATGAGGACAGGCCTGGGGGGGTTACAGAAGTGAGGTCTCCTGAGGTGATCGAATCAGTCAATGACCTCATTCAGTCTGACAGAAGGGTGACAGTGGATGACATTGCAAGGACTTTGAGCTTATCTGTTGGGACAGAACACAAGGTCATCTGTCGGTGGGTGTCAAAGATGCTTACTGCAGAGCACAAACAGCACAGCAGCCCTAACGGTGCAGACCATCAACGAGTTGGACTGGAAACTGCTCCCTCACCCCCCTTACAGCCCAGACCTTGCCCCTTCAGACTTTCACCTGTTTGGTCCCTTGAAAGCGTTCACGAGAGGCACGAAGTTTAAGAGTGACGATGAAGTCAAAAGTGTTGTGAGCGACTGGTTGAGACATCAGTCCAAAGATTTTTACGCTAAGGGAATACGGAAGCTTGTGCACAGATGGGGAAAGTGTGTGACAGTGCTGAGAGACTATGTTGAAAAAAAAGTAAGCTTCTATCTGCATTAGAAGTCCTTATACCGAAAAATTCACCTTATTTATTGAATGACCCTTGTAATTGCAGTGTCAATTTTTATCTTTTGTCTTCTTGATCTCCTTAATGACGTTTTAAAAATATCTTTCCATCGCAAAGCAGAAAATTTCTGATTCAAAACAGAAAATAAATTTATAAATTTGATTATAATAATTAAACTTAAAATCCATAGTTTCGTTCCATTGTCAAGCGATGTTAAGAATAGCTTTCTAAGAAATTTACTTAATTTATTAGCGCAGACAATATTATCGAGCAGTTCTTTTTTAAATAAAAATAATTTCTAAAAACACCGGATTATAAACCGTACTGTTCTTTATATATATATATATATATATATATATATATATATATATATATATATATATATATATTTTAAATTAACTGATTTTAAAAATATGGTTCCTTCGCTACACAGGAATTACTATGTTTCAAAAACTGAGGCTAAAAAGTTCAAACTTAATTATATAATTAAATTAAAAGCATTAGTTCTGTTTCATCTTCAAGCGAATTTTGGAATAACTTATTTTTATATTTACTGAGTTTTAAACGCACATACAATTCATAATTTTTTGTTTCAAGGATACAGAAAAATCCAATCATTTCATTCTCTTGAAGATGAATTGAAACTAATGCTTTTAATTTAATTATATAATTAAATTTGAAGTTTTTAGCTTCCTTTTTGAAACATGGTAATTCCTGTGTAGGGAAGGGAACATATTTTTAAATCAGTTAATTTATAATGTTTATGCTCTGTAAATTTACATTAGGCACTGTTTTGTTAAAAATAAAAAATATCAATAAGAACACCAGATTACACACACACACACACACACACACACACACACACACACACACACACACACACACACATATATATATATATATATATATATATATATATATATATATATATATAAAACACGTTCTCTTCTTAGATACAAGTATAACTTGGAGGACAAGATGAAGCGATGCGGCATCGTTACAAAATCTTTAACATAAATCTTTTAAGAATACAAAACTAGATTATCACTCTATCTAAAGACAAAAATGAAAATGT
Source organism: Acanthosepion esculentum (assembly GCA_964036315.1). NCBI lineage: Eukaryota > Metazoa > Mollusca > Cephalopoda > Sepiida > Sepiidae > Acanthosepion > Acanthosepion esculentum. Next base: position 39,290,838 of record OZ038489.1, read on the forward strand.
AAGCTTAACACAAAAACGACTGGCAATGTTACTGTGGCCTCAGGTATGATTTCTATGAGACAAGGGTAGATTTCGAATGAACCTGGACGTAAATTGACTGTACAGAATTCCGAAAATAGTGCATTTCTCTTTAAATCTAGACTATTAAATTGCAATCAAGTATATTACAATGCACGAGTAATGCGGAGGGGTGTCAGAATTAACCGAAGCGTTACATTATTACATGTCAAAATGTTTTTGCTATTTTTGAGCCGACATGTGAACATTATTAGTTTTACATTTGAGTTCATAGGTAATTATTGGTCGTATTATACTTGAGTTTAAAGGTAAACATTCATTGCTGTTATACTTAAAACTACAGAGAAATACTGGTCATGTTTATATTTAATTCTATACGTAAACATTGGTGTGTTCATACTTGAACCCATTGGGAAGCATTGTTTTTTTTATACTTAAGTCTATAGACATTGGTTTTTGTTTATACTTGAGTCTATAGACAAGAATTAGTCACTTTTATACTTGAGTCTTGTTTATACTTGAAACTACAGAGAAAAATAGGTCATGTTAATATCTAATTTTATAAATAAAATTTACGTTCGGTTCATACATGAATTCACTAGGAAGTATTGGTTTTGTTTATACTTGAGTCTATAGACAAGAATTAGTCAAATTTATACTTGAGCTTATAGGAAAAAGTAAGCTGTGTTTTTTTTCAGGTTTTAGGTAAACATTCTTATACATGATTTATAGTTTGGAGTTGGTTTGTTTATACTTGAAATAGGAAAAAAATTTGGCCTGTTTAAACTTGAGTAAATCTATAATTATTCTGGATTGTATTTTGTTGTTGTGTCGTAATTAGTTGTGTATAAAATATTTTTTGTTAGTGAATTTTCCATAGACGTTTAATTACATTTCCTTATCTTTGTTGCTTAGCATGTTATAAAAAAGTATCATCGTGTTATAAAAAACATCATCGTTATATAGGAATTATGTTGAATCCTCGGGTAAAAAGATTGAGAGATGAGCAGTTGTTATGAGTTTTTTTTAGAAAAGACGTTATTACCGAACCAAGAGATGATCCCATCGGCCGTCCAAGTTTTTTCTATAAAAATTAGACTCAAAAATTAAATAAAATTGTTTTTTATAAGTCGGTAAATTATTATACTTGTGTCTATCGGTAGGGAGAGATTAATTTTTGTTTCTGTCAAATGTCTCTCGATGATTTAAGTATTTTGCATTGGTACGTTACCTTATAAAGATTTAAAATTTAAACTAGCCAAGGATATACCTTTCAAATTCATATGTTTTCGTTTGTTGACAAGGTTAACGGAATTTTGAATATGCAAATGGCTATTTCAAGAATAGGCTGTGGTTAATTATTGCCATCAGTAGAATCAGTTTCATAACGGCTGTGAGCACTTGACCAGCTCCAAATGTCTCGGTTGTGTACCACTATACGAGACTTTGTGAAAGATCTTGCTGTCCACTGAGTAACATTCTCAGCAGATTTTTTTTTACTTTGTCTTCATCTTCTTTTTTTATTCTTCATTTGCCTTGTAGGTTGGCAGTGGAAATAATTTTGGCTCATAAAACGTGGCCATACCATTTCAACATTCTTTTTGATACGGTAATTATGAGGATTTCCAACAAGACTTTCTTTTTTTTTTTAAATAGATTAGATTAGATTTTTACGGTTATTTAAAGCCAGAAAATATTTTTAAATAGTAAGAATCTTTTTTCAGATAAAAATGATTTACTGATACAAGCCATTCTAATTAACCAATAGGTGGACGGAGAAGAGGTGGCTTCCTACCCTTCCCAAGGGGATTCGCTCGTAAGTGAATATAACGAACCCGACTGGAATTGGAACTCGGTTCTCTGTTTTCCAACTCCGAGCCGTTACACCGTTATACCACTAGTACATCCACGTTTACAACACCTAGTATTCCTAAGCGGTCACCGATGTAAGTACTGACGAGATTCGACGTTGTTTAACTGATCATGTGAAAACCGGTGTGTCAATGGAATATTACCGTATGCCTTTGTCTGTTGCTTTCTCGCATAGCGTTGTGAAACGGCCTGCCTGAGAGATGCCGAAGATGGTTCTGTGGCATCTCATTTCTAATGTGAGGATTGTTCGCTGTAATCCTGCTGTTCAGTTTTCACCGGTCTATAGGGAAAGGAACCATGTCTATACCATATATGATATTAATTTAGTAAGCGTAGCTTAGAAGCGTCACAAAGCCGAAAGCATGGTGCACCCAGTGAAGATCGAACTCACTACTCAGTTGTTATTGATCTAGCGAGACAACTGATCTAGCGAGAATGTTAGTTCATATAGAAATGTCTAGTTTGTATGTTTTGGGTAGAACATAATGGCCGGGCATTTAAGTATGTTATTCAATCAATTTTGTCCATGTTTTGTCCTCATTAATAAATTTATGAAAGGTTTGTTAAATATTTGTGTCTGGAAAATTATTTTGTCTGAGTCATTTTTCTAAGTGATATTTCTATCATAGAGAAAAAGTCTTTTTGTATTTCTAAGTAGGCGTATTCAGGATAACAATTTCGCCTCCTTTGTCTGAGGCAGCGATAGAAATATTATTTTGAATAATTTTCCCAGTGCATTTATATGCCTTTGTGGTAATTTTGCCTCATTATTCCAGTGTAGTCGTAATTATTCCTTATATGAAGACATTGTTGAAATCTCTGTATCATTTTGATTCTGGCTTTTAATCGGTGATGCTATTGTTATCTTTTCTTATCGTTTTAACCCGATTGTAAACTTCAGACTGAAATTGAAGACTTTGAGTCCTGTGTTGGATAATTTTATGCTCAAAAACTTTTTTATGAGTTCTTGACGTCAACTATTTGTCTGTACAATTGATGAATATTTATTTTGTTGATTGTTTCGTCGTAATTAGGTTCTATTATATATATATATATATATATATATATATATATATATATATATTCAAGCATGTTTGGTTGAATAATCTAGACATATTATGTCTATTTTCATTCTCCTTTAAGTCACGGATCAATTTTTATTAAGGAAGGAGCCGTAGTTTTCGTCATTTCTTTTATTTTCCTAAGTACTTTCAGTTTCATCCAAGATCATCTTCAGGGTTGAATTGATAAGATAAAAAAGTGAACGAAGATATGCTGCATATATATATATATATATATATATATATATATATATATATATATATATATATATATATATATATATATATATTAAAATACGTGTCAGATTTATATATATATATATATATATATATATATATATATATATATATATATATAAATCTGACAAGTATTTTAATATATTTTCTGTTTATACGTTTTTTTAGGAATGCCCTTATTTGAGTAAGGGTTCTGTCTTTTTTTTTAATTCAAGAGTATTAATTACCAATTACATTTACCGGTCTGAATTTGCGATAAATTTCGTCCCTGCAAGAATGGAACATAGCACGCCAGGCTTAATGATCGTTCCGTATAGGATACAGGTTCGATTCCTGTCGGTGGACGCATATTTTTTTACGAATTTCTCGAACATTCAGGCCGTTAAATGTAATTAATACTGTATAATTAAAAAAACAGACCATTTATTCAAATAAATGCATTCGTAAAAAAATATCCATTTCATATAATATACATACATATATATATGTATATATAAATAAAAAGAAATAACAGTAAGATACACACACACACACTCATATATATATATAAAACTTGCATAAAATATATAGACAACGCTTATCTATATTATTTAATCAAACATGTATTAATATATATATATATATATATATATATATATATATATATATATTACCTTTGGTTAAGTCTGTGCTTACGCTGTTGTAATTCATCCATCTTATAAGATGGACTTCCTTAAAAGATGCTCAGATCGATATGTTTATTTTTAAAAATAATAGAAAAACAGGTTTTTTTTTGTATGAATGTTGAACCGATTTGAATAACGTTTTCTGAGCCGGAAAAATTTTTCTGACGGGTCTTTGTTGATTTTTATTTCCTGTATTGTATAAGCTTTGACAGTGAAAACTTTTCTGTAAGGATTGTTTTCATCTGGGTTCCGACAATAGGTCTGTCATTATAACTAATTAATATTCGATTGGAATTATGCGATGAAATTTGTAGATCACTTAACAATGTATTTGATATCACATTTATTTCATTCAATTTTGGGGAAATTCTTGCTTCATAATTAATAATATTATTATTTTATTTTATGTTGATGAAATCTCTTATTGTTTTAGAAATATTTCATAAAGGTTAGATAAATTCTTTTCAATTAACGTCTTCATAGAGTTCGGTAGTGCGTATTAGCTTCCGTCTTTAATCCAGGTTAATTTTGCAATTTTCTTTTGTTTTTACAGATTTTGTAAGCTTTTGTGCACTTTCCCCACGTTACATGAGCAATAATTAGTAGTGTAAAAGTATATATATATATATATATATATATATATATATATATATATATATATATATATATATATATATATATATATATACATATATATATATATATATGTATGTATGTATGTATGTATGTATGTAATTATTACCAGATTGTAATAGATGAGTAATAATGAGGAGTGTAAAGGTATGTTAATATATTTTTGTTTATTATATAGAAATTGAGGGCCATACATTCGAAGTGTTTCTCAATATAAACCTATAATTATTCGGGGTTTCATTTTGTTGGTGTGGCGTGATTAGACGTTTATGAGATTCTTTTGTTCGTCGGATTTTGGTAGAGTATTAATTACAGAATATTATCGGTGCAGTTTAGAATGATATTAACTGAAGTAGATAGATAGATAGATAGATGTGAACAGAGTGGGTTAGATAGATATGAACAGAGTGGGTTAGATAGATAGATAGATAGATAGATAGATGTGAACAGAGTGGGTTAGATAGATATGAACAGAGTGGGTTAGATAGATAGATAGATAGATAGATAGATAGATAGATAGATAGATAGATAGATAGATAGATAGAAAGGGATAATGAATAGATAGGGATAGACAAATATTGACTGATATACATATATATTTGTGTTATAAGGAACCAGGATAAAAATATGTACAATTTATTTACTCCTCCTCCAATAGAATTTCAATACTCTTGACTTACATCTCCCCTTCTATTATACTTCATGTTGTGCATTCATATATGAATAATAAATCATTAGGAAATCATTTGGCCTGTATCACCTGAGGATAACTAAAGGTTGAAACCAAGGTAGCATGATTAGCTGAACTCCTTTCATATATATATATATATATATATATATATATATATATATATATATATATATATATATATATATATATATATATATATATATATATATATATATATATATATATATATATATCGGCTAAACAACAAATTCCCCGGAAAGAGAGTCCCATTTCATTGTTTATTTCTTGTTTTGTTGATAAAGGATACAGGCGTGTCCGAAAATCCTTCACTCAACATATTTCCATTTAGTCAAAAAGCTTATTAATAAAAATAAATATTATCCGTTTTATTAACAATATTATTATCATTTTTGTTGTTTTTATCTCTAGAAATTTTTTAAAACTACATTTTTATACCGGGTGCGATGGATAAATTGTCGCCATTTTATATTTTTAATTTCGCACATGCGTGTTGTGTGTGTTTTTATTCTGTCGAACACCACGATGGAATTCACTCCGCCATTCACCCTGGATGCTCGAATGAGAAAATTTCAGAGTGTTTGGGTGTCAATCTGAAGACAACGCAGAGGATTCAGAAACAGTCGGATGAGTCTAATGGTGATTACGAAGGTACGGCAGCTCGGAAAATTCACTCCAGTCATTCTGATGAGAAAAGAACTCCTGAACTTGTTGGTGAGGGCCTCAGACTCAACACCGAGCCTATATCAAGTGCCTTGAGGAGTTAGTGCTGTCCTGGATGAAGAGGGTGACTGCTAGATGTACCTAACTCTGGCTACAGGACTCTGCACCATGCCACACAAACGCCATGCCAGTCAATATATATATATATATATATATATATATATATATATATATATATATATATATATGTATGTATATATATATATATATATATATATGTATATATATATATATATGTATATATATATATATATATATATATATATATATGTATATATATATATATATATATATATATATATATATAGATGATTACATACGTAGGTTGATTTATTTGTATTATTTAAGGGTCATTTAAGGATTTACGCACGCACACACACACACACACACACATATATATATATATATATGTCGATAGATAGATACTTAGGTTGCTTTATATGTATAATCGAAAATAGATTAATAGGAACAGTAATATAGAAGTCGGTCGACAAAGGTTATGCAAAGTATCTTTATTTTTAATTAGGTTTTAACGTTTACAGAAAGCGATACCAATGTGAAGTACCTTTTGCATTATCAATCGAAGAAGCTTTCGAACACTCTTTCAAGTAGGGATTTTCCCATGTGGTAAAAAAATTAGCTGTTTAATAACATCCATTTATTTTGGCATCCACATGATGCAATAATTAGAAAACTACATTAACATATTATTATTATTATTGTTATTATTATTGTTATTATTATTGTTATTGTTATTATTATTATTATTATTGTTATTATTATTATTATTATTGTTATTGTTATTATTATTATTATTATTATTGTTATTATTATTATTATTATTTTTATTATTATTATTATTATTGTTATTATTATTATTATTATTGTTATTATTATTATTATTATTGTTATTGTTATTATTATTATTGTTATTATTATTATTATTATTATTGTTATTATTATTATTATTATTATTGTTATTATTATTATTATTGTTATTATTATTATTATTATTATTATTGTTATTGTTATTATTATTATTGTTATTATTATTATTATTATTATTATTATTATTATTATTATTATTATTATTATTATTATTATTATTTCCTTTGATTTCTGTTATACATTTCTTTCCGTGTTCCAACCAGATAATTAATGTCAGAAATGGCTTCATGACATTTTCCACTGATCACACACATTTTACATAGATAAAGCTCTTCGTAATGTGTGATCTGTCCTTATTAGTACAATTTTTTGTATTTCTTTAATTCATGGGCTACATGGAATCCTTTCACTGAGTCTATCGGACACTTTTCCAATCAATCCGAGGGCTCCAACTATAACCGGAATTTTTGATGTCCTCACGTGCCACACTGTTTACCGTTCCATTTCCAAATCTTTGTACTTTGATAGTCGTCTGAAGAGCTTCAAAGATACATTACAATCTGCAGGGACTTCCCTGTCAATAAGAAAGCGCATCTGGTCTTGTGGTCTTTGATCACGATGTTTGAGTGATTAGCTTTGATTGTCTATGTCTGTGTATAACGTAAAGTCCTATAAAATTGTTACATGCTCTATTTCTGTAACCGGGTCTGGGTGATGTTCATTGATACTGTTGTGGATGAAATTCGGTATCAAATAATAACAAACGCCAAGAATGAATATAGGAAAATAAATGTATTAACGTAATAATACAAACTGGTAATACTGGTTAGTAGTTCCAGGAATGCGGGGTTAGTAGACAAATATATAGATAGTCTTTGGTATCGACGTATCGCTGTATGACTTCTTACTGAGTCTAAGTGCTCGTTTCTGTGACCCTTGCCGCTACCCTCCTCTATTACTACTTGACCGACTCTACGTTCTATTACTCCTACTACGACTTGACGTACTGCTACTACTACTGTCCGACTTGACTTTCCGGGTATTCACGGGTCGTAGTATATGTATACCTTGGATGAGTCCATTTGTGTGAAAAGGGGAGATCCCTCAATAAATACATTACATTTGCTTTCTATTATTATTATTATTATTATTATTATCATTATTGTTATTATTATTATTATTATTATTATTATTATTATTATTATTTCCTTGGATTTCTGTTCTATACACATTTCCTTCAGAGTCCCAAGCAGAGGCCTAAGGTCACAAATGGCTTCGTGACATTTTCCACTGATTATTTAAAAAAACCTTAGCGAACACACATTTTACAGAGATAAAGCTCTTCATAATGCGTGAGCTGTACTTGCGTGTACAATTTGTTGTATTTTTTAAGGCATAGGCTACCAGGACTCCTTTCAATGGGTCTATCGGAACCTTTTCCAATCAATCCGAGGTCACCAACTACAACTGGAATTATTGGTGTCCTCATATTTCACATTTTTTAGATTTCCACCTCAAGATCGTTGTATTTTTATAGTTTTTTAAGATATTCAAAGCTACATTACAATTTGCAACAAGTGCCATGTCAGTAAGAAAACACATTTTGTTCTTGCGGTCTTTGATCACGATGTCTGAGCGATTAGCTTTGATTGCCACTGTGTATATTGTAAAGTCCTATAAAATTGTTACAGGTTCTATCTCTGTAACCGGGTCTGGGTGATGTTCATACCACATTCCTTCCTGTAAAAATATTATTATTATTATTATTATTATTATTATTATTATTATTATTATGGTTATCATTTGTGTATGTTATGTTTCCTGCTTTATATCCTGTACAGTCGGGTCCAAACTTGTCATTTTATTGATAGCACTTTTCTTAGTATATTGAATGTTCCTAATAGGACGATCTTCTGTGCAGCTTGTATATTGCTGTTACCTGGGACACTGTTAGTAAAATTGTGAATTTCTTTTCTCACGAGGCCCAGAGCTCCGATTTCTATTGATACAGTCTCAGTCTTCCTTCACCGCATCCTGTTAATCTCGAATTCCAGATACTTGTATTTGGACAATTCCTCGATAATTTTCATGGGCTATTTCTCTCAGATGGCACTACTATGGCAATAAGTATACACTTCCTGGATTTCTTTGTCTATTTTATTTTTCCAAGTTCTTGATATAGTTTCTTGGCATCTTCTTTGAAGATCTTGTTTTTTTTTCCAGAAGAGTCTGTTTCTTTTTTCATAACGCCTGATTCTCTGTGCCTTCACTCGAATTTGTTGTTCAGCTTCTCTTTAACTTTTAGTACGCCAATCTTAATCTTTATGTCAAGGCTTCGTTTCAGTTGTCTGCTTTTTCTTTCTTTCATTTTGGAGTTCTTGTCTACTTCACTTACAAGTGACAATTGTCCTCGTAGTTTATTTATTTCGGTTTCTATTTTTTTCTTTCCAGACTGGCATTTTTCTTGTTTGTTTGCGTTGTGTTTTTACTTTTTCATCTATTGTTTCTGCGATCGTTACCAAAGCCGCGTATAGGAGATGATTAATTTATGTCAGGTTCATCGGTCATTGCATTTCGTTCATTAGATTTCTAATTGCTTGGTAAGCGGGGTTGATAATTTCCTTCACTTGACGTTTGTTTCTTACTTTTGGAATTGTTGGCCTTTCCTCGAAAAACATTTCTTTTACATTCTTCCATTTATATATGATTTTTTTTATCATATCTGTTTCTCTTTCATATTCGTCATTATCTTCCTTTATTTGTTTGTGTATCAAAGAGCGATTATTACAACTAGTTTCTATTTGTCCCTCTGCATGTGTCTCTTCTGGTTTGTTGGAATTTAGACCCTAGGTGTTTTGATGTCTTTTCAGATTCTTTCGAGTTCTATGTTAGGTATTCTTTTTTCCGCGATGATATCACACCTGATATTGGCTAGTTTGTTGGCATCGACTTTTAGTCTGTCTGAGCGATTTTGGTCGTTGTTGTCGTTGTCGGAGTGTAATATGCTATCATTACTTCAATATACTCTTCCCTAGACCATTTATTTATTATTCTTTTTGCGGGATTTTCTTTTAATGTATATAGTGGACCTCTGTGAGGACTGTTCACGGCGTGGTTTTTCTCTAGTACTCGTTCGGTAGAATTTATTCCGGCTGCAGACTTTTCGACCCCAGTCTGGTCTCTCACTGGGGTTTGCAGTCCGCGTGACAACCGATTCAGTTTAGCAATATTTTTCGTTGTCAACATTATAGTTAGTTCGTATTTATCCATACATGGGGGTTGCTTTGTGAGCACCAGAACATATACATACTATGATGGGCCACCACGTTCAGGAGGCCAGGCTTCCTCCTGCTATTTTTTGCTATTATTATTATTATTATTGTTTGAGATAAGATTTTAATATCTGGTAAATAATGAATGAATAACAGGCCACGACCATCATCCTTAGATATCATGCAATTTTTCTCGTGTTCTAAGTTTTTATTACTTTCCTGATTATTCTTAGCGTTCCTAAGAGGCTTCCTTTCTGTGACAATTCCACTAGGCAATCAATGCCAATTTTCTCGGAATGATGAATCAGAGAGAGCCGAATTCGAATTCCATTCGAATCCATTACATTCACTTACGTGCTAATACCCTTGGGAAAGGTTTGAATCCTCTTCCCTACTCCCAGCTATCTGTAAATAGCAAGACAGACCGGGTTCTATAGCCTTGGATGGCAACTGTTCTACCGCAGAAAGTATGGGCAACCTACTGCGGGGAAAAATCTACCTCATAAGTCATGTATCTAAACGTGCATCACACATTTCACATAACTGACTGACTGATATTGGAATGGTCATGGCTTGAAAACTACAGACTGCAGTATTAAGAAAATAATTAGAATCCACAATCACGCACCGTTCAAGGAGGAACGGTGGAATAATGGATAGCGGCTCGGATTGAGGAATCGGAGAACCGGGTTCGAATTCCAGTCGAATCCATTACTTACGTGCTAATACCCTTGGGATAGGTATGAATCTTTTTATTCTCTCACCCCCCCAGCTACGGGGTAAATAGCATGTCAGACCGGGTTCTATAGCCTTGGATGACAACTGGTCTACCGCAGACAGAAATGGCAACCTACTGCGGGAAAAGATCTGCCTCGTCAGTTATGTATCAATCATGGCACATAGCTGATTAACTGATTATATCTCCATTCTATCAGTTATCGTAGAAAGTTCCCCAATGACAACTGAAATGATTGTGACCCCCAATTTCCAAAACCTTGCGAGTTTAAATTTCAATGAGTTCTATTTAGTTGTTCTCTCTTCATTCTTTTGCCCCATCCTTGTATCAAAATGATACGGTGGATCAAGGATTGACTCTTCTGTTTCTAATTTATTTATTTATCTGGTATGAAAGTGTAGTATCTGTCCTAATCTCCAATGGTAATTGCAATAGAAGTCGTTTCCTTATAAGAAAACATTCGGCATTTATTGACCGAGCAGCCAGTGCAGCCGGTTGAAATTTATAAAAACTTTCACTTCAATTATCAAGAAAATGGATTTCTTAAGTCCAGTAACTGTTATCGTTCTTTCCTGTATTAATGATGATTTCCTTCTTAACTTTTTTTTTGAAGTAGTGTGGAATGTCAACATCTGGACTATGCCATTATTTTCACGTGCAGTCCAATCCATTTGTTGCTACTGTTGAAAGTTCTCAAGTGATGCGGTTTTTCTGGTATTTGGTAGGATTCTTTGTTTGCGATTCTGTAGCACCAATGCACGAGATTCGAAGAATTATGGCATTAGCGAAGACACACCGAAGCCATTTTTCATCTATGATATGAAGAAGTGCTTGTATATAGCAGTTTAGATAGTGTAATCTTATTAGAAATGTGTTTGTCCCGCATTTTGTTAGTTTGCATGACGGATATGCCTTGCTAATGCTTAAAAATAATGGACTATTTAGTTTTGATCGCGAGAAAAGAGAGGAAAAGACACTACTTTGTTTCAGTGAAGAAATAAATGAAAGAAAGAAAGAAAGTAAGAAGGGAAGATAGAAGTGTTTTATCGTCTCCTGCAAATACCGCATAAATAATGGACTCTTGATTTCATCGCGTGAAAACAGACGAAAAGACACTATTTGGTTTCAGTGAAGAAATGAAAGAAACAAACAAAGAAAGAATAAAAGTAAGAAGGGAAGATAAAAGTCTTTCATCGTCTCCTGCAAATACATCATAAATACTGAACTAATTCGTTTTGATCGCGTGAAAACAGAGGAAAAGACACTACTTGCTTTCAGTGAAGTAATGAAAGAAAGAAAGAAAGAAAGACCGAAAGTAAGTAAGGGAAGATAGAAGTGTTTTATCGTCTCCTGCAAATATCTCATAAATAATGGAGTATTTAGTTTTGATCGCGTGAAAACAGAGGAAATAACACTACTTGGTTTCAGTGAAGTAAAGAAAGAAAGAAAGAGTGATAGAAAGAAAGAGTGATAGAAAGAAAGTAATAAGGGAAAACAGAATTGTGTTATTGTCTCCTGCACATATCTCATAAATAATGGACTATTTCGTCTTGATCGCGTGAAAACAGACGAAAAGACTCTACTCCGTTTCAGTGAAGTAATGAAAGAAAGAAAGAAAGAAAGAAAGAAAGTAATAAGGGAAGACAGAAGTGTTTTAGCGTCTCCTGCAAATACCCCATAATAATGGACTATTCCGTTTTGATCGCATCGAAAGAGGGAAAAAACTACTTGGTTTCAGCGGAAAATGAATGGAAGAAAGGAAGATAAAAGCCTTCAACGGCTGTTTCAGTGAATTGGATAAAAAGTTGTTAATTTCATATCTTTTCATTTGTACCCACTTCTTAATATAACGATCTGCATTCATATCTATGATTGTTATTGCAATTTTTTTCAAAAGTTGTTAGGTTCAAATATTTAACGATACGATAGGGAAATTTATACAGATATTGTATTGTTGTAGACCTAGCCATGAACTTACTCAGTCATTACGTTAAGAATGTAGATTCATTAGAATATTAAAATAAGAAAACCTTAAAATTTTTACGGGTTAAAACTAGTAAACATTATTATTGTTATGAGTTCTTTTTGGCCCTGTGCCAGACTCAAAACGGCTTAGGAAACATTAATATTTCCAAATGTAACTGTTTATTTAATTCATTTTTGTATTTATTTCTTAAATTGGAATGAACATAAAACCTAATTAATTTTTCGTAATTAGATTTCATTATTTTTATAATACAAACACTGTTTTGTTTGATTAAGCATATGATTTGATGTTTGTATGAAATAAATTATGTTTAATATTCAAAAAATTCAAAGAAACAGTCAAGAAGTGTTTATTCAGGCATGTCATATCTGCAAATACGTATGGTAATAAGCGTTGCTTCGCAATCCTGATAGTGTCAACTATTTTTCAGTGCAGTAAAATCGATCTTTAGACGAAGTTTCGTAAATACTATTTGGTTTTGGTCCGTACTAAGCGAACTTAAGTAAAATGAAGAAACAAATGCAAACAAAACATTGCACTGTATGACTATTGATTTATTATATTCCTATTACGAATTAAAAAAATATATATATATTTATTCACGGAAGTTTATATATAGAGGATGTCTTTTAGCATGTTATTTAATTTGTTGTCAGCAAAAGAAACATCTGAAATTGTGAACTATGGATTAGAAATGCCACAGTCAAGCAAGTACGAACATTTAAATATCTGGGAAGTGTTTTAATAGAGCACGTAAAATATGACACCGCAATCCGAAGGGACACTGGAAGAACGAAACATGCTAAGTAGATTATTAAGGAATTGTAAAAATTATTAGAAGCAGAGAAAAAAAGAGTAAAGAGCTGTTTTGGAATGTGAATCCTCCTATATGGCAATGGATCCTGGACATTTTGCACCAGGATGAAGAGAGAACTTGAGGCTGTAGACACGAGGCTGTAGACACGTGGTTGTACAGAAGGATGCTGAGAATACCATGGACGGAGTGTGTGAGCAATGAGGAAATTTCAAAGAAAATTGGGATAAAAAAAGGCACGTTTTCTTAAATCAGAAAGAGAGAATATCTGGGACGCAAAATTAGGAAAGAAGGCTCGGAGAAGGTGACATACTCAATGGATATTGAAGACAAGAAGAACAGAAACAACGATTTGACGAGTGAATAAGCTTGTGCAAATGGATGGTAGAGTAGGGAATAATAAAGAGTCAAACGTTAGTAAGAGCTACAAAGGATAGGAAATTGTGGAGTGCTAGGGTATACGTATACGTACATAAAAGTTTTAATAATGTTCTATTTATACATGTTTGGTTGGTTGATTTTGTTTAGAGGAATATCAACACTGCTACTGGTTACTTAATACCAAAATCGAAATATTTTTAACGCAATTTTATGGCTTCAAATATAATTATTTTTTTTACATCATTTTATACATTAGTAATAAACGTTATATATTTTGATATTAATCTATTTCTTTGGTTTGGTTGTTTTTGTTTAGCGGCATGTCAACACTTCTATGGGTCATTTAATGCCGAAATCTAAATATTTTCAACGTAATTTTATGGCTTCAAATACAAATATTTTGTAAATAAATTTATACATTCGAAGTAAACGTTATATATTTTGATATCAGTCTATTTCTTTGGTTTCGTTGTTTTGTTTAGCGGCATATCAACATCTCTATGAATTATTTAATGCCGAAATATAAATATTTTGAACACGATTTTATAGCTTCAAATAGAAATAGTTTGTACATAATTTTATTCTTTCAGGGTAAATGTATTTTTTTTAGATATATAGTTTATAGATGGCAAAATTTAATGCTGGTAATTTAAAACAAAATGTATTGCTCCTAATTTCACTAGTAAAATGTATTGAGAATTTTTTTTATAAATCTGTATTACTGGGAAGTTTACTATAAAATGTATTTTTGATAATTCTATTATAAAAATGTATTGTTGAGTTTTATTTGGTTGTTCACTATTTGCCTACAACTATGACCCTAACGGGTCAGGATGAACCAGGGAATAACAGTAGCTCAGAGTTGGTTTCATGCTTCTCAAAACCTCCAATCTCCTGATCTGAGGCCTTACTGCCAGATGTGGTTCATCGTCGCACCCAGGACGGTATAAGTTTGTTTAAAGGTCAACGAACACGAGCTGTAGTTCTGCCATCGACACACATTCAACCACATATGTTGTTTTTTTAACATTATGCTCTCCGATAATATATCCTCTTAAGTTTTTTATCGGGTTAGAACGAAATTTATGTCAGATTTTATTCTGTATATTACAAATAAATATACTAATACTTATATAAATATTTAATCATCAATATGAACTCCATTGCTTTCAAGAACCTCATTCCATCTGTCAACAAGTTTATAAATACCATGTTTGTAAACATTGTTTCTTTAGGTTTTGATATAAAATACGTGACCAACTCATATCCAACCTCTTCTCTCGATGTCAACCATAAGCTATCGAAATGGTTCGAAAAACCTCTAAACAAGTGATAACCAGAAGGAGCAAGATTAGGAGAATATGGAGAATGAAGCAATTTCTCCGAAACGATCTCTTCTGCGAGATCTTTGGTCAATTAACCTGGTGTGAGGACGAGAATTATACTGATGAAGGATTACTTCCTTTCAGTTGACTATGGATAGGCGTATTCTTTCCAAATCTGCTCTCAAACGACAAAGTTATTTGTAGTATAGATCAGCATTGAGTGTTTAATTATTGTCTAGCAATTCATAATGGATTATTCTTCTAATAATCCGCCATCTAATTCAACATGATTCTCTATGGATGAAGTTCTCCTGAGAGCAGGTTTTTTTTCCTAGGCCGATCCACTGACTACTGCGCTTAACATTATAGTAAAGTATCCATTTCTCATCACAGATAACAAGTCTGTCCAAAAGGTTATGTAAGCAATGACTCGAAAAAATCGGCACATTGTTGGAGATTCTCTGTAGGCAGGGCGAGCGAGACCCATTTCCCAATCACTGAAACCTTTTCAATTCGTTTCACTTCGCGTAGGACTGTCGTATAACTAATAATAAATTCTTCAATGAGTTTCCTAGTCGTTGTGTCAGGATTTTCTGTAACGGTAGCTTCCAAATCTTCTGAATCAAGTTCTTTTGGACAGTCTTTCCTTGGCTTGTCATCTAGACTAACATTCTTAGTTTTGAAACGTAAAATCACTTCCAACTTTTTTCACTCAATACGCCGATTTCGATGGATTTTGCTGAGACATCTTTATGAACCCCATGGAGTGCAACATTTTTTTTAATGTGTTTCTTTATTGGGACGAAAATAAGGGTAGCTTCCGAACTATAATGTGAATATCATTTTTAAAATCTGGAAGAAAAATATATAAATTACTTACAGTAGCATTATTAAGCAACATAAAGAGGCAATACTTTAGTAAATTTTGTTCAACATTTCCACCTCAATAAAATCGATCAGATCTTTCGTTCCAACTCGTTAACAAAAATAAAAGGAAACAAGTCATTAAATAAAAATTATAATTAATAGTAAATTATATAATTAATAGTAATAACGAAAATGTTTTTTGCCAAGATTACTAGGATCAACAAGTAATTGAGTACAACTAATAATAAAATAATTGGAATAGTGTAATCTATTGACCTAATCGGATTGAGTAAAACTTGAAATACAATAATAGTAATAATGTAGAGTGTATTGATCCAGAGAGTTGTGGTAAAAATCAACAATAATAAATAGTAAAATAAAAGGAATAATGAAAATTAGATTGACTTAGGGAGCTAACAACTCTTTTCTACTTCATCTCATTCCGATGTAAGACAAGATCTATGATAACAACAGTAACATTAATAAGATAGTGGGTGATACCAATAAAATCGTAGTAATAGTGAAGATTATTATGACTCAGTATTTTGTGATAAAAAAGTAGCAATAATTGTTTTCTTAGGATCAACTCGCTGTGTAGGCTGCATAAATCCGGCGAGGAAACACCATCTTGTCTTCTTTTTATTTGTCTGGATGCGCGGAACTCCTTGATCCTGGTGAGAGTGGTTTGTTCACATTAAATTATTCTGAACTATTTACGAAACTGCGTTCATTTTTCTGTAATTCCTTAAATTTAATTCCCGTTCTTGTCTAAAGGTTTCCAAATACCGTATATATATGTTTATGAGTTTTATAATCAGTTTTTCACGTCAAAGGTGTAGCACTATATACAGATATTTGTTTGAAGACGTTAAAATCATGCCTTTTCCGTGACCGGTTGCGCTACGGATATGTACATTTTTTCTGGAGGGGTTAAAATCCATGCATTTTCGGTGACCGTAACCTACCTGGCAGGCCTACATTCTCATAGTAGCTTTGGCTAATCTTCACGGTACAGGTAATTTCTTTTGCCTGCATCCCGTAGCCTTGGTATTTTTTTCTGTTGCTACATGAAAAGCGGTTTTTCTCACCATTTTGAGGTAGTTTGCTACAAAAAAGAATGAAGATCATTTAATTTCTATATAATATGTCCAGGGTGATGCCCAGTACTGTAATATTTGACTACGGTAGGTCTACTAGTGTTGATCGGAAGATGGGACCACATTATATACGATTTACACTACAGTTCAAAAGTTTAAGGCAACCCGTGGTCATTTTTTAAATTAGTGCCTAAAGTAGTTGTTTTGTACTTTAAATAAGAGCAAATTATTGTACGTGGTTATACATCAAATTGAGACATGATTTTTATTAGAAATTTTATTGCGACAAAAAACAAAGATTTTATGATTAAATTTTGCTCCCCTCAAAATATCCTCCTTTAGCCTTGATTACTGCAGCACAGATTTTTGGCATTCGTTGCAAAATTTTCTCAAATTATACGATTGATAATTGATTCCATTCTTTTTTAAATGATTCTAAGAGATCTTTTTTATTTGTTTTCACTCTTCTGTCAAGTTCAGACCCTGCTAATTCTGGGGGTGGCTTGAAACTTTTGAACTATACTATATATATAAAAAAAATTAGGTTTTTCGTAAAAAAAAATAGGGATCACACTACACATGAAGTAGAATTATTCACGAGTATATACGATATATATTTCTTTTTAATTGTGTATGTGTTGACAGCAGTTATTTCCTCTGTGCCAGTTTTCTTACAGACCAACGAATATCTTTTCTATTTTTTTTATTTTCTATATTTCAGACCATTTTCCTTTAAATCTTTAAATATAAACTCTTCAGTATTTTCAGCTTTCATAAGTTATCAACTGAATTCCATCTAAATCACGACAGAAGGCCAGAGTGTTTCGAATCATCCAACCGACAAAAAGGCCAACAAGACGAGGTCGGCAGATAGAAGTTCCTGTTGGTTCAAATCGTGCATGCAATTGGCCCAGGAACATGCATCCTAGGAAACAGACGCACAGTTAAGCATCACTTTGATTGACCAAGTAACTCTTTCAAATCGTGCATGCAATTGGCCCAGGAACATGCATCATAGGAAATAGACGCACAGAGAGAGAGAGAGAGAGAGAGAGAGAGAGAGAGAGAGAGAGAGAGAGAGAGAGAGAGAGAGAGAGAGAGAGAGAGAAAATAGCCTAGTTATCCAAAGTTGTTTTCTCATTCTTTCGTTCGTGTTGATTTGGCCTTGTGCCACATCTGAGCTACATTTAAAAAAATAACATACCATTCATTGTGTTGATTTATTTGCGATCAATGGGTATCTTGCAAATGACCGTCCTCTACGCCAAAACGAACAAAGAAACGAAGTTAATTTAAAATATATCGGGTTTCTCGACAGCTGTGGGTTCACTCCTTGTGTCTGTTAGTGCAGTACAGCCACGCACTTTGCTTTAGTAGAAGTAATAGACAAGAGAAACAAAGGGGAATAAGACTAGTAAGTATTAACTGATATAAACTATTGGCATAAAAAAGCGGATTTTGAACGGTCTACCCATGTAAATTGAATAAAGGGTTCAAAATTTCAGTCAGCTACCGAGTACGAAGATAAACACCTGAAGAAAACTCGTGGCTCCAAAGGTCGAAACGTTCTGAGTATAAAAAGGACATATGCTCAGAAACTAGATTTAATTGATCTGCTCTGATCGTTATCGAACTTGAAAAATTGGACGGCGATTTCGATTTAATCAATGGAGCTCCATTTCCAGACAAGGGCAACCTGACAAACCGCAACAAATTACAATGAACGTTTCTTCATGGGGAACAATTGCATCGCCTACAAACTGTTGTTACTAGGTTATGGGTCGTCGTTTTGAGTTGAGAATGTGATGACGAACAATAAGTAAAAGTGTTAAAAGTGTTTGAGAAAAAACAAACAAGAGAGTGAAACGAAACGAGATAGAACTATTTATTCTATCGCGAACAATTTTGTTGATAAAATTTAAAAGAATGTCCGTGAAACAAAATGCAAATTCAAGGAATTTAAGTGTTTCAGTAAAGAATGAAGAAAAAGTTAACTTAAACTTTTGGTGAGTTAAAGATTGAATGAGGTGTATTGTAAAAGCCGTGTGCATCTATTGCGCGGAGCGCTAATTTTAGCGTCCTATCACGAACTCGTCCTGAAGTGAAAGAGAGAGATATATAGAGAGAGAGGATTCACACACATACAGTGTGTGTGTGTGTGTGTGTGTCTGTGTGCGCGCGCGTGTGTGTGTGTGTGTGCGTGTGTGTGTGAGAGATAGATAGATAGATAGAGAGAGAGAGATCCTCTTGGATTCACAGCACACAAGCTCCTGATTTTTTAAAAGAATTTTACGTATGCCCCAGAAATGAAAAAACGTTTGCTGCATCTGAAAGTCTTATCAACGCATGCGTGACTAACGAAAATGTTTAACATCTGCTACGAAACTCAACTTTTTTACCAACTGACAACTCTAAATATTTTACCACATTGCGCGTCCTAGAGAACAAACAACAACATGTCGCGACCTTTAGCGTGTAGGTCTCAGTTGTTCAAGGAAAACCAGAGGAAAAAAACAACCCGAGTTTTACCCGGACCTACAGAGACACCTCTCGACTATCTAGTGTTCTAATAAATCACCATCTTTACTGCAAGTGTAAGGTCATAACGCCGACTCATTGAGAGTTGTGCAAGAGAAACACGGTAAAGGTAAATATAACAACATGGGTTACCTCTTCGTACAGCTGCGCGAAGAACAGAGATTATGCATCAAAAACACGCAACTTCATCAAAAAGATAGAATAAAGACACTCGTTCTAAGCAATAGAACCTTATTGACTACATCCGAATGAGGCAAAGCGGGTTAAAGCTGTAGACCATACCGGAGAGTAATGTTCAGCGCAAAATGGCACGCTATTGCCAGCTCCTTGTTTCGTTCCACTAAAAACGGCGTAGTGCCTGTGTTTCCTAATAGTCAGTTTCCAGCCTTTAGAGAATTCAATGACTTATTTTCCACCCGACAAGTCTTTCCTCGCAGAATCAAAGTAGCATGCCTATGTCTACGCTATCACTCTTTCCATGGCAAATATTTCAATAAACTCTCTTCTTCAGATGCAGCCATCTCAGATCTTTACAGCCTTACTACGTCCACATGTCTATATCAACCTCGTTTCCTACGGGTTCCCTCTCCCAAAGCTTCTTACAAGAATCGTTACTTTTTTTTGGAACACACTCCCGTGTGGATGCTTTTGGCGAACGTTATAATCTTAAGCATTTCAAGTCTTAATTGATTTTGTTTGGCGGCATATCAACCACTAATGTCGAAATCTAAATATTTTGAACATAATTTTATGATTTCATCTTAATATATACTATAAATATGTATTGTTGGTAATTTTATCGTATTTTTTGTTAAATTTACACCTTTAAGTGCCGACTGTAGGTGCGTCGACAGTGTTGCTGCTCCAATATCAATAGAAGTTTAGGGTCTAAATAAACAAAGGAAATCTTCGGTAGGCAACCCGACAGGATATGAACAGTATTCGACACGCACCCAGCTGAGAATTTGCTACTAGATTTAGGATGTGCTTTAAATAAGTTCCCTCAGAAAACGGCAACTAAACAAGTCTACACTTGGGCTATTTGGTGTTATAAATCGGGTATGATTGGTTGTACTGATCTTCCTACATGAGCCCAGGACGGGGTGTTTTTTTTTGGGGGGGGGAAGAAGAAAAGAAAACAAACCAATAAATATATATACATTAATAAAATAAAATTAAAAAAAAACGATTTATTCGCTCGTCTTACGACTTACTTTTCTTTCTCTTCCTCTCCTTTTAAATTCTTTATTATTTCTTATTTGTTTCATCTTTTTTCTCTTTTGATAACATATTTCTTTTTGTAGATAGGTATTGTTGGTATTTTTTACATCACAAGGCATTTTTATACGTTCATAGTGTTTTGTTTGGTGTTCACTATTTGCCCATAGCTGGAACCCTAGTAGATGCTACGACCTTGGATTAGTGTGGACCTGAGAATAACAGCAATTAAAGGGTGGTTCCATGCTCCTCAAAACCTCCTGATAAGAGGCCGTGCTGCTGTTTGTAGTTTATCGTCATACCCAGGACGTCTCAAGTTTTCGGTAAGTCGTTATCAGTCGGCCATGTCCTTGTAATCTGTACTTCCTCTTCATGTCATGTATTGCATTCAGTATTCACTTATCGTGAGTGCCTCGTTGGCCTTGTATTGGGTGAATTTTACTAAGAAAAGAAAAAAGAACACTGCCTTGTTCGTTTCACACGGAGTCGCAACCTAAAGCAAACTGAAGGCGAAACGTGATACTCGAAGAGACCATTTTGTCCGCCTTCATAGCAAGGAGATAAAAGCGTACTTCCATGGGAAGCAATAAAAGAAACGAGAAACCTTCTCTCTGCGTACATTTAATTCTAAAGACCTCGAAAAAGGTTCTCAGCGTCTTCTTACGAGAAAACTGCGACTGGCTCAATAACAATAAGCATGAGATCTAGAAACTGGCCCCGCCCCTCCAAAAAACACATATCCGCCTACCAAACACGTAGCTAAGCCATACTGCTCGTATTAAAAAAAAAAAAGTTTTCCGTCAGAAATCCGAAAAAGTGATCCGAAAGTATTGTCACCCCCTACCAAAAAGTAATGAGAACAATAGACGAACATGTAATACAGTAATATAAAGCACATGTACTAGATTCAGTTTATTCACTTTCATTGACGCTGTCATGCATCGCGAAGGTCTGTATGAACGTCATGATTTTCGTGTCAGCCATCTGAAATAGAAAATTATATTATGCGGGGGTGAGAAGACTTTCGGACCACCCTGTAGTGTTATTTTAATGTTGTTTTTTTATCTCGGTGTCCACACTTAAATCTTTCTCCACGCGTTTGTTTTCAGTCCAGCTTTCAGATTATCGTCTGTATAATTTCTGTGGTTCATATAAAAGCATCCGATAAAGTACAACACGAGACGTTAAGAAAGCTTGATCTACATGGAAAAGATCAGCTGACCACGATCACAAAGAAGCTGGTGTTTCTCTTCTCTCGTTCGTCATTAATTCAATTTTCATTCTCATCGAATTGCCTAAGGAATCGAAAAGCCGAGATCGAATTCCAGTAGAATCCATTACATTCACTTACGTGCTAATACCCTTGGGAAAGGTATGAATCCTCCCCCAAGTTGTGGGTAAGTAGCAGGACAGACAGGCTTCTATAGTCTTCGATGGCAACTAGTCTAACGCAGAAAGAAATGGCAACCTACCGGTTAGCATTGAACTTACGGTTACATCTAGCCAACTCAACTGTACATTGATGACACCTAGTTGTCAATCAACAGGATGGTCCGAAAGTATTGTCACCCAGTACCAAAAAGTAATGTGAACAATAGACGAACAAGTAATACAGTAATACAAAGCATATGCACTAGATTCAGTTTATTCACTTGCATTGACGCTCTCACACGTCGAAAAGGTCTGAATGAACGTCAGGATTTTTGTGTCAGCCATCTGAAATAGAATACATATTACGTATGAGCGACAAGACTTTCGGACCACCCTGTACAGTCTTGACAAAGGTAATTGATACTGTAAGTAGGTCAAGTCTTTTGACAATCATAAGTATATAATATCTAATCTCCTATAAGGCAATGACGACTGGGCAATCTCTTCACAGAAGTAGAAGAGAGTTGAAGCAACAGAGATAGTTTTCGACCGGAAGAAAAACTGATCTCGAGGAGTCGGTATGGCCGGGAACTTTCAGCCTCCCCATAATGAATTGATATGATTAAAATTCTGATTGTTTCGACGGTGCTATATTCGCAGAAATTCCTCTGGTTTCGACAACAGTTTTATCTATCATCTCTTGCCTTTGCGCCTATGTCACTGTTTACCCGTATTTTCACACTTTCTCCCTTTGTATCTTACAGTCATCGTTGCCCATCCAGGCTTCCATCTAAATGTAATACAATCATTTATAGTTTTCTATTCTGTCCGTTTTCTCTTCAACGGAATATTCTCAGCCTGTAGAATGGTGACTAATTCAAACTTTGAGACGTTGCAATATTTCCCCTACCTATAGGCGTCTAAAAGGGTTTCTTGCAAAGATCGAAACGAATATTTTCTTAAAACCTAGCTCAGATCGCCTGATTTTGTGTATGAAGAAAAACTTTATACGAAACCTGTTTGTCTGAACACTCCTACGTTCTTTGCCAAAACCGTGTAGCCCAGGACGCTTCAATCGAAATGCATTCTACAAATAGCAAGCAGTCTAAAACTATATATGGCACCCACGTAACAACACATTTTTAAAACTATCGATAAATTCAAATATAGCTGAGCTGAGGGAGCCGACGGTGTCCCTTCAGAGATACGGAAGCACATAGGGCAAGTTCTGTATTCGAAACTCTAAAAATGTCTTCTCAGAACAGAAGAAACAGTTAAAGAGATTTAAAGAGGCATCATTTATGAAAAGAAGGAAGAAAAGATCGACTGCTCAAACTAACGGATAATCTATCACACGCTCGTCTCAAATGACTGCAAAATCCTCGAAAGATTTCTACGAGATAGAATAGTAACAAACGTTGCTATTATTCTATCTTGTAGAAATCTTTACGAGGATTTTGCCGTGGATCATTCTACCTTCGGTCTAGCGAGAATTCCATGCGAACCAAGGCACAATGGACATGACTTCGTTCTTAGACAAACCATGGAACAAAAACAGTTACACATATCGCATATGCAGGGTGGTCTGAAAGTCTGGTCACCCTCATACGAATAAGTAACGAGAACAATAGAACAAGTAATACAAAGCACTGGATTCAGTTTATTCACTTTCATCTTCTGTAGATCACGTTTCGGCCGATCTATTCCTTCTTACGGGTTTCAATCAATATTTAAAAAGGTGCTCTTTTTTGTAGAGTGGTCCGAAAGTCTCGTCACCTTCTACCCAAAAGTAATGAGAACAATAGAAGAACAAGTAATAGAACGCACATGTCCTGGATTCAGTTTATTCACTTTTATTGAACGCTCTCACACATCGAGAAGGTTTGTATGAACATCATCATTTTCAGAGCAGCCATCTGAAATAATAATAATTATAATTATAATTATCTGTGATAAATATCCAGAAACCATTGATGATCTTGTATCAGGTTGCACGATATTGGCACCCACTGAATATAAAACCCGGTATCAGAGAATGGGCTAATATCTGCACTGGAAAATTTGCAACTTCTACGGGAAGGAAACTGAAAGAAACTGGTACGAACACCACACAGACCTGGTTACGGAGATAGGACTTGTTACAATTCTATAGGACTATACAATACACACTGACAGAACAATCAAAGCCAACCGCCTTAGACATTGTTATTAAAGACCACAAACAAACAAAAAAGTGCCTCTTTATTGATATGGCAGTCCCTGCAGACTGCAATGTATCTTTGAAGATATTCTAAATATTTAAAAAGGAGCTCTTTTTTGTAGGGTGGTCCGAAAGTCTCGTCACCCCTTACCAAAACGTAATGTGAACAATAGAAAACAAGTACTACAGTAATACAAAATACATGTACTGGATTCAGTTTATTCACTTTCATTGGCGCTGTCACACATCGAGAAGGTCTGTATGAATATTATGATTTTTGTGTACATTTGAAATAGAATATATATATAATGTATGGGTGACAAGAGTTGGAACGACCCTGTAGAGTCTTGATAAAGGTAATTGATAAATATATAATATCTAATGTCCTATATGGCAATGACTACTGGACAATGACTTCACAGAAAAAGAGAGTTGAAGCGACAGAGATAGTTCTAGGCCAGAAGAAAAAATGATCTCGAGGAGTCGGTATGACCGAGAACTTTCAATCCTCCCCATAATGAACTAATATGATTAAAATTCTGATTGTTTCGACGGTGTTATATTCGCGGAAATTCCTCTGGTTTCAACAATAGTTTTATCTATCATCTCTTGCCTTTGCGCTTATGTCACAGTTTATTCGTATTTTCACACATTCTCCTTTATCCCTTACAGTCATCGTTGCCCATCTATGTTTCTATCGAAATGTAATACAATAATTTATAGTTTTCATATGCGAAGAGGCTTTAAGGAATGTACGCAAAATGATTTGTTTGATTTCTAAGTCGAATAATTAATTTATCAATATACGTCGATTAATTCTATTATTCTCATCTTCAGACTTAATGATGGTAAGACAGTACATAGCCGAAACGTTGTCTCTATAATTATAATATTGATAATGTCTTGCCAAGATCAGGTCTCTCATTTTCGTTAATGACTAATATCTTGTATTAGCTGTCTATTGTGCTGTTTTGTGCTTACGATATATCCGGTATATCGGGTCCGTACCGATCCTTCAATATATGTCTATATTTCTGAGATGAGCTATTGTAATTATTTACACTATTTACATTGATCGGACTGTTGTCCTCATCTTTATTGCCTTTTTTAATTGGCTCCATATTTTCGGTATATCGGGTCCGTACCGATCCTTCAATATCTGTCTATATTTCTGAGATGAGGTATTGTAATTATTTACACTATTTACATTGATCGGACTGTTGTCCTCATCTTTATTGCCTTTTCTAATTGTCTCCATATTTTCGGTATATCGGGTCCGTACCGATCCTTCAATATATGTCTATATTTCTGAGATGAGGTATGGTAATTATTTACACTATTTACATTGTTCGGACTGTTATCCTCATCTTTATTGCCTTTTCTAATTGTCTCCTTATTTTCGGTATATCGGGTCCGTACCGATCATTCAATATCTGTCTATATTTCTGAGATGAGGTATTGTAATTATTTACACTATTTACATTGTTCGGACTGTTGTCCTCATCTTTATTGCCTTTTCTAATTGTCTCCATATTTTCGGTATATCGGGTCCGTACCGATCCTTCAATATCTGTCTATATTTCTGAGATGAGGTATTGTAATTATTTACACTATTTACATTGTTCGGACTGCTGTCCTCATCTTTATTGCCTTTTCTAATTGTCTCCATATTTTCGGTATATCGGGTCCGTACCGATTCTTCAATATCTGTCTATATTTCTGAGATGAGATATTGTAATTATTTACACTATTTACATTGTTCGGACTGTTATCCTCATCTTTATTGCCTTTTCTAATTGTCTCCTTATTTTCGGTATATCGGGTCCGTACCGATCCTTCAATATCTGTCTATATTTCTGAGATGAGGTATTGTAATTATTTACACTATTTACATTGTTCGGACTGTTATCCTCATCTTTATTGCCTTTTCTAATTGTCTCCATATTTTCGGTATATCGGGTCCGTACCGATTCTTCAATATCTGTCTATATTTCTGAGATGAGATATTGTAATTATTTACACTATTTACATTGTTCGGACTGTTATCCTCATCTTTATTGCCTTTTCTAATTGTCTCCTTATTTTCGGTATATCGGGTCCGTACCGATCCTTCAATATCTGTCTATATTTCTGAGATGAGGTATTGTAATTATTTACACTATTTACATTGTTCGGACTGCTGTCCTCATCTTTATTGCCTTTTCTAATTGTCTCCATATTTTCGGTATATCGGGTCCGTACCGATTCTTCAATATCTGTCTATATTTCTGAGATGAGATATTGTAATTATTTACACTATTTACATTGTTCGGATTGTTATCCTCATCTTTATTGCCTTTTCTAATTGTCTCCTTATTTTCGGTATATCGGGTCCGTACCGATCCTTCAATATCTGTCTATATTTCTGAGATAAGGTATTGTAATTATTTACACTATTTACATTGTTCGGACTGTTATCCTCATCTTTATTGCCTTTTCTAATTGTCTCCATATTTTCGGTATATCGGGTCCGTACCGATCCTTCAATATCTGTCTATATTTCTGAGATGACGTATGGTAATTATTTACACTATTTACATTGTTCGGACTGTTATCCTCATCTTTATTGCCTTTTCTAATTGTCTCCTTATTTTCGGTATATCGGGTCCGTACCGATCCTTCAATATCTGTCTATATTTCTGAGATGAGCTATTGTAATTATTTAGATTATTTATATTGTTCGCACTGTTGTCCTCATCTCCGTTACCATATTCACGATGTATCAGCCGTTGTACGCCCTGGCCTTCTTCAAGTGTTTGGCATTCTGAACTGAAACTTTTATTTCATTCACCGGGTGGGGGGTAGATTGTTCTAGTTCCACGTGCCATGCCTCTTCGCCATGTCTTAGTATCAGTTATCTCGCATTCTAAATCAACTCTCCAAGTTTTTGTACACCTGTGCCGTGGCTAAGTATTGAACTCACGGGTTACGTCATTGGATTCGGTCAACGCTTTTATCCGCTTTTGAGCACATGGCTCACTGGATAAAAGCGTTGCCCAATTGATATTGCATTTAAACTTTTCAAGATTATAGGAGTCAGGGAAAGCAAGACATCGGAAAAGTGTTCCTTCTGGTAGCCATTTTAGTAGTGCGTCTAAATTCAAGCATCAGAGCTCATTAAAACAACTGCCATGAAAATATTAACAGAAAAGGCAAAGGGAAGCCACGTCAGGGAGACGGGAAAATGACTGAAGACGAGATGCCAGGTCAGGATAGATAACATTGCAGACTAAACCTTGCTCTTCTGCGCATTTACTTATATTCCTTCATCAACTTTGAATTTAACTCTGAATAAATTCATTGCAATGCGTGATAAACGCTTAGGCGATCAGGTATCATTCGATACGTGACTGACGAGGCGGTAGATCAGTTACCATCAAGGGCAAAAGAACCAGGTCTGCCTTGCTATTTACCCATAGCTGGGGAGGGGGAGAAGAAGAGGATTTATACATTTCTCAAAAGATATTAGCACGTAAATGATTGTAATGGATTCGACTGGAATTCGAACTCGGCTCTCCGATTTCTTAATCCCAGCCGCTACCCATTACTCCACCGAGTTAAATAGTGAGACGGGGGTGGGGGTGAAATTAAATTCAACGCCATTAGAAAGAAAGAACAGTTATAAAAACTAAAACAATTGGTAATAGCGAGAGAACAAACTAATACTTAAGTAAATTAATAATTTAGAAACGAAATAAATCTGGGAAAACTAAGAAGATATACAAGAATGAAATTTAAATACGTACATGCTATTTACAGACAGGGTGAAGAACTGAAAAAAAAACACGTGGTTCTTAGTCGAGACTTAGCAAATAGTGATTTTTGCGACTACATCTCCACATTTAAACCCAAGACCGACAGAGGGGTAAGGTGATAGTCTGAACGTTTACATCGAAAGGAATCACTCCACGACTGTGTCGAGGCATTCGTGCACTGGCCACCTTATATTCAACAAAGTTCACAATAGAAAACATAAAATAGTAAGATGAGGTGGATTAAATTCAATACCATTGGAAAGAAAGAACAGTTATGAAAACTAAAACAATTAGTCCGTCATAGGAATGACTATAAACTACATCCGCGTCCTGGGTAAGACGATAAACTACGTCCAATCAGATCAAGAGGTTTCGAGGAGCGTGGAACGACATCTTAATTGCTGGTGTTCCCAGGTCCACCCTGACCCGGGTTGGTAGCACCTGTTAGGGTTCCAACTATGGGCAAATAGTTAACCCCCACAAACTGGGGTCGAAACACTATGTAAAAATAAGTTTTATTAACAGAAATACTTTGTAAAAAATATTTGTTACCAGCAATAAATTTTTGAAAAAAAAAAAAAAAGATATTACCAGCTATACATTTTTGAAGAGAAAATATTACCAGAAATAAAGATTTTGTCGGCATTAAATAACCCATTGAGGTTGATATACCGTAAACCAAACCAAACCAAACCAAACCAAATAAAACAATTAGTAATAGCGAGAGAACAAATAAATACTTAAATAAATACTAATACAAAATATTACACCACTTCTACGCTCTTCTCTTTGACGAATTGGACATTTACATGAAAAACGGATTCCCTAACTCAGACATCACATTCGCCCAATGTGGATCTATATTCATTGATAAAAATTCCCTCAATTTAAATGTTTCTATTTGTGATGTTTATTTAAAGCTGGTATTTTAGTTTCACTTATTTCTTCAGACAATGTTCTTAATATTCTGTTTCTGTTTCCATACACAAGACTTCTTCCAATATTTCCTGTTCTTCAGCAGCTCCTTCAACTATTTCCTTCCTTATTGACCTTTTTTATTTTTCTAAAAATCTCTTTTCCTGTTCTTCTTAAAGCCAGTAATTGTTGTTCTTACCTCGTAAATATTTTCATTTAAAAAAAAAATATTCCCCAATCTTTCACTAACTTTACAATCTCATATTACTATTTTCAGATTATCTCTTTTTGACAACCCATTATTATAAACATTGCTAATAAAAACATATAAGCCGAAATTCATCATATAAATATATCCAGAAAGATGT
Source organism: Acanthosepion esculentum (assembly GCA_964036315.1). Taxonomy (NCBI): domain Eukaryota; kingdom Metazoa; phylum Mollusca; class Cephalopoda; order Sepiida; family Sepiidae; genus Acanthosepion; species Acanthosepion esculentum. The sequence continues at coordinate 39,320,527 of OZ038489.1, forward strand.
ATCAAATAAATATATCCAGACGAATTTACGTTTATCAGACGATACCAATATTCTTGCGAAAACATTAACTTGCCTAATATAATATTACGTAAGGTACAGAGTAATCCGAAGGTCTTGTCTTCCCCTATATCTCTCTCAGATTGTACGAGCTTGTGTCAGCCATCTGAAACAGACAATGGTTTTCTACGGGTAACAAGACTTTTGGACCACCCTGTGCGTTTATTCATATCAATATGGCTTACAAACACACGTACCTTTTCCATTTTTAGTATCGTTAGGTCTTGTCTAGAGGGACGGATACCCTTTCACTTGGCAGGCGTAAGCGTGTGTTCTTCCCTTGCTTAAAAATAGCTTACGCTCACATCATTAGTTGTCTTACGATCATCGGAGTTAAGAAATCAGTTCCTAGGGTAATTGGTGGCACTTGGGAATGTAAGTTTGGATGTGCGGATGGTGTCATGGATAACGGCTCTGAATTGTTAATCGGTGAGCCGAGTTCCAATTCAAGTTGGGTACGTAATATTCACTTAGGCGCAAATATCTCTTCTCCCCACAACTATGGATTAATAAGTAAAATTTGTATCACTAAATCATTATTATCTAAAAAACAACAAAATGCTTACAATCTGAAAATATTTTCTGGCTTTAAATAACCTGCAAATGGGTGATAAGCCGTAAAAAACGAATCAATCAATCATATCATTATATATACGCGTGTCTTTGGAGGTTTGTGCATGCGTTTATATATGAGTTTCTTTATATGTCGTGTTATGCATACCTACAGTGACATGCATAAGTAATTTTTATGGAAATATTACATTATTTTATTGCCACTCAGGTAATATTTTTCAGGTAGTTTTTCGGGTAATATTTTTCAGGTAATTATTTTTTATGGAAATATTGCATTATTTCTTTGCCACTCAGGTAATATTTTTCAGGTAGTTTTTCAGGTAATATTTTTCAGGTAATTATTTTTTATGGGAATATTTCATTCTTTTCTTGCCACTCAGCTAATATTTTTCAGGTAGTTTTTCGGGTAATATTTTTCAGGTAATTATTTTTTATGGAAATATTTCATTCTTTTCTTACCACTCAGGTAATATTTTTCAGGTAAAATTTTCAGGTAATTATTTTTTATGGAAATATTGCATTATTTCATTGCCACTCAGGTAATACTTTCCAGGTAGTTTTCCAGGTAATATTTTTTCAGGTAATTATTTTTTAAGGAATTATTACATGGTTTTATTGCCACTCTGGTAATATTTTTCAGGTAATTTTAAGGTAAAAGTTGAATTGAACGTTTCAAATATTTAGTACAGAATATGAGTCTCCACTAAAAGTAACGTTTAAAGCTATTAAATCTGTCGGATGAATAAATAAAATTGCATTAATTCTTATATATATATATATATATATATATATATATATATATATATATATATATATATATATATATGGTGTATTTGGGCAGCAATCCGTCTTTTATACAAGTTTCGTTAAAGACAACTGATAAGGTACTGCGGTTGAGATTTTTATTTAATTTTACTTTTGTTCGTACAAGAGTTTTCTTTTCTGGATACAAAGAGTGTAAAAACAGTCCAAACATTTTGCATATCTGAGCGCTTGCGGCTATTCTTTTAGCCATTATCAAGGACGACTTTTATTTTTTTATTAGTGTTTTTGTTTATTTTTGTTTTTGAAGTTATATGATTTTTTTTTCCGAACATGGTCAACATATTGTGGCCGTGTTCATAGTTAATGTTATTACGCGTTGGCTTTTCCTTTTTTATTATTAAGGCTTCCATTATTTTTTATCTTTTTTTACATGTAGATGAATCTATTATACTTGTATTTTCTACTACTATGTTTTAAACGGAGTTTGGTAGGATTTTGTAGGCGTTTAAATGAGCCCGTATTTTTCTATGGTCGGGTAGGTGCAACGTAAGTCGTCTAGATATGCATGTGTCAGTATGACCAATGTAATTATTAGTTTGGTTTCATTAAGAACACATTACCTTAAGGGGCATTTGAACTCGTAAATACTATTGAAACTCTATAGTTTTGTTTTTGCTACAGTGTTGTTATTTTTTATGATAAAGTTAGCTGTTTTAATTTTTTTTCAATAGATAATTTAATTTTCGTGTTCTGGTCGACTGGGGTTATGTATATCGATTTGCCTATAGTTAACATATATTTGAGTTTTGTAATAGATGTTAATGTTATTGTTTTTTATCTCTATATTCAGTATTGCTATTAGTTACTTTAGAAAGAAATAGTCTAATCTGGTGGTCGATGAGGTAGTTAGGAAAACCATTATTAGCTAGCGTTATCGAGTTCTTTAAGGAAAATTGGACGAGAGGGGCAATTCTCATGTGCTCTCTTTAGAAAATTATTCTATAATTACTATTCTATTTCTAAGTTGTCAATCACTTTTAAAATTAAGGTGGCAAAATTTTCTGCTAATAGTTTTTTTCTATGATGAAGCAGTGAATGTGTTATTCCTGAATTGAGAACGTCTAAGAATGGGAGTTTTTTTTTTTTTACTAACTTCGTAGATAAAGTTAAGGACAGAGTTTTTTCGAATTTGGTTTTGAGATTATCGTTTTCTTGTGTGTTTTTGGATAAAATAAAAATATCATCTACATAGCCTACATATATTTTGGGTTTAGTAACTTTTTTAAATATCGTGTTTTCTACGTAGGGCTTGTATTATTTGGAGAAGCACAGGCCAAGGGAATTTGTCATACTAAAACCATTAGTTTGACTCTATATATTGTCATCATAGTCGTAGAAAGAGATTTTGGCTGTGCAAGCAGGCAATAATTTGGTTTGATGGGTGGAGATGAAGCGTAATTATTTTATAGGTTTTGTAAATAAATTTTCGTCGTCGTGACGCTAAAATACCTTGGTCGTATAGTTTTTAGAATTTGGAGGAATTTATGACTTATATATATATATATATATATATATATATATATATGTGCGTGTGTGTGTGTGTGTGTGTGTGTGTGTGTGTGTGTGTAACGCCAGCTTAATAAGAAAAGAACGTACTTTACTCCGAAGACA
>OZ038489.1:39328592-39336092 GCA_964036315.1 Acanthosepion esculentum
ATGTAATGGATTCGACTGGAAATCGAACTCGGCTCTCCGATTCTTCAATCCGAGCAACTATCCATTACGCCATTGCGGTAATTTTTGATGGTTATTGTTTGTTGATATTGTCGTTATCACCGATATAGTGGTTAAACCGAGATATATTAAAATCTAACACGAGGAACTGCATCTATGCAACTACGACACTTTAAAGCAAACATGAGTTAAGTAAAAACATTTTTATTAGTAATTCTATTAATGCTCTATCGTTAACTTCGATATTGTGTGCGTCGTTGGTAAGACGATAAACTACATCCGCGTCCTTGGCAAGACGATAAACTACATCCGTGTTCTTGGTAAGACGATAAACTACATCCGCGTCCTTGGCAAGACGATAAAATACATCCACGTCCTTGGCAAGACGATAAAATACATCCACGTCCTTGGCAAGACGGTAAACTACATCCGCTTCCTGGGTATGACGATAAACTACATCCGCGTACTTGGTAAGACGATAAACTACATCCGCATCCTTGGTAAGACGATAAACTACATCCACGTCCTTGGCAAGACGATAAAATACATTCTCGTCCTTGGCAAGACGGTAAACTACATCCGCTTCCTGGGTATGACGATAAACTACATCCGCGTACTTGGTAAGACGATAAACTACATCCACATCCTTGGTAAGACGATAAACTACATCCACGTCCTTGGCAAGACGATAAAATACATCCACGTCCTTGGCAAGACGGTAAACTACATCCGCTTCCTGGGTATGACGATAAACTACATCCGCGTACTTGGTAAGACGATAAACTACATCCACATCCTTGGTAAGACGATAAACTACATCCACGTCCTTGGCAAGACGATAAACTACATCTAAGTCCTTAGTATGACGATAAACTACATCTGCGTCCTTGGTGAAACGATAAACTACATCCGTGTCCTTGGTAAGACGATAAACTACATCTGCGTCCTTGGTATGACGATAAACTATATCTGCGTCCTTGGTAAGACGATAAAATACATCTGTGTCCTTGGTAAGACGATAAAATACATCCGCGTCCTTGGTAAGACGATAAAATATACCCGGCTCCTTGGTAAGCCGATAAACTACATCCGCGTCCTTGGTAAGACGATAAACTACATCCGCGTTTTTGGTAAGACGTTAAACTACAACCGGTTTCTTGGTAAGACGATAAACTACATCCGCGTCATTGGTAAGACGATAAACTACATCCAATAGCAAGGCCTTTGATCAAGAAGTTTTGAGGAATGTGGAACCAACTCTTAATTGCCAGTGTTCCCAGTTCCTCCCTGATCCGGAGTAGTAGCACCTGTTAGGGTCCCAGCTATGGGTAAGTAGTAAATCCCCAAACTGAGGTCAAAACACTATGAAAGTGTAAAAATATGTTTTAATACCAGAAATACTTTGTAGAAAAATTATTACCAGCAATAAATTTTTGAAGAAAAATTATTACCAGCAATACATTTTTGAAAGAAGAAATTTCCAGCTATACATTTTTGAAAAAAATTATTACTAGCAATAAAAATCCTGTCGGCATTAAATTAACTCATTCAGTTTGATATGCCATAAAACAAATGAAACCAAACAAAACGCTAAATCCTGCTTGCCTTAAATGGCTTTATCAGAAAACTACTGAAAAAACCTTGGCTTCAAAAATAGTTTTTTTCCAAATTATCAATATATATATATATATATATATATATATATATATATATATATATATATATATATATATATATAAATTCGAAATGCTGGATTGTATTTTAAATCTGAGGGAAAAGAAAAAAAAATAATGGATCCCAGATTTTTATATTTTCCTTTTCGTGTTCATAAAATTTTTCAACTTCTTTTCTCTTCCTGAATATAAATCTTTATATATATATATATATATATATATATATATATATATATATATATATATATATATATATATATATATATATATATATATATATATATATATATATATGTGTGTGTGTGTGTATAATGGCATAAAGATTTATATATATATATATATATATATATATATATATATATATATATATATATATATATAATGGGATAAAGATTTATATTCAGGAAGAAAAAAGAAGTTGAAAAATTTTATGAAAACGAAAATGAAAATATAAAAATCTGGGATCCATTATTTTTTTTTCTATTCCCTCAGATTTAAAATACAATCCAGCATTTCGAATTTAACAACGCTAAAATGGTTCAATTTATGCAGCATAAATAATTCAAAAGAATTATTGAATCAGCTATTATATCAAGATTCAATCCATGAAAACATCATTTTCTCTAGCAAAGAATACTTAAACAAAATAATATTACAATAGATAAGAGTTAAACATTTTAAAATTTTGGTTAATAGTTATGATTGCCTAATCAGCTAAATAATGTATTATCATTAATTATATTTTTTCTTTAGACATAATGTTCTTTATTTTTCTACATTATTTACATTATTCGGACTATTGTCCTCATCTTTGTCGCCATATTTATTACAACGTTTCGGCCGTTGCACGCTCCGGCCTTCTTCAGGTGGTTGAAATGTCGAACCGAACCCTTTATTTCGCTTACTGGGGTAGATTGTTCTAGTTCCACGTGCCATGTTTAATGGATGTCAGTTATTAGTTATCTCCTGTTAATTTCCCTCTGAAAGTTCTGCACTGCCTTAACCGGGTATTGAACTCACACTCTTTGGGTCCTGTCACTGGATCTAACTAACGCCTTTATCCACTGTGCCATGTGTCCTTGTTATTTTTCTTTCTATAACTTTCTTATGTTTATTTTATTGGCTCGTATCAAATCCCCGGATTTATTTTATTTTCATCGCAAAAATCTTATTGATTTCTTCATGGATATAATTTTAAAACTTTATTTACTCTCAAAATGATAATGGCGTTTAGAAGTAGAAGGGTTGACATGATAACAAAATTTCCTTGTATCTTTATTTCAGTTATTGTTGATTATGCTCTCCTGAAAGGAGCGAAATGTCAACCAAAAAAAAAGTATCCGACTGGTTTTCACGTATTACATCTGACAATGATTGTATTGACAACGGATAGTAACGGGTCTAAAATGCAGTGAGGCCGCTTGGAACAGGCTAGCCTTGAACTCTGTCACGCATTCACACTAAGTTGTAATGTTCTCGCTAACTTCCACTGTTTACTTGGAAGGAAAGTGTTTACAGAGTTGTCGTCTCACCACACCACAGAGGTTCCATCAGTGACCATGGCTTGTGCAGCAGTTTTGGGCCAAGGACAACATTCCCCAGGTCTGACTACTACAATATTCCACAGATCTCGCCCCTTGAGACTTTTTGCTCGTCACAAATCAAATCCCGCTTGAAAGAAACAAGATTTGAAAAACGTGGAGGAAATCCAAGAGGCAGATGCTCGCTATCCCATAACGAAGTCCCAGGAAGGCTTCCATCAGTGAAAACGATGCTGCAGAAATTGTGTGACTTCAGTAGGGGGGGGACTAATTCGGACGAGATTAGATGCCAAATTAATTTGTGTTGTCCGTTTGTTTTTATAGTAACAGTCCCGATACTTTTTGATCACACCTCGTATTACGCGAAAAAATATCCTTGGGGAAGTTATGAATCCAGCCAGCAATGGGGTAATTAGTAGGACTTATATCCGTAAATGATTACTATCTCCAAAAACTCTTATTATAATCTAAGAATATACATTCTAGCTTTAAATAACCCGCAAAAGGTTGATAGTTCGTAAAAAAAAAAACAAATCGCTCAATCGGAAAGTAACACTCAGTCGTCTTTGACAAATTTAAGTAGAAACGAAACATGAAAAAAATTTACAGTATCGAGATTGATTTCTAGTGAAATTAGTATTTTTGCCGGACAATCGCAGTGTGTCACACGCCACGATGGGCAAAGTACGTCGAGTGCCAGCTGATATTTTGAACGGTCATTGGTAATTATTTCTGGCCAATGTTCTAGTATTCACAAAGCCGCAGAGAAAGGCGTTATTCTTTTACGCTTGCCTTATATTTGAGAAATATGCACAGTTTATTGGACATTGATTAGCTTGTTTACAACGTTGATAGAATCAGAAAACCACTTTTTCACATGCATAACCACTTTTATTCCACAGGATAGTTAAACTTTCTGCAAGCGCTTTAAGCAAGTCATTACCGAAGAGTCTGGCATATAATTGAAATATTTATTATAATTGCTTTCAAATATTAGGTTTTATTGGAAATGAAAATTTACGACTAACATCGTGATGAATGTGAGGCTTATAACTACATGTTGGCTTCAGCTAATACACACGCATACACACACACATGCACACACACATACACACCGATATGTGTGTGTGTGTCTGTATATGATTCAAGTGTGTATGCTTGTCTGTAAATTGTTGTTCTTTTTCTATGTGTCGAGATTTATATCCTACTTATAAAGACATTGACATACCTAAAATATGTGAATCTTTTACGGTCGAGCCATTCTGAGAACAGGGTTTATCTTGAATTACACTGAGGAAAGCTTTGAGAAAAATAAAAGCACATTTCGGAAATTGAAAAGAAAACAGCATAAATTAAAATAACGCTGTTTTTTTTTTACAAAGGACGCATAACTTTGTTCTTTCACCACGACGAAGGGACGACGGTAATCGGAGCAAGTATTAATGATTTAATATTGAAGTAGGTATTCATGACTTAATATTGAAATAAGTATTAATGATTTAATATTGAAGTAGGTATTAATGATTTAATATTGAAGTAAGTATTAATGATTTAATATTGAAGTAGGTATTAATGATTTAATATTGAAGTAGGTATTAATGATTTAATATTGAAGTAAGTATTAATGATTTAATATTGAAGTAGTTATTAATGATTTAATATTGAAGTAGGTATTAATGATTTAATATTGAAGTAGGTATTAATGATTTAATATTGAAGTAAGTATTAATGATTTAATATTGAAGTAAGTATTAATGATTTAATATTGAAGTAGGTATTAATGATTTAATATTGAAGTAGGTATTTATGATTTAATATTGAAATAAGTATTAATGATTTAATATTGAAGTAGGTATTAATGATTTAATATTGAAATAAGTATAAATGATTTAATATTGAAGTAGGTATTAATGATTTAATATTGAAGTAAGTATTAATGATTTAATATTGAAGTAGGTATTAATGATTTAATATTGAAGTAGGTATTTATGATTTAATATTGAAATAAGTATTAATGATTTAATATTGAAGTAGGTATTAATGATTTAATATTGAAATAAGTATAAATGATTTAATATTGAAGTAGGTATTAATGATTTAATATTGAAGTAAGTATTAATGATTTAATATTGAAGTAGGTATTAATGATTTAATATTGAAGTAGGTATTTATGATTTAATATTGAAATAAGTATTAATGATTTAATATTGAAGTAGGTATTAATGATTTAATATTGAAATAAGTATAAATGATTTAATATTGAAGTAGGTATTAATGATTTAATATTGAAGTAAGTATTAATGATTTAATATTGAAGTAGGTATTAATGATTTAATATTGAAATAAGTATTAATGATTTAATATTGAAGTAGGTATTAATGATTTAATATTGAAGTAGGTATTCATGATTTAATATTGAAGTAGGTATTAATGATTTAATATTGAAGTAGGTATTAATGATTTAATATTGAAATAAGTATTAATGATTTAATATTGAAGTAGGTATTAATGATTTAATATTGAAGTAGGTAATAATGATTTAATATTGAAGTAGGTATTCATGATTTAACATTGAAGTAGGTATTAATGATTTAATATTGAAATAAGTATTAATGATTTAATATTGAAGTAGGTATTAATGATTTAATATTGAAATAAGTATTAATGATTTAATATTGAAGTAGGTATTAATGATTTAATATTGAAGTAGGTATTCATGATTTAATATTGAAGAATGTATTAATGATTTAATATTGAAATAAGTATTAATGATTTAATATTGAAGTAGGTATTAATGATTTAATATTGAAGTAGATATTAATAATTTAATATTGAAATAAGTATTAATGATTTAATATTGAAGTAGGTATTAATGATTTAATATTGAAATAAGCATAAATGATCTAATATTGAAGTAGGTATTAATGATTTAATATTGAAATAAGTATTAATGATTTAATATTGAAGTAGGTATTAATGATTTAATATTGAAGTAGGTATTCATGATTTAATATTGAAGCATGTATTAATGATTTAATATTGAAATAAGTATTAATGATTTAATATTGAAGTAGGTATTAATGATTTAATATTGAAGTAGGTATTAATGATTTAATATTAAAGTAGGTATTAATAATTTAATATTGAAATAAGTATTAATGATTTAATATTGAAGTAGGTATTACAGATTTAATATTGAAATAAGCATAAATGATCTAATATTGAAGTAGGTATTAATGATTTAATATTGACGTAAGTAGTAATGGTTTAATATTGAAGTAGTTATTCATGATTTAATATTGAAGTAGGTATTGATGATTTAATATTGAAATAAGTATTAATGATTTAATATTGAAGTAGGTATTAATGATTTAATTTTGAAATAAGTATTAATGATTTAATATTGAAGTAGATATTAATGATTTAATATTGAAGTAGGTATTAATGATTTAATATTGAAGTAGGTATTAATGAATTAATATTGAAGTAAGTATTAATGATTTAATATTGAAGTAGGTATTAATGATTTAATATTGAAGTAGGTATTAATGATTTTATATTGAAGTAAGTATTAATGATTTAATATTGAAGTAGGTATTAATGATTTAATATTGAAATAAGTATTAATGATTTAATATTGAAGAAGGTATTAATGATTTAATATTGAAGTAAGTAGTAATGGTTTAATATTGAAGTAGTTATTCATGATTTAATATTGAAGTAGGTATTAATGATTTAATATTGAAGTAAGTATTAATGATTTAATATTGAAGTAGGTATTAATGATTAAATATTGAAATAAGTATTAATGATTTAATATTGAAGTAGGTATTAATGATTTAATATTGAAGTAAGTAGTAATGGTTTAATATTGAAGTAGTTATTGATGATTTAATATTGAAGTAGGTATTAATGATTTAATATTGAAGTAAGTATTAATGATTTAATATTGAAGTAGGTATTAATGATTTAATATTGAAGTAAGTATTAATGATTTAATATTGAAGTAGGTATTAATGATTTAATATTGAAATAAGTATTAATGATTTAATATTGAAGTAGGTATTAATGATTTAATATTGAAGTAGGTATTAATGATTTAATATTGAAGTAGGTATTCATGATTTAACATTGAAGTAGGTATTAATGATTTAATATTGAAATAAGTATTAATGATTTAATATTGAAGTAGGTATTAATGATTTAATATTGAAATAAGTATTAATGATTTAATATTGAAGTAGGTATTAATGATTTAATATTGAAGT
>OZ038489.1:39338592-39388592 GCA_964036315.1 Acanthosepion esculentum
TACTCAAATGTATTATTATCTCCTATCGCTATCTTCCGTCACCTACCTCTCAAACTTAGGACGCTTGTGAGTTGACGTACCTAAACTTTGACCGATGTTTATCATCGAAAAAATGTCCACACACCATTCAACATTAACTACCCGGTCCACCCAACACCAAACTGCTGTCAACAACCACTATTGTTTCACTTAGATACTTTATGTATATTTGTAAGTACATGTTTCTTCTCAAAAAATGAAAAATAGGAAGTGACGTTGTACATCCGGGCTTGCCTACAAACAGGATCGTTCATAACCATTTCCGACCCTCACCTGTAGATGTGCAGTTAAAATGCATTGAAACCAAGTTGCATCTTTATTGTGAGTAAAATGGTTTTGTCTATATGATAAAATTATAATAAATAAATATATATAAATAAATATATATATATATATATATATATATATATATATATATATATATATATATATATATATATATATATATATGTATATATTTATTATTAAGTCTTAATGTGAGTGTGTCGTACTTTTTAACTTAACTCCTTGAAGAGGCAGTCCAACATACACCATTTGGAAATTAAGCCGACTCCGTGAGCAAATTAAAACATTCCAAGCCGAATCCGGTCCCGCAATCCTGAAATTTTGGATTCCCAAGTTTTCATTCCTGAGATTGTTTTCGGATTCAACCATCTTCGCTTCTACTGGTAAAACAATTAAAGGAACACAACTTTCAATAACTCATGTTAAAATGAAAAAAATACTGTTCTCAAATTACAGTGTTTCAAAATAAATTTGTCCGTATTTTCAACTTTACTCCTTGACATACCGTACCATTTTGGAATCAGACCGACTCTGTGAACAAATTAAAAACATTCCGGGCCGGAACCGGACTGGATCCGGGCCGGAACCGGACTGGATCCGGGCCGGAACCGGACTGGATCCGGGCCGGAACCGGACTGGATCCGGGCCGGAACCGAAATTCTGAAATTTTGGATTCCCAAGTTTTCATTACTGCGATTGTTTTCGGCGACTTTTTTACGTGATTATTTGCGACGAATTTTTTTTTTTGTGCAATAACTATTTTTATAACTTGGAAATAAATGTGGGAATAATTGAAATTAATTGCGAAATCCAGAGAAAGCCACCCATGTAATAAAAATAATTGATTGTACTTAGAATAAGGACCTTACGTACATTAAATTATCATTAAATTAAGTGGCGGCAGAAGAATTATTGTTGAACTTTTAAAGGTAAGCTTAAATATTAATGCGGTGCTTAAATGAAGCGATCTATTTTGAGTACTTCTGTAGTTTATTATTGACTATCGTATACGGCAGCAGTATGCTTCGCAAAAAGAAATCTCCGCCAACAGAGGAACAGATTGCAATCAAAAGAACCAAGGCTGCAGCGAGGAAAAGAAAGTCCCGTGCAAATGAAAACCCTGATCAAACGGCAGCCAGAAGTGCTTCCAATACTGAGCATATGCAAAGATGTAGGGACTTTCAAACTTCTGAACAAGTCGTTGGCCCAATCAAGAGCCCTCCGCAGGAGGTAGCTTAAATGCCGCCCGATAGACATCTTTAAGCTAGTATATATATATATATATATATATATATATATATATATATATATATATATATATATATATATATATATATATACACATACTATCCCTCACGTAGATTGAACACTTTGGAAAAAAGGGAATTCGTCGACGGCTGGTAATTAACGCTAAAAGCTCTTCGCTATGAATTGAGCATTCTTTTAGCCGGGAATGCATATATATCGTATATGATGCGTAAAAAACTCCCTATCTCCACTGCGTGCGCTGATAGCCTAAGGGTGACAGACTCTAACTGATGTCAAATCAATCGGCTTTCGATCCCTGCTTGAAGCAATCGCGTGTCTAGCTACACTGATGAGCTGCAAAACAGTCTGTCTGTGGAAGACTATATATATATATATATATATATTTATATATATATATATTTATATTTATATATGTGTGTGTGGGGGGGGTTACAGGATGTATAAAAATACTTTTACAAGATTTGTGGGCGGGTTCGTGACACCAAAACAAAGACAAAAGTCCACAAAAACATATGTACACAAAGCCTTTGTTTTTGAGTTTAAAGTTTAGAGAAGTGAGGTAGAAGAATCTATTGGCATAGAACTTACGGTTACATCTGGCAATTTCCGACTGTAAAATGATGGGACCACTGACGCCAATCTAGTACGGGGTTTAAATTCATAAAGTATTGGTGCCATAGATGAAAGTTTAACAAAACAATTACCATGAAAGTAACAACAAAAAATGTACAGCGTTACGGCGCTAAGTAGGGTGACTGATTCCATGTCGGAACCGATAGCATTTCTGATCCTTTTTTCTGGATTTTATCAAGAATCTCTAAATATATAACAAAAGCATCAGACCAGACGCGGCAATAATATTCTAAACAAGGACGAATGGTGGATTTATTTTTGTTATGTCAAAATTTCATCTATGGCACCAATACTTTATGAATTTAAGCGACGTACTAGATCGGCGTCAGTGATCTCATCATTTTACAGTCGAAAATTGCCAAATGTAAGATAGATTCTGGCGAGAAAAACGATCTTGCGCGACGCAGAACACCAACTTCTCTAGCAGCAGATCTAGCAATTTATTCGATATAATCTTTCCACTTCATGTCAGCAGAAAACGTTAATCCAAGAAACCCCAATGAATCACGCACCTGGAGGTTCGCATCAGCCATACCGATTGAAGGTAAATAGGGCTCTTTCTTAATTATACGTAGTTTTAAAGATTTTATAAAGTCACTCCTACAGTAAAATTAGTTTAGCGGTTCTTAAAGACACAAGACGTTTGTTTCGTTTTTTTCTCTTGGGATTTCATGTTTCTTTAATTCCTCCTGCATGTCATCTCTTACTTCTTTTTCGGTTTTAACGAAAATAGAAACAAAAAGGACAGTTCGACTGAGAATCAGATGGAGACAGTTAAAATTTCTGGCACGCATAATGAGGAAAGAGAGTTAAAAGAATTTGACACTTACAGGGTTGAAATGTGACTTCTGTCATGAAAGTGAGTTAACTGATTCATTTATTTCTTACGGCTTATCAACCCTTATGAGTTATTTTTTTTTAAGCGTATCACCCCAAGCAAGGCTGGAGGCCACTATCACGCATGGGGTTACAGAAGGGTTGGAGGAAGAGCAGATAGGAGTGGTAAAGGAGAGGATGAGGAGAAAGAGAAAGACGGAGGGTCGATCAAGGCAAGGGGGTTACAGAAGATTTGGAGCGAGAGCAGATAGGAATGAAAGGTGAAAGGATGTGGAGAAGGGAAGTGGATAGATCAAGGCAACTGGAGATGTTGATTGACGCTACACTTAAACTGTTGGAGATTGTATTTGTCAGGGAAACAGTAATAGGGAAGGGAGTTCCATAGGCGAGATGTGCGAGACATGAAGCTATTGGAGTAGAAGAGACGTCTACATCTAACAGTTTCAACGTGAAGGGGTGGGAACGGGATGCCAGCCTCGTAGGAGGTTTAAATTCACGAGGCCTAGGGACAAGCGAAAGCAACTCCTCGGAGCAATTACCGTGAAAGTACTTGTAAAAAAGGCAGAGCGATGCAACATCGCGTCTGTGAGAGAGCGACTGCAGACGAGATGACAGATCAGGGCCAATCACATTGCATATCTGTCTCTGGATCTTATCAAGAACCCTGAGGCAAACAGCAGGGGCCCCAGACCATATATGGCAGCAATACTCCATGCAAGGGCGAATGGTCGATTTATAGACTTGGAGGATCCAATCCGGGGAGAAAAACTTCTGAAAGTAGAAGCATTTTTGGAGTGTAAGAATAATATTTCTACGAGCGATTGTTCTATTAACAATGTTTTGAGCATAAAAAGAATTTTTCCAGATATAAGTTCTATTATTTAAACCATAACCGATGGAGAAGATGGCTTCATACCTTTACTAAGGCCTGTGAGAGGCAGTAAGGAGGCAAACATTTCTAATAGCTACATAAGATAGGAAGTTGTGGAGAGTTATGATCACTTACGGACATAGCACAAAAAGAAAAATCAGTTATCACTCATTCATTACATAAAGAGAAATTCTCTGTCCTATAAATAGTGGCGTATGTCATATTACAAACACAGTGTACGTTCTCGTCAAATCCGGGTTTATTCATGTGTGGACCATTCCTAACATTGTGTTTTTTGTATAATTTTGCTTAATAAGAACTGATAGATGATTTATTAAACCTGGAAAATATCTGTTCTCTGCAATAAAACATAGTTTTTTTGTTTTTTTTTTTAAATTGAATTCACCCCAAGCAAAGCTGAGAAGTCACTAAGACACAAAGGGCGTGGCGGAATTAGGAAAACAGAAACATCACTAATGAGCGAGAACAATAAAAGACTAATTAGGAGGACAGTAAAGGGCAGGCCGAAATTCTTTCTTTCGGGTTCCAATCAATATTTAAAAGGGAGCTCCTTTTTGTAAAGTCTCGTCACCACCTACCAAAAAGTAATGAGAACAATAGAAGAACAAGTAATACAAAGCACGTGTACTGGATTCAGTTTATTCACTTTCATTGACGCTGCCACACATCGCGAAGGTCTGCATGAACACTCCGAACGGTGTATCTCAAATGATAGGTACTTTGATATCGTTCATGGGAAACTCTCTCTTTGATGATACCCCATGGAGCGTTGAAATAGAAAATTATATCTTGTAGTGGTGACAAGACATTCGGATCACCCTGTAGATAGCGATTGGCATTGCATTTAAATTATTGAAGATTAAAGTTGACTGGAATGCATGGAGTCGGAAGAGGTTTCCACATTGCGTGAGAAGGAACTATTAGCATAGAACTTACGGTTATGTCCAGCCAACTCAACTGTCAATTGATGAGACATTGTCACCACTCTGGTACTGAGCTTAAATTCACAAAGTATAGGTACCATAGCGAAGAACTCTTCCGAACAATTTCCATGAAAGTATAGGGTGACCTCAAACAACAGGAACTTTTTAACAATCCAATAAAACCAAGAGTGGTGGAAGAAAAATATTTAATTGATAGTAACTGAAACCTTAAAACATGCCATTTAAGAAACTATGACGGAATTTTCATTTAAAAAAAAAATGTCCTGTAGATGGCGTCCTCCTGTACGAATGCATTCTTGAAATCTGCTGTTGAGATTCCTCATTGACTGCTGCAACATCTCAGCTGGGATACTATGAATTTCATTCTCGTTACTAAAATGGCAAAATGTTTACTTGCTCAAGGTCACTGTCTCGCAGTGTTGCCACTTGCTCATGCGCACTTCAAAAATTCCCTTTTTTGGGTCACCGTATATTTCTTGAAAAGACACATGACGGTGGGAAACTGACTGAAGCCGAGATGTCAGGTCAGGACCAATAATATTTCTGGTTCTTTTTACCAGTCACACTGCCTGAATTTATGATGTCGTATTCCGTTAATATAATAACAAGTGTCTTTCCCCGACACCATGTTAACCTGTCATCATAATCACGAAATATATAACAAACAGAGGAAATGAGACTCATAATTGTTACATTATTTTGACTATTATCCTCATCTCTGTAGCCATATTTATTACAACGTTTCGACCGTTGTATGCTCCGGCCTTCTTCAGATGAAGTATTATGCACACTATTTACATTATTCGGACTATTGTCCTCATCTTTGTTGCCATATTTATTACAACGTTGCGACCGTTGTACGCTGCGGCCTTCTTCTGGTGGTTGGAATGTCGAACTGAACCCTTTACTTCACTCACTGGGGTAGACTGTTCTAGTTCCACGTGCCATGTTTAATGGATGTCAGTTATCAGTTATCTCCTGTTAACTTCGCTCTGAAACTTCTCCACTGCCTTAACCGGGAATTGAACTTACACTCTTTGGGTCCTGTCAGTGGATCTTACTAACGCCTTTATAACAATGATAACAGCAAAAATTGCAATATGAGCACTGGTAAAAATGGTTGCTGAAGACATTAGATTTATAATAACCAGAAATTCATACACAGATGTCCTCAAGGACACATGGCACAGTGGATAAAGGCGTTATTTAGATCCAGTGACAGGACCCAGAGAGTGTGAGTTCAATAACAGGTTAAAGCAGAGGGGAAATTAACAGGAGATAACTGACATCCATTAAACATAGCACGTGGAACAAGAGCAGTCTACCCCAGTCAGTTCGATATTCCAACCACCTGAAGAAGGCCGGAGCGTACAACGGCCGAAACGTTGTAATAAATATGGCGACAAAGATGAGGACAATAGTTCAAATAATGTAAATAATGTACATAATACTTCAGAAATATAGTCATAATCTTTAGTTCTTACGTTTCATGTTAGCTTTCTTTGGATGTTTGGTCTTTTAATTATTTAAAAAGCAGAATTCTTTCTTCGGTGTCAATTGAGTTAATTGTATAGACAAGACCAATCATATAATATTATTCAAATACCTTTATTATAATAGATTACAGTAAAAGCATCGCTACACAAAAACTTTCGTCTTTCGGAACTTTAATCCTTCTTCATCGAGAAATGGTAAATAACATATAATACGAATGATTTATTTGGGAAATTTGAAAACAAATCATTACCTCTTTTGAAAGTTAAAAATGGGGAGGGAAGCCTATTGTCAGAATTAAAACACATACTTGCGGGCATATCTGGATTAACCAATTAAAAGTCAGATGCATACTAAAATAGAAAAATAAAAAATAAGGTCAAAGGATGGAGGGAGGTGGGTTATAAATTCATGTCTTGATAAATTGAGACTCTAGACATGTCAGCGTCGAAGACAATGTAGCGAAATCCAAAGTTTCAATTTGCTGAAATAGACATAGAGTAACCTTGAAGACTATCCATATTACAAAAGTACTTAAATATAAACGTTTGTGACATCATTCTTCTTCTTCTTCTTCTACAACTACTACTACTACTACTACTACTACTACTACTACTACTACTACTAGGGCTTACGGTCATATCACGTTGAATATCGCCGAAGTTAAGCAACATCAAGCCATATGGGTGACCACTTGGGAAATACCAGTTGCTGTAAGTTTGGATTTGCGAATGCTGTAAAGGAGAACCGAGTTCCAATTCCAGTCGCGTTTGTTATATTCTTACTTATTCACAAATACTCCTGAAAAAGGTAGGAATCTACCACTTTTTTTTAGTAAAATTTGTATCATTAAATCATTATTATTTTTAAAAATATATTCTTACAATCTATAAATAATTTCTAGATTTAAATAATCTGTTTTATCAAAAGGTTGGTAAGCCGTAAAAATCAAATCAATCAGTTCTTGTTCTTCCGGTTATTGTTCTTCTATGTGCCGTTTCCCCTTCATGTTCCTGTTTTTTGCAGCTCTTAACAAAGCTCTTTTTATTGCTATCTCTCCTAATCCCTGTTCTACTCACCATTTACACAAATTTGTTGGGAAGTTTATACGCTGTTTTCCTCTGTCCCTCTTGCTTTCACTATATACTGAGATTTTCAAGTTTTGTTGCATGTAAGAAAAACTGTTTTTTTTAAATTGTTGAAAGTAAACATTTATTTTTGTTTTCAAAAGAAAATTTTATTTTAAATAATTCAAAAAGCAGAATATTTTCTTACATACCATAGAGTGAATTGTATAGATAAAAATCATAAATTACTCACAGAGAACTTATAATCAGTGCAATTGCAAAAATTGCTCAACTATATCCGTCACTTTTGACAGAACATGTCAACTTAGCTTTTTTTTCTTTTCTTTTTTTGTTTGGACATTTTTAGTTTTAACGATTTAAAAATTAGCAGAATACTTCTTTACACGTACAATAGTTTTAATTATCTAAACAAAAAAACTTATATACAACCAATGCAACTAAAACATCATTTAAATAAAATCATTGTATTTAAGATGGTATGCGTAAACATTCTGTTGAATAACACTTACAGGCGTCTTTTCTTTGAGTATTCCCAATAAAAGAGAGAGAAAAAATAGATTTAGTCACCAGCCGACAACGTTCGACAAATGTTGTTATCAGCAATTTTTAGGTATTCTTTTCCACCCCCGCCACGTGCGTCCCCTTTCATTTTAGCAGACGACCATTATGTCACTATTCTTCTTACAAAAGAGGAGGTAATGGTTCGTTACGCTGAAATTGATGCACTTCCATCTCGAGCTGAATTTATAAAACTCGGAAAGCTGCAAACAGGAAACGAAGAATGACTGTTGAATCAAAAATTGCCGCTAGGCTTTAGCTATTAAAGAACATTAAATGTGAAAGTTATTTTTATATGATGACTGCTATGACGATATTCTTAATTACCAAACGATCGAAAGGCATTTATAAACGGAGGCCGTCTGTGAAGAAATTGATGTCTCGTTTGGTTATAAAAATAAAATGGCAGATGTTTTTTTTCTTTTAAAAGGTGATGAAAAGCGAATGAAATGCCGAAGTTTAATCTCTCATTTGAATAAAAAGTATAGCTCTAACGTGGACGGGAGAAAGAAACTGGAGGAGCGAAAAGAAATGAAAGTGGAAAACTTTTGAGGATACTGAAAAAGAGAACAACAGTAATGATAATATTAACCGTTTCCTTATAAGTGCCAGTGTCTGCTGAAATTTATAAAATCTTTCTCTTACAAGAATTTTTCAGGAAAATAGGTTTCTCAGGTCCAGTAGCTGATATCGCTTTTTACAGTATTGATGGGAGTTTCCTTCCTAACCTTTTATTTGAAATAGTGTGGAATATCAGCATCTTGATTATTATTTTCTCTTCGAATTACATGTGCTACCGATTTTAGCTGTTGCCCTTGTTGGAAGGCGGCTCGGATTGAGGAATCGGAGAACCGAGTTCGAATTCCGGTCGAGTTCATTACATTCTCTTACGTGCTAATAAACTTGGGAAAGGTATGAATCCATGTCCTCTCTCACTCCCAGCTACAGGCAAATAGCAGGAGAGACTGGGTTCTATAGATTTGGGTGGCAACCGGTCTAGAAGGAAAAATTTGAATTCAGACCAGCCTGAAGGGGGTTGGGCTCCGTCATGATGTCTTACCAAAGACACATTACTAGTGCTGCAGCTGCAGTACATAAGGTGTCCCTACGATTCTAATGAGTTACGGGAATGGAGATCGTTTTTGTTATTTGCTACTGTTCTTTGTCTATGATTCTGTAGCGCCAGTCCACAAGGCTCGAAGATGGGTCATCATCGCTGAGACCTATAGGTTTCATTCTCATTCTGAGAAAGTGGTTGTATTCAGCTGACAGAGTAGATATATCTGAATGAATTTGGCGCCATGCATGGCCTCTTTATGAAAGTCTTGATCTTATTTAAGAACATTCGAAAGAGAAAAAAAAGAAAACAAGACAGACAGAGAGAGAGTGGGGGGAGGAGAAAGAGGGAAGGACAATAAAGAAGTAGAAAATAGAAGAAAGAGACTGAAAAAGGAGGGGGAAGCAAAAGAACTATAGAGAAAGAGGAAGAAAGGGATAAAGAGAGGAAAAGTTGACGAAACGAAGAAGAAGCAGAAAATACAAAAAGTTATATATGTGTATGTATATATATATATATATATATATATATATATATATATATGTTCACTTTTATATCTATATTTACATACGCTCTATCTATGATATTGAGCATAATATCCATTAAATATAGCACACATTTAAACTATATTTATTCACACACACACACACACACACACACACACACATATATATATATATAATTATTTATTCGAAAATTATAATATAAGTATGTTATAAAATCACTACAAAAATAGCCATTTTGTTTCAACACTTCTGGTGTCTTACCAAGTGATATATATATATATATATATATATATATATATATATATATATATATATATATATATATATATATATATATATATATATATATATATATATATATAAACAGTAACTATTAAAGCTGATATAACGTGACTCTTCGGCAAAAGCGAATTGAGTCCTGTCGGTCACTGTGTGTTTATCTAAAAATAAATACGCTAAAATTCAGCTTCATCCCTGCCGACGGCTTTGTTGTAGAATTTCCGACTGACGCCAATTCAGTCGGGTTTCGATCCAAGCTAAAAGCAACCGGACGTCAAATCGCACTGAAGAGCTATGAAACAGCTAAACAGTCTTGCTTGATAATAATAATAATAATAATAATATATATATATATATATATATATATATATATATATATATATATATATATAAGCAACAGGGGTGGAGAGTGAAAGAGAAAAAAGGAGAAAAGGGGAAAGAAAGTGGAAGATAGAGACAAAGAGAAGAAAGACAGAGAAATAGAGAAATAGAATGAGTAAAGGAAATATTGGAAAAATGGAAGAAGAAGATAAAGCTATAGAACGAAAAACGAAGAAAGAGAGAAATATAGGAGAGAGAGAGAGGAGAGAAAGAGGAGAGAGAGAGGGGGGCGGAGGTAAAAGAGAGGAAAAGAGAAACGAAGAAAGCGAAATGAAGCAGAAAGAGTAAGAGTGACCGAGGAAGAAGGCGAGTGAAAGAACAAAACGTTTAAAAGAAAGAGAAATATAAGAAAACCGGAAGAGAATGTGGAAGAGAGAGAATGATGAATACAAAGAAAAAAAAGGAAAAGAAAAAAGTAGAGCGTGAGGAAAAAAAAGAAAGAGAGAGTGGGAAAAAAACAACAAGTGGAAGAAAGAGAGGGTAAGAGATAAAATAGGATAGAAATATAGACAGAAAATGTAAAACCAGAACGAAAGTATAAAAGAGGAAAAGAAGGAAGGAATGTCGGCAGGAGAAATAAAGGAAAAAATCCCACAATTTTCTATCCTTTGTAGCTCTTAATATTATTTTTCTTTTTGTTATTTCTCCTAAACCTTGCTTCGTCATCCATTCGCTCAAGCGCGCCAGGTAGGTTATGTGTTGTTTTTTTCTATACCTCTTTGCCTGTCTTGTGAGTATCAAATTTTCTAAGCTCTCTTTCCACATTATGTGCCCTAGAAATGTCAACGGCCTCTTCCTGAGGTTAAGTATAAGTGTCCTTTTTGTTTCCATTTTCTCTAAAACTTGCTAGGTAGGTTATGCGTTGTTTTCCTCTACCCCTCTTTGCCTTCAATCTGTCCTGTGAGTATTAAATTTTCCATGCCCTCTTTTATGTGCCCTTGAAATTTCAACTGATGTTAAGTATAAGTGTCCTTTTTGTTTTCGTTTTCTCTAAAACTTCGTCGTCGCTCGATGCTCAGTTCATGGTATTCTCAGCATCCTTCTGTAAAACCACAATTTTATTGCTTCAAGTCTCCTCATCATCTGCGAGGATTGGTTTCGTTTGGTTGATTTTGTTTAACCTCTGCGGGTTATTTAATACCGAAATTTACATATTTTGTAATCCGTCTTATGGCTTTGGCTACATAGTTTTGAACGTTATTTTCTGCCTTCAAGTACAGATCTTTTGTACGCAATTTTGTACTTTCAGAGAAAACATATGTTTTATAGATACATCATTTTTAGATGATCTAGTGTAGGTGTTATACATTTAGGTATAGACCTATTTTCAAATCACTCTAATTTTGGCTTCTCTGGTAGTATTTATGTCTTACAGGTGCTAAGTGATTTTATTTGGTTGTTTTCTGTTGAGGAGCATATCAATCCATAAGCATTATTTTATGACGAAATGTAAATATGAAAATTTAAACTTTATAATTAATTCAAGATAATGACATTATTTCATGATTAAATTATACTTAGCAGCTGCATTTATTTTTTACCAAATAATCATACAAAAAAAAAACGAGGTGTGAAAACCTGTTTCTTCTTGCAAGAAATGAGATTGATCAAAGCATATTGTTTTTCTTTTTTAGTCTCTTTTACAATGTTTGCAATGTCTTCAAATTTACTACAAATATATTGATTGCTATCTTGCTATAAAGATGTATTTTTGGTCATTTTATTATAAAAATATATTGTTGGTCAATGTCTACAAAATACATTGCTGGCTAATTTGCTTTAAAATGTATTGTTGGTAATTTTACTATAATCACTTATTGTTGGTAATTTTAGTATAAATAGGCATTATTGGTAATTTTATAATAAAAATTTACTTTTGTTAATTTTATAAAAATGTATTGTTGGTAATTTTATTATAAAATGTATTGTTGGTGATTTCCTATAAAAATGGTAATATTAATATAAATAGGCATTGTTGGTAATTTTATAATAAAAATGTATTTTTGGTAATTTCATTACAAAAATGTATTGTTGGCAATTTTATTATAAAATGTATTGTTGGCAATTTTCCTATAAAATTTTATTGCCGGAGTGGATCTGCGGACAACAGCAATTAAGAGATGGTTTCACGCTCCTCAAAACCTCCAATCTCTCAATCAGAGGCCTTACTGCCGGATGTAGTTTATCGTCATACCCAGGACTATTATCTGTGAGGAGATTTTCCATTATTCACAGCCATATAAGATGACTGGTATTACATAAGTGTTCAGTACTCGTTTATTTGTTTCTAACGATTTTTATGCTTACCTTACAAAAGATAAAAAGCATTTTATCAATCGCAGAAAAACGTTACTGTATATAAAAAGCAAGCTAGAAGTAGAAGACAGGAGTGAGAATATCCAACTTTTTTTTTAAAGCTTTTCACCCCAAGCAAGGCTGGAAGCCACTAGCACGGGGTTACAGAAGATCTGGAGCGAGAGCAGATAGGAGTGTTAGAGGAAAGGATGTGGAGAAGTATAGTGGATAGATCAAGGCAAGGGGTTACAGAAGATTTGGAGCGAGAGCAGGTAGGAGTGAAAGAGAAAGGATGTAGAGAAGGATAGTGGATAGATCAAGGCAATTGGAGATGTCGATTGACGTTACATTTTAATAGTTGGAGATTATAGTTGTCAGGGAAACAGGAATAAGGAAGGGAGTTCCACAGGCGAGAGGTGCGAGATATGAAGCTATTGGAGTAGAAGAGACGTCTCCATCTAACAGTTTCAACAGTGAAAGGGTGGGAGCGGGATTCCAGCCTCGGAGGACGCTTGAATTTATGAAGCCTGGGAACCAGCGAAAGCAGCTCCTCGGAGCAATTACCGTAAAAGTACTTGTAAAAAAGACAGAGCGAGGCGACGGCGCGTCTGTGAGAGAGCGACTGCAGACAAGATGATAGATCAGGGCCAATTACGTTACATACCCATTTCTGGATCTTATCAAGAGCCCCGAGGCAAACAGAAGGGGCTCCGGACCATATATGACAGCAATACTCCACGCAATGGTTGATTTGTATATTTGAAGGATCGATTCCGGGGAGAAAAATTTCCTGGCCCGGCAGAGGGAGCCAACTTTCTTTACGGTGGATGAAGTAATTGACTCAATGTATTTGCTCCATCTCAGGTCAGCGGACAGCGTGAGACCGAGCAGCCGCAGAGAGGAGCTCTCGAGAAGTTGGGCTTCAGACATTCTAATGGGATGCAGGGATGGATCCTAGTGGTGGTTAATAGAGAGCAGTTTTGTTTTAGAGGCGTTAAAGTTAACCAACCAATTCCTGCCCCAGTTCAAAACCGATTGGAGGTCTTTTTCGAGACGAACTGTCAGATTAAATATTTCAGCGACACTAGATTTGTTTTTGAGGCAGGAGTAAATTGTGGTGTCATCCGCGTAGATGCCAACTTGGGAATCTATGGCGTCAGGAAGATCGTTTATGTATATAAGGAACAGAGTAGGGCCTAGGATGGAGCCTTGAGGAACACCTGCGTTCGTGGGATAGGAGCTGGAGGAGAATCCGTTGATGACGACCTTCAATTCACGGTTTGACAGGAATGATTGTATTAGGTCAAACAATCGACCTGTAATACCATAACCCTGAAGCTTGCGAAGAATACCGGCATGCCAAACCCTATCAAACGCTTTGGAGATGTCTAGGGCCACGGCACGAGCTTCACCGTTATTATGAAGAGCTTGGGAGACAAATTCAGTGATGGCCGTAAGCACATCAGCTGTAGATCGGGCAAAGCGGAAACCATATTGCTTGTCTGAGAGCAGATTATGGGATGTAAGGTGATTAACAACATGACTGCAGTACTAAAAACTAACAGGGACCAGGATAGGAAATTACATATTACGCTCCTCCAAATCATGAATACAACACCAAAAAGACGTGTGTATTGACACGTAAGTGAACATAATGAGCATTGTTGTTTTGGCTTCCGTATAAGCTTAATTTAAAATGAATTTGTGCGACAAACTATACCCTCTATTCACTTTTTAGCTAAAATTCTAGCCTACAGTAGCGAGCGTTGGGGGAGAAATTAGTAAATGGAAGCTGATCTCTAGAACTATATTCTATCCAATACGGTAAGTAACGAGAGGGGGAGAGAAAAAGAATAGAGAAAGTGGGAAAGAGAGAATGAGTAAAAGAAAGAAAGTGAACGAAAGACAGAGGGGGAGAGAGGGGGCGTGTGAAAGAGGGAGAAATATGTAGTGAGAAAAGTGGGAGGAAGACAAAGAATTGGACAGAAGGAGAGATAGAGAGAGAGAGGGCGGAGAGAGAGGGGGTTACGGAAGCATAGAAAAACAAATAAATAATAATTTGGACGCGAAAAGGCACAAGATAATGGAACAATTTTCTCCATCCGTAAAGATATTCTGTTCTCATTCCTATGCAAGAATAATAACAATATGATGTAGGGGACTGATTGCCATGACCCCTAGATAGATAGATAGATAGATAGATAGATAGATAGATAGATCTTATGCAACAAGGCTTAAAAAATCCCTCTGTTCACCTTTTAGCTAAAATTCTTGCCTACAGTAGCGAGCGTTTTGGGAGAAATTAGTAAATGGAAGCTAATTTCTAGAACTATATTCTATCCAATACGGTAAGTAACGAGAGCGGGAGGGAAAAAGAATAGAGAAAGTGGGAAAGAGAGAATATGAACAGAATTAAATAGAGAATAAAAAGACTGGGATAGATAGATAGATAGATAGATAGATAGATAGATAGACATATATATATATATGAACAGAATTAAATAGAGAAAAAAGACTGATAAATAGATAGATAGATAGATAAATAATCAGACATAGATATAAGAACAGAATTAAATAGAGGACAGATGTCACATAACAGCCCAGTAAAAATATCTACTGTTTCTTAAATCTTATATATATATATATATATATAAAGTAACTTGATAATGATAATATTCCGATTTAGATGAAGAGTAAAACAAAAAGACATCCTGATGTGCATAACATGACAGTGTGAAATGTTTAGATAGATAGACAGACAGACAGATAGACAGATAGATAGATAGATGTTGTAAATGACTATTTCAAAAAAGTAGCTGTGAATTAACTGAAATGCACAAAGAGAGAGAGAGAGAGAGAGAGAGCGAGATAGAAAGGGAGAGAGGGAATGAAAAAGATAAAAATAAAAAGAGAGGAATATATTGATAGATACATACTGAGAGATAGAAATTTGTTTTAAAAAAGACGGAAACAGTAGACAGACAAAAAATATTTTGACGAAGGAAAAGAATTTGTGAACGAGACGAAGAGATAAAATTTTTGACATTTTCTCTGGGGAACTGGAAAGATAAAGACGATTGGAAGTGATAAAATTGATAAAGTTTTGCTGAAAAGAAAACCAGGCAATTAGTGACAGACGCTAATTGTAGACATTCAACTGGAGAAAAAAAACGACGAAATCAGTGGAATTGCGTCTAAGGAAGATCAGTGAAAATCATTTCGATTTCAATGAATCACAGTCGGTTTAATAACGGCTGTTAAGATCGTTGCCTGAAACGCAGTCATCCCGACGTCAAAACAGCAGGAGAGTAAAGAAATTTACTAACTTTTCATTTCCTACACGACAATCTTTTACCAAGAATGAATTAGATCCGAATTCACAGATTTTTTTTTTCTGAAAAAGTCTGCCGCAACAAAAAAGGGCTTCCCAATCAATGGGATATATTGAACAGCACATATACCAAAGTGTAATACCTCTCAAAAGTCAAACTAGTAACATTCTACTATCACTAAGCAGACAAAGAATTTTCAGTACTCAACTGGGGTCCGTTTGAACCCTGCTGGAGGAGGGATCCCTATAACATTACTGGATACAAAAAAAAAAAAATATGAAAGAAGCATAATATATGGAAAACAAATGACACTGCTAAAAATATCCATTATTCCGGGGAAAAAGCACCGCTCTATGTTAACACTTTTCGATAATCTTGTTGAATCGGGGTTTAGTCGTGTGTCTTATTTACTATCAAAAGCCCATAATAAACTCGACATTGTGAAAAGGGATAACCGACTATCACTGACATCGATTGAGCTGAATATAAAAAGACACGCAGAGCAGTATCAACTATAGGGATCCCATTGAATAAATCTGCCCTTTTTAAAAAATTATTAATTACGCAAAATATTTTTAAATAGTTTTGTTATGAATAACCAAGAGTGGTCTCCCCTTGTTTTGTTACTCTCCTTTTTGAGAGAGCTATATCTGTTTACTGGGACTATTAAATTACACTATACGCGAAGCTTGTATTCTCGTACTTTTGTCATTACAGTTTTATTATGAGTTCTTTTACTACTGTAGATAAATATTATATAGAATTTAGTTGCTCAATAAAAGTTTATTTTGATTAAATTAGTTTTACTTCAAAATAAAGCATTTAATATTTCCATAATACAATTCCTAAACTTATCTATTAGTAAAACATAAAATGAGCTTATTTTTAGTATTAGGGGATTCAAGAACAAAAATAAGTGTAAAAGTGGTCCATGGGTAAAAAACTTTGATAACCACCGGTCTACCGCAATGAGCAGGTTTCCTCTCAAGGAGATTCCTTTACTTCAAACGCCTATTGGGAATAATGCTCAAACCAGTCCTCAAGTGGAACTCGTAAATACGACCCATCTAAATATATGATGGAAAAATGGTTAGTCCCCTATACGGCTCCAGTAAGTACCTGACTCTACCTTTGTATAAACCAGATCAGGCGAAAAGGAAGTAATGCTGAGATATATCAACTGGAGCTACTCGATCTTCGCGTTCCAGTCTTGGTAGAGTTCAAAAGCGCCTACGCGGCCTTGTGTGTGTTGAATTGTTTTCCACTCCACAACCTCTTTCTCACAGGCGAAATGTTGCAAGCCTCTCGCTACTCAATTGCTATATTCATGAAAAATGTTCAGGCGAGACACTTCCCTTAGTTCCATCAACTCTAAACTTAACAAACTTGACCCGCCAAGCTGGGTACACTGAACGAACTACCCTCATTCCCTCCCACTTGTAAGGAGTAAGTTCCACTCGAAGAGCTTCTTACCACGAATCACTACTTTGTGGAACAGGCTCAGAAGGGGCTAGTTTCGCGAACACTACAGTTTTAGTAGTTATCTTTTTCACATATCCTCATAAACCGCGCCTCCTACCACTTACCGTACACAAAAAATTCTTCAGTAACTCTACCGTGGGTGGCTCTTGGGCCTTGTATGCAGTAAAAAAACTCAATGAAGACTGAACTTACGATATTAGTCATTATTATTTATTACCCTTTCTCTCTGGAAGCACGGTGGAGTAATCGATAGCGGCTAGGATTGAGGAATTGGAGAGCCGAGTTCGAATTCCAATCGAATCCATTACATTCACTTACGTGCTAATACAATTGGGAAAGGTATTAATCCTCCTCTTCTTCTCTCCCCAGCTAAAGGGTAAATAGCAGACCGGGTTATATATCTTTGAATGGCAACTGGTCTACCTAAGAAAGAAATGACAACCACGTGCGGGGAAAAATCTGCCTCATATCGAAAGATATATGATCGCCTAAGTATCACGCATGGCACATAACTGACTGAACCCTTATCTCTCGCTTTATATAGCATGTTCCTTCAGAAAATCTCCACAACTTCCTACCATTTATTTTTTGGTTCAAGTTAATTCTAAAATATTGCAAGATGAAGCGATATTTAACAATTTTCTTTTCTTTAAGCAATATTTAAGTTATGTGCCATTAAGAGATATTTTATACTATTTCCTACGACCCCTGTCTACTGGATACCGACCCAGATCTTTATCCAGAGAAATTAAAAAACTGTTAAAGCAGCAAAAGGCTCATTAGACATGAGACCCTCATTTAAAAAAATCCCTTGCCTCTAATCATAAACACTTTCATAGAAGGCAAATGGAAACATTTGTGGAACAACTGCCAGGGCCAAAGATTTCACAAGAAACCAAGCCTCGGGGAATGGTACCAGATTATAGACAGAAAATAACCGTACAGGACACACACATGTTACCCGCAAACACTTAGTCAAAAACTTAGAACCATCGTCTTGTATATCATGACAGAAACCAAAAACGACCGCGCGTGTATTGATAATCTACAGCGAATTCCAACAAACACGATTTAGGTTTGGGTTTCTGCTTCTTTCTAAAGACTTTTCTTTCTCTTTCACCCTCAATAGGCCTTTGAGTCTTAGTGTCATTAGTGCCTTGCTTGGGGTGAATTGTTTAATATACACATACAAGTCACTGGCGTGTTTATGATAAAATAAATACGCAAAGATTCGCCGGACGTCGATAGCCTAGGGGTTAGAATCTCTGACTGATATAATATAACTACACACACACACACACACACGCATATATATATATATATATATATATATATATATATATATATATATATATATATATATATATATATATATGTAGTTATATTATTTAGTTGCTATTTCCGATCGTCAGACAAACTGATTAATTTTTAAATTTTGGATTTATATATGGTTGCGTATATCGGTGATTTATGGAAGTGGGGTGAATTATCGTCGGAACGCAAGCATATATACACGCACATACATTCATTGACGTCCACAGACACGCAGACACATACACTCATGCTCACTCACTGAACCTCACACAAACATAAACATATGTGAGACTGGGCATATATGCGCATCCATTTGTCGTTGCGTAGATACGTATGCATTTGGTCGCTGTATTCAATGTTGGATTGTGTAGCGAATATTTTTGGTTTGTTGTGCTGTCAGTATATATATATATATATATATATATATATATATATATATATGTGTGTGTGTGTGTGTGTGTGTGTGTATCCAAGTTTCATTACAAAACTGACAAGCTTTTTATTTAATTTGTCCTTCTGTTCGTACAAGTCTTTTCTTCTCTAGGAAAAAAACAATGCAATAGTTCACCCTGAACCGCCGGAAACAGGTTTCGACTTGAGGGCACCGATCATGAAAGAATTAAAGGAGGTCATATTGGCAGCAAGATCAGCTTCGGTCCCAGGACCCAGCGGTGTTCTCTATAGTGTCCACAAGAGATATCCG
Source organism: Acanthosepion esculentum (assembly GCA_964036315.1). Classification (NCBI taxonomy): domain Eukaryota; kingdom Metazoa; phylum Mollusca; class Cephalopoda; order Sepiida; family Sepiidae; genus Acanthosepion; species Acanthosepion esculentum. The sequence continues at coordinate 39,357,981 of OZ038489.1, forward strand.
AATATTCAGGTACATCTCTGGAAGATATTAAAGGCAATTTGGAGAAGTAGAGTTGCGAAACAATGGAGATTCGCTAATGCAGTATGGATCCCTAAAAAAAAATCAAAAGGAATTGATCAGTTTCAAATGATTTTTTGCTGGACACGGAGAATAAAATCTTCTTCAGCATCTTGTCACAACGACCTTGGCATTATCTTGGTGCCAACAATTACAGAGATACTTCAGTACAGAAGGGAAGAATTGTCAGAATCCCAGGCTGTCTGGAGCATATTGGCGTGATAACGCAGCTCCTAAGAGAAGCCAAAGAAGGGAAAGGCGATCTCGTCATGCTGTGGTTGGACCTTGCTAATACATATGGATCCGTTCCACAAAAATTAGTCGAGGAAGCTTTCAGAAAATACCATGTCCCTATTTATATAAGGAATCTCATACAATATCATTACAATGATTTCAGCATAAAAAACAACCTTTGATTTGATATCTCCCGATTGGCATCGGCTAGAAAGGGGAATTATAATTGGATGTACAATCTCAGTGATATTTGCCTTAATTATGAACATGTTAGCAAAATTAGCAGAAGTTGAGTGCCGACATCCAGTGATGAGAAACGAAGTATGACAACCTCCAATACGTGAATATATAGACGATCTGACAGTTACTACTTATACTATCTTTGGATGTCGGTGGATATTACTGAGTTTAAAAAAAAGATAATGACTTGGACAAGAATAAAGTTTAAAACGATAAAATAAAGTCATTAAGACTGAAGAAAGGGATTGTGATAGAAAAGTTACATTTCAAGTTTGCAAAAACCATTATCCCATCGTTAAAATAAAAATAACAGATATCTGGGTAAAATATTCAGTGCTAATTTAAAAGATACAAATGCTACCCAGAAATGTTTCTCACACCTCGAAGCAATGGTGAGCAAAGTGGACAAGTCAGGGGCTACCAGGCCATTTTAAATCATGGACATATCGATATACCATTTTGCCAAAGATTCTGTGATCCCTGGCGTTATAGTGATTTTCTAAGCCCGGTTTCGATGTGGCACAAGGCCGAAAGTATGGGGCACCCAGTGAGGATCGAACTCACTACTCAGTCGTAATTGATCTAGCAAGACGAACTTTCTAACCATTGCACCACGTCGAGGTGACCAAACCCTGACGTTATATGAAGTGGCATTGACAACAGTTGAAAAAAGTTAGCGGATATTTGAGAAGAGAACTCGGCTTACCGAAGAGTTTGAGCAGTGCAGCTTTGTATGGAGTATCGAACGCATTGCAACAACCCTTCAGAGGATTAGTTGAGGAGTGACGACGGCAATGGAGGCAATCCTATATAGGGATTCAAAAGATCCTAAAGCAGCAGAAGCAGGAACAGAAGTCCGAACTGGGAGAAAGCGGAAGGCATCGCACGAGCTCAGAATAGCAGAGCAAAGGTTAAGACAGAAAGAACTAGTAGGAACAGTAGCAGTGGATAGATCAGCCCGAGTTTACTGTTCGAATCTACTGTGATGAGAGAATAAAAAAGCAAAGATCGGAAGTACTGTCTTCTTTATGAAGTGAGAGTAGGTGTGGAGGAAATTAGATCCAGTAAAATAGTGACCTTAGGTCAACAGAGGTCCTTGACAAATGGGGAAACCTAGAAAAAAAAGGAATATATCCTGGACGGGTCTCTGGTATACTAATCCCAGTAATACAAGCTTCCTTTTACAGGCAGTGTATAATACATTACCCATCCCGGCAAACCTCCACACATAGGGAACGTGTAAGTCTCCACTTTGTCCGTTGCGCCAGAAGAAAGGATCCCTCCAACACATATTGAGCGGTTGACACTAGGCAGTAAGTGAGGGGCGTTACCGGTGCTGCCTTGATAAAGTTTTAGGAGCAATTGTAGCAATAGTCTCAAGGAGTCTCCAAACAAATCGATATGAACCGAATAAGAAGATGAACCGAATAAGAAAATGAATTTTGTCAGAGCCGAGGAAAAGGTAAAGACATTACAGAAGAAGAAAACATCCCTCATCAGTTCTGCCCCGGACTGTCAAATGATAGTAGATATCGGCAGTCAGCAAAAATTCCCAGTGAAAACAACGGAGACTAAGCTTCGTCCAGACATGATCATTTATTCTGAAAAAGACCAAGCAAGTCATCATGTTAGAATTAACCGTCCCTTGGGAAGAAAACATGGACGATAATCACGAAAGGAAAATTGGGAACTATTTATATATAGTAGAAGAATGCATAAAGAGGGGTTTGGTTTGGTTTGGTTTGGTTTTACGGCATATCAACCTCATTACCGAGATTTTTTATTGCTGGTAATATTTTGGTTCTAAAAAATGTATTTCTGGTAATATTTTTCTTCTAAAAAATGTATTGCTGGTAATATTTTTTCCTCAAAAATTTATTGCTGGTAATAATTATTTGTACAAAGTTTTTCTGGTATGAAAACCTATTTTTACACTTTCATGGTGTTTTGACCCCAGTTTGAGGTCTAACTATTTGCCCATAGGTGGGACCCTAACTGGTGCTACCACCACGGGTCAGGGTGGACCTGGGGACACCGGCAATTAAGAGGTGGTTCCATGCTTCTCAAAACCTCCTAATCAGAGACCTTACTGTTGGATGTAGTTCATCGTCTTACCCAGGACGCGGATGTAGTTTATAGTCTTTACCCAGAACGCGCAAAAGGCGTGATTGGTGGGCTCAGTGCGAACCGATTGAAATTGGATGCAGAGACTTTGCTGAGCGATCACTATGTAAGATGTTGCTAAAATTAGGTGTAACAGGTTTGGAAAAAAAACAAAGCTATTCGCTCAATAACAATGGAAGCAGAAGAAGACTCCAGATGGTTTTGGCTGAAAAGATCAAGAGATTGGGTGTCAGTAAGGTGATGAAAGGAAGTTGCGGTTTATATATTTTGAGGGGTTGGGTAGGTCTTGTGTATGACCCAAAACTACGCCCAACAATGAAGTCTCGACTACAGGACAAAATTAGGGTACCCGAAACCATTGTTACCTACAGATGATCTGTGGCTAAAAGCTAGCACCTGTTTGCCCCACACTGGCAGGATTACGGTTTTCCAGATTTGTATATTGGTATGTGTGTGTTTGAGTGTGTGTATATGCATGCATATATGTGTATATATGTAGATAAGTATATATGTATATAGGTATACGTGTAAGCGCAACTGACACAGGTGGAGGGGCTAATTTTTTCGGGGGGATGATTGACATGAATGGAAATGGGATAAAAGTAAGCAATATAATATAATATAAAGAGAGATATGACTTATTTAATTCTTTACTCAAATATAAAGTGTTAAAAGTTAAGGAAACCAATAATATTCTTAATAAAAATGATTAGACAACAAAATGCAAAAGGTTTTATCAATATTTACTACCAGGATTCTTGTTTTGAATCACTGCTGGACATCAGTCTTCACAGGATATCACAAGATTTTGACATTCGTCAATTTTAGCCCATTTCTCCTGTATTTTTCCCATAGATCTTCGACATTTAATAGGTTCCTAGTCATGAGATTTTGTCCTAGAGTCTTCCATAGGTTTTCTATTGGAGTCATGTCAGGACTTTGAGCTGGCCAATCCATAACGTTTATACCTTGGTCGTCTAGATAAACAATAACCTTCTTTGCTTTATGGCAGGGTGCATTATCTAGCATAAACACGGGATTTTCAAACCCAGAATTTTGTAATACTGGCACAACCTGTTCTTCTAAAAAATTCTTGCACATAGCAGCATTGACTCCATTATGTAAGTGTACAACAAAAGGTGGCGTACCAAGACTTGAAAACATGCTGAAAACCATCACGCTGATCCCATCAAACATTCCTGTCTTCTTGGCGCACTTTGAACTTAACCTTACGCCAATCCATCTTCTTACATGTTTTCCATAAGAACGAAATACATTAAACTTACTTTCATTACTGAAAAAGAAGCTGGACCACTGCTCTTCTGACCACAACACGTGCTTGTTTGCAAATGCCAATCTTGCTGCCTTTTTCGTTTTGCTTATGAGTAGCTTCTTCTGTGGACATCTAGCATAAAATCCTATTTCTTGTAAGCGTCTAGACAGAGTTTGTCGAGACATATTAATGTCATTTGAAATTTCTTGTGAAACACCTGCCGCAGTTCGAAAACGGTCCTTCAGTGCTTGACGTTGAATGATCCTATCGTCTCTGGCCGTCGTATTCCTGGGCCTACCCACCTTATTTGGACTGGTTAAGCGACCAGTGTTTCCGTAGTTTCAGAATTCAGCTCACAACGCTTTTTGGAACGCTTCACCTGTTCAGCAATCTGGTCAACTGTGTGATTTTCCTTTCGCAGTTTGACAAAATCAGCTCTTAGAGAGTTGTCAGCTTTTCGTCGGTTGTCCAAGTTTAAAAATGACGTATAGTGATGATAAAAAATCTTTATCTTAACTTCACTTATCAGAAATTCGGGTTATGTGCGTTTTTTTTCATATATTTGCCTGATTTGTTCCTTAAGTTTGGACACTTGATATTTGAGTAAGGAATTAAATGAATTATAGCTTTCTCACTCTATCATTCCAAATAACTTACAGATTTAAAACACAACTGAAATGCAATTTGTCTACATTTATCGAAAATTTCAGAAAAATTGATCTCATAGTTTTTGAGATATCGAAGTTTTAATTTTGGACGCTGCTATATATATATATATATATATATATATATATATATATATATATATAGTTGCGTTGATGTGAGTTTGTGACTCTGGGTTTCACAGCCTTTGCTATCGGTAGAATTTATCTGACAATAACAAAGGGCGTGAAACATAGGGTCGCAAACTTACATCAACGCAACTAAATATGTTAGCTCTATCACTGATATTGAGTGCTTTCCAATAAGTACCACGCATATCTAATATATAAATAATACATAAAAATTGCATATATATAAATATATTTATATTTATGTAGATACATATTACACGCGCACGCACACACACACACACACACACACACACACATATATATGCGACTGAATGCAACTGTTATCGTCAAAATTCCCAACGCATTTTTATGACACACAATGATATCTTACATTACAACCTGAAGAAGACGAACCTAATACACGTCGGTGAAACGAGACGTTAAAAAGCTGTTCCACTTTTTGCCATTATCTTTATATACACGCACACAGACACAGATACAGACACACACACACGCAATTTGTAAACAGTGACTATTTCTGCTGCTGATGCAAGACTCTTCGATAAGACGAATCAAGTTATCCAGTCACTGGCGTGTTTATCGAAAAGACCCGTGGGCCAATGCCTTAGGGGTAGAGTCTCCGACTGATAACAAATCAATCGTCTTTCGATTCCGGCTTGTGGCACTCGGATGTCTAGGACTGATCTACTGCAAAAGAGCCTGTCTGTGGATGACATATATATATATATATATATATATATATATATATATATATATATATATATATATATATTGATTTCAGATGGACAACAATTTTAGTCTTAGAAAAAAAGAACACACTGATAATGACATTACGCTAATGACGAATGTACACGGAATAAATGAATATGTATCAGCATAGTAATTTTCTCTCTTCCTTTAATAAGGACACTCAGAAACTTGTCCATGAATATGAGAGGATCCTATTGAAAATAAGTAGACAAACCTTGTCTAAATTATTTAATGAGACACACACACACACACACGCACACACACACACATACACACACACACATACAACATAGATAGTAGGTATTAATGATTTAATATTGAAGTAAGTATTAATGATTTAATATTGAAGCACGCACACAATCACAGATATTACTTTGGTTCTGATCTGAGGAAACCTATCTAAAGATGGCGAAATTTATAATCAAATCAATAAAAAAGTTTTACATTTTGTCAAATTTATCAAAATATGGATGTCATATTCTATTTATACATACATATATATATGTATATACATATAATATATATATATGTGTTTTATGTAGATATATATACACACACACACACACACACACACACATATATATATATATATATATATATATATATATATATGACATTGCTATGCCGAAAGCACTCGGAAATAAAAGAAATATATCTCAACACGGCGATTTTCTCTCCTTCTTCAATATTGACACCAAAAGCTTATCCGCGAATATGAAAGGATCCTATTGAAAATAAGTAGACAGAACATGTGTAAATAATTCAACGAAACATGTCTTAATATATATATATATTTTTTTGTCATCCACTGACAGACTGTTTCGCTGTTTTACAACTCATCAGTGTGGCTAGACGTCCAGTTGCCTCTAGCTAGGATCGAAACCCGACTGAATTTGCGTCAGTCCGAACTTCTCCCTCTAAGCCGTCAGCGTACGGTACGGACAGAAGGTGAATTTTAGCGTGTTTATTTTTGGATTCAGATAAACACACAGTGACTGAGAGTGACTCAATTCTGTCGAAGAGTCGTGCAGTATTATCTTAAATAGTCACTGTTTACAAATTCACACCTCAAACCAGAGGGCTCAACCGAAATTAATTTTTCAGGAGCTAATATTTTTGTCATCCACAGACAGACTGTTTCGCTGTTTCACAGCTCATCAGTGTAGCTAGGCGTCCGGTTGCCTCTAGCTAGGATCGATATATATATATATATATATATATATATATTTAGGGAGAGAGAGGGGGGTAGAAATCCAGAGAGAAACTATGATTGAAATAAAGATTACAGATTGAGAGAGAAACAAAGAGGGAGATATAGAATGCATAACAAGGGAAAAGCAGAAGAAATCAGACAGAGAGGGGAAATTGACATGGAAAGAGATTGATTACGAGTCATGTCGTTTATAAATCGAGACAGATCGAGAGAAACTGAGGAAAAGTTAAGGCGGGAGATGATTACAAAGGAAAATGACACAGGATGAAAGGAGGAGGAGAGGGAGATAGGGAAAGGGGAAACTGTTATAGAAATAGATGGAAGCAGACACTGATGAAGAATGAAAGAAAGTATAGAGAAATAACAAAGAGAAAAAAATGGCGTCAAAAGAAACTTAAGAGAAAAGGAAGAAAAATGACAGAAGGTAAATGAGGAAAGACAGAGAGAGAGAGAGAGAGAGAGAGAGAGAGAGAGAGAGAGAGAAAGAGGGAAATTGATATCAAAAGATTCTTAAAAAGAGAAAAGAAAAAGAAACATGACGCAGAATGAAAGAAAGGAAAGGGGAAGAAAGAGAGGAAAAACGGACCTACAAAGGAAATTAAAGAAAGAGCAGAAAAATGAAAGCGAGGCAAAGAAGGACGGGGGAGAGTAAGAGAGATAGAGATAGAGAGAGAAAGAGAGCGAGAGAGAATAATAACTTAGATAAACAGTTAAAGAGAGAAAAGAAACGAAATGATTCTCTTGAAGAATTAAGTATTCATAAGAGAGTAGGAGAGAATAAAAAGAAGAAAACGGACCCAAAAAGAGAAAAAAGGAATGATGTGAATAAATAGCGAGTTAAAGAAGGAGAAGAAACAAAGGTATAAACAGAGAGGAGAAAAACAGATAAATTGAGAGGAGAGACTAAGGCCTAAAGAGAGAGAGGAAACAAAGACTTAAACAGAGAGGAGAAAAACAAAGAATTAAAGGGATTCACTCGAAGACAAAGATTACAGGGAAAGAAGAAACAAAGACTTAAAGAGAGAGAGAGAGGAGACAGAAGAGTTAACGAGAGAGGAGAAACAAAGACATAAGTAGAGAAACAAAGACTTAAGGAGAGAAACAAAGGCTTAACGATATAGAAGAAACAAAGAATTAAAGAGAGAGAAGAAACAAAAACTTAAGGAGAAACAAAGGAAGTAAAGAGAGAGAAAAAAACAAAGACTAAAGAGAGAGGAGACAGAAGAGTTAACGAGAAGAGAAACAGAGACATAAGTAGAGAAACAAAGACTTAAGGAGAGAAACAAAGGCTTAATGATATAGAAGAAACAAAGGATTAAAGAGAGAGAAGAAACAAAGATTAAAGAGAGAGGACAAACGGATAGTTAAAGAGAAACAAAGACTTAAAGAGAGGAGAAAAAGAAAGAAAATGACAAAAATGAAACATAGGAAAGGAAAAAGGGAGTGAAATTGATGTAGAAGGAGAGAAGGAAACCGGATGAAAATGAGAGGAACTAAGAGAAATATCGAATATGATATATAGTGGTGTTTAAATAAAAGAAAAGCTATTTATAGTCGATAAAAGTTAAGTAGCATTTAAAGGATTTAACTGATACTATATTTGTTGTCATTTTATAAACACCAAAGAATTTTTGAAACGCTATTATTAAAAACGTATCAATGATCGAAGTAAATCAGCCAACTGTACAATATAGATTGTTTCAATAATAAGATTACATGTTCGAAAGAAAAAAAAAAGTAGCGTATTACCTAAAAGATATCAATACGAATTTATACCATAGAAAGAAAACTGACTTCAAAGAGAAAAAAAAAAACTCATGCAGAGCGAGAATTCAAAAGAGAGGAGAATAAAAAGGACAGGATAGTAAAACAGAGAGAGAAAAGTTGATATCGAGAGAGAATTGAAAAGAAAAAGAAAAATGGAAAAAGGGTGAGAGTGGAAAGTGAAAAAGAGGTAAAAAGCTGATATACAGGGTGACTCCAAAAAACGGGAATTTTTGAAGTGCGTATTGCCAGACATGAGCAAGTGGCAACACTGCGAGACAGTGACCTTGAGCAAGTAAACATTTCGCCATTTTAGTAACGAGAATGAAATTTACAGTATCCCAACTGAGATGTTGCAGCAGTCAATGAGGAATCTCAACAGCAGATTTCAAGAATGCATTTGTACAGGAAGACGCCATTTTTGTTTCTTAAATGGCATGTTTTAAGGTTTTAATTACTATGAATTAAATATTTTTCTTCCATCACTCTTGGTTTTATTGGATTGTTAAAAAGTTCCCGTTTTTTGGGTCACCCTATATAAAGAAAACTAAAGAGAGAGAAGAAAAAGAAAAAATAACAGAATGAAACAGATCAAAGTGAAAAAGAGAGAATTTATGTGGTAAGACTTAAAAAAGAGAGAATTAATGTGGTAAGAGAGAGGGAGAGAGAGAGAGAGATTTAAAGATAGATAAGAAAATAAATTATACAAAATGAAAGAGAGGGAATGAAAAGAGATAGAAAAATTGATGTAGAGAGGGGATTCAAGAGAGAGAAAGAAATAAAAAGAAAAAAATGACTCAGGGTGAAAGAGAGTAAAGTGAAAAAGAAAGAGAAGCATTTATGCAGAGAGACGGGAGAGTTAACGAAAGATAAGAAAAAATGGTACAGAATAAAATAGAGGAAAAGGAAGAGAGATAAATTGATGTAGAAATGTAGTTAACGAGAGAGAAAAAGAAAGAATAATGATGTAGATAGCGGGTGAAAGAGAGAGATAGGCAGCAGAGTTAAAGAGAGAGAGAAAAAAAGAATAAAAATGGCTCAGACTAAAAGTGAGAAAGATATATATATATATATATAGAGAGAGAGAGTATGTATGTGTGTGTGTGTGACAGAGAGAGAGAGAGAGAGAGAGAGACAGAGACAGAGAGACAGGGAGAGAGAGAGAGTGAAGTGATGTAGATATAATTAGTTTATTTAGACAACAGCCATCACGACTTGTAAAATCCACAGTCACTGTTCATACCGAAAAAATATTCTCTGAAGAAACCAACTTGTGCCAAAAGCAACGCATTCTTCAACTTGTGAATTTATTAATTCCCAGGTGACCAAAATCGATATGATCTAACTGGTTATTTTTTTTATCGCTACTCATCACACGAATCTATTCACTCGAACTTATAACGCGGTATTTTTAGCGCAGCCGGACATTTAAAATCATATTCGAACTGAGGTCATTTGGAGCCGGACATTGTCCGAATATGATTGTCTATTTCTCGTCGATTGGCAAGAAAATATCTAAAGGTACCCATCGATTGATCACTGACCTCTTTCTAAAGAATCCAATATATACAATTTAGCTGTCTGTCTGCTCGGCTCTTATGCGTTTTGTTTTAATGCTTTTTCAAAATATTTCACTAGATATTGTTTCTTTTTAGATGTTTGATCATTTTTTACGGTTTATCAACCCTTTGTCGGTTATTTAAAGCCTAAGCATATTTTGAATTGCAAGAATATTTTTATTTATTTTATTAAATATTGCATTTTGTGGAAAGAACAATGATTTTTTTTATATGCACGTCCTACTATTTAGCCTATAGCTGGGGGAGAGGAGATGGATTCCTAACTTTTTCAAAGTCATTTGCGGGAAAGTGAATGCAAAAACTAGACTGTGTTTCGAACTTGACTCTCGGATTTCTAATTCTGAGATGCTATTCATTGCACCAACTGCACATCCCCATTTTTTTTAGTAATCTGATATGCCGAGTATGTCGGTTATGACAAATGTCTAGCGTTACATCATCAAATTGATTCTCTGCCAATGTGTAAATGTTACTTACATCACGAAATACTAGTTGTTGTCTGAATTATATTTTAAGTCAATAAGGATTTTTTTTTCTAAGAGAATACCAAAGTTGACTTCACTCAGTGTCATACCAAAGTATAGAGGGTTGATATAGAAGGCATTCTCGTAACCACTAGTTGCAGATCCGAGCCTCACAAAATTTCAGTGGCTGTCCTCGACATATAAACTTTTGATCGACCCAGCTGCGCTTACGACCTGCTCACGTGGGACAATTCAATAACAAGTATATATATATATATATATATATATATATATATATATATATATATATATATATATATATATATGTATATGCTCCCTAGCTGAGAGGGGAAAACAGAGTGTGTCACATATCCTTACCAGAAAATCCACGCCGGAAGGGAGACCTCGAAACCACAAACTGGTACATAAGTCAGGAGTTGTTTGAATAAACAATAATATTACATGTGCGACATTTAGTCACGGTTTTTTTATTACAGCGATAACGTTACAAATATTTTGAAGCAGGTCTTTTCCCTTCTCTATACAAGCCCTTAGAGTTCAAAATTAACGCCTGTTTTCTTTAGAGACGCCTCGGTGTGGCGTAATGATTAACGGGGCTAGTTTGGTTGATCTTTGAGTTCGATTCTCACTGGGTACTCAACAAAATTTAGAAATGTTGTAGAATCAACACAACCCAGTTGTTTTATTTGGTCTTGCGAACACCATTACCCACATAGACAGATAGAGGGATAGATTGTGACAAGTAAAATAAAATGCTCTCTTTATCTTTCTTGGCTCGGAGTTTCTCGGGTATAGTATCCACTCGTTAGGGTCTGATTTGATTTGGTTTGTTTTACGCTATATCAACTTCAATGGATCATTTAATGCCGAAATTTATTGTTTTTTTTAAAAATAAAGACTTGTATTTAAACAGTTAAAATAATTTTATTTTAAATAGTGAAAGGGCTGTTAGTTATGGTCCTTTTTTTCATTATATTTTTTAAATCAGTTTTTCTTGTCTTGTTAGGGCCAGGAATAAAGACACAAGAGAGGAATTGAGTGAAACAAATATAATAACAGAAACAGTAATACAAAAATATGCAAACAAGAGTGTTACAGCAAGAATGTTCGGTCTGACTGTTAGAGCTGACTGCTGGAAACTTCCCTCTCCAAAAGGCAGTACCTGCTCCTATTTATAACAGGAAGAGTCCATGCGTAGGTAAATTACCATAACAAGTTTAATTTCTTTTAGGAATTGCAATATGTAAAATGAATTTGAAAAAAGTTATTTTAAATTTGTTGTTTGATAGTATTTTAAGCGGGTTGAATTAAAATTGTTGTCGTTTATCACTATGTCTTGTATAGTGAATGGTTCTTGGCTATCAGTTTGTTTTTGTGAAAGGCCCAGGCTTACACAACAGGTGCTACAGAAAATCGATTAGTGTACATTTCTAATATTTGAAAGAAGAAACCGTCAATGTAGTAATGTTCGGTCTGGAAACAAATGTGCGCAAAAAAGTATGAACTCCGTATTTTATCTGGTTTTGAACGATAGAGGACAATATTTATTTTCAACATATTCTCTATCTTTGTAAGCGCACCTATTTTAACCCATCTTTAGTGACATCTCAGAGAGAGAGAGAGAGAGCGAGAGAGAGAGAGACAGAGACAGAGAAAGATACACAGAGAAAACAAGCTTGCAACTTAACGCAATTATTACGTAAATTTAAATCTAGAATTCTCACTGTATAAAAACAGATGTAATTTCTGAGATGCCACTAAAGAATTGTTAAGATAGGTACGCTTACAAATGTAGAGAATATGTTGCAAATAAATACTGCCCCCTATCGTTCAAAAACAGAAACAATATGGGGCTCATTCTTTTTTGCGCACAATTGGTTTTGAACAGAACATTACTACATTGAAGGTTTCTTCTTTCAGATATTAGAAATGTACACTAATCGATTTTTTGTAGCACCTGTTGTGTAAACCTGGGCCTTTTACAAAAATGAGCTGATAGCAAATATCACCATTTTACTCTAACGCAGGTGATTCCATATTGCTTTTTGTTGCATACTTCTGCAGAAGGATGCCGAGAACCGAAGTACTGTGTAATATCTATCTTATAAAGCAGTGAATTCCTGGACAATTTACTCACAGACGAAGAAACATGAGGCAGTAGAGACGTGGCTCTACAGAAGGATGATGAGAATAGTTTGTAAAAGTTGTGTATTCCGGGGAGGGAATCCTGCACAAATAAATAATAAAATGCCCGTAATTGAAATAGAAAAATAAGTGTATTGAACGTAAGAATAAAAACTTGAAATGAAGATTAGTAGTCCAGGAATGCGGGTTAGTAGAAAGTATATGTACAAGTCTCTGTAAGTGGAGCCGTAATTATCTCTCTCTCTCTCTCTCTCTCTCTCTCTCTGTGGACTCTACGTATCTCAACCTGATCTCAACGTATCTCCTTCGTATCTCCAACTCTGTTAGTATAAGTATACTTTAGACGAGTCCATCTTGTGTAAAAGGGGGAGAGCCCCACAACAGTAAAGAGCCTGTGTGCAAACAGGAATTTTTAAAAATTCAAACAAAAAGGACATTATATATAAAAACAGAAGGATACAGTTGAAATATTTTTCTCACTAAAATCCATCTTGCATGTTTATAAATCTACCATTCGTCACTGCATTGAATATTTCTACCATATCTGGTTCGTTCATGCTGTTATACCTCACGAGTTTCTTGATACAATCCAAATCACGACTTCAGTCATTTTCCCGTCGCCATGAGGTTTCTTCCCTGAGGCTCTATTTATAAATATTGTCATAGCTATTGTTCTAGATAGTTTTTCTCCTTGGTAGACCGATCACAGGAATTTATGCGTAGTACTGGATTAGCTGGGAAGTGTTCATTATCGCCCACGCCATGAAGGGACACGGCACATGAAATAGGAATGTAAAATGTAAAAATAGCTATTCATTATTACCATCAACAGGATTACAGATTTTTCTTTCTTTCTTTTTTACAGTAACGGCAAGCAACCCGTATTTTCATACAACCAACTTTAGTGTATTTTTAAATACTTTGTTGTTTTATTTCTCAAAACGTTATGAATATATGCTACATTGCAAATCTAAATGATTTTTATTAGAACCGACCCCACACCGCCAAAATCTAAATAAATAAAAATAATCTTTGTAAAATGGCTTAAAAATCTGAAGCGAGAAATGTTTGAAGATTTACTAACTGCAATTTCATTCATACATGTTTATGATTGATTAGTGCGGATAGATTAGAATATGGACAGATTTGAATGAAGAGATAAGACCATAGATAGATAGATAGATAGATAGATAGATAGATAGATTTGAACAGAGTGAAATAAATAGATAGATAGATAGATAGATAGATATATAGTGGAAACATAAATACATATAGCTAGCTATATATATATATATATATATATATATATATATATATATATATATATATATATATATATATATATATATGATGAAAATGTGGAAAAGACAAAGCAAAATCCGAATATGTGAGTTTACTGTTTTTATTTTGTTTTTGTTTTTGTTATTCTGTCGACGTCAGACGTTTCGGTCAAATAGACCTTCTTCGGGACATGGTTAATGGAGACATATTTATATTAGATTTAAGTTTGATGGAGAGACGATATATACAGGACTGGTCAGAAACAGAAAAACTGAAATTCTAAAGTCAAGTATTCTTTCTTAGAGTCGGATATGCTGGCGTCGCGTGGGCGGCAACTACGAAGACCTGCGCACAGGGAAAAAGATTGTGTACTCTAAGAAAGAATACTTGACTTTAGAATTTCAGTTTTTCTGTTTCTGACCAGTCCTGTATATATCGTCTCTCCATCAAACTTAAATCTAATATAAATATGTCTCCATTAACCATGTCCCGAAGAAGGTCTATTTGACCGAAACGTCTGACGTCGACAGAATAACAAAAACAAAAACAAAATAAAAACAGTAAACTCACATATTCGGATTTTGCTTTGTCTTTTCCACATTTTCATCATACCGTCGGATCTACATCCACACATTTGCTTACATATATATATATATATATATATATATATATATATATATATATATATATATATATATATAATGGATAGATAGATACGTAGGTAGATAGGTAAGTAGAATAATAGTGGAAACATAGATAGATAGATAGATAGATATGACCACACTGAGATAGATATAAACATAGTGAAATAACTCAGAAGCTCGAGTGTAAAATCGATAAATAAGTAAGGAGCGAGGCAAGTATATATATATATATATATATATATATATATATATATATATATATATACAGTTGCGGCCAAAATGTTCAGAACGCCATTGTTTCCGTCAGAAAAGTAAGTATAAGTTTTTATCAAAGTTGTTTTATATTCTATAATTTTCACAAACAATAAATACGATATTAATTGTTATTGTCTGAGATTTTGGTGTAATTTGAGAGGATAATACAAATGTTATGGATGATTTAGTGATTTACTGCAAAATCCATGGCGGCCAAAATGATCAGAACGGTTGCTTTACCTCCATGTTTTAGTATATTTAACCGGCGAACACTAATTTTTTTAATTTGTTTACGTGACGGTTCGTTTACTAAACATTAGTAAGAATATCTGCAATGTACTTTGTTAATATAATGCCACTTACTCCGTTACCAATTCGTCAGCAGATTATTAAGCTTCGAAAGAAGGATAAATTAAGTATTGGGTCTATTGCAAAGATTGTTAACAAGTCAAAAAGTGTTGTTCACGGTATTCTTAAGGTCTACGATGATTGAGGTTCGTGTGAAGCAAGAAAGTCTACAGGTAGGCCAAGAAAAACGATCAAGAGAGAAGATAGTGCTATGGTAAAGTTGGTTAAAAAGGACAGATTTAAAACTGCTGCTGCAGTTTCTCGGGAAATGACCATTGTACTGAAGAACTGTATCTTGTCGTTTAGTTGAACATGACCTACAAGCAAGAGCACCTGCAGTGAAGCCACTGATCAGCTCCAAGAATAAAATGTGTCGTCTTACCTTTGCAACCGAACATGTGTTGTGAGCTCAAGAAAAATGGCAAACGGTGCATTTCAGTGATGAATCTAAGTTTATGCTATTTGGCTCAGATAGGAAAAGGTACTTTGGTCGAAAAGTAGGTGAAAATTGTCGCCTAAATGCCTTAAGACTTGTGTTAAATTCGGTAGAGGAAGTGTCATGATTTCGGGGATGATATCTGGAGATGGTGTGGGCCCTTTGGTGCGATTACATGAAAAGGTAAATGCAGGAGTTTATAAACAACTTGTAAAAGATCATGCCTTGCCTGTGCTGAGAAATTCAACTAAGCGACCACACATATTCATGCAGGACAATGCCCCATGTAACAAGGCTAAGGTGGTCATGAACTTCCTCAAGGCTGAAAAGGTTATTGTTATGGATTGGACTGCTCAAAGCCCAGATCTCAATCCTATTGAAAATGTGTGGAATATTCTAGGAGAACGTTCGAAAGCCAGAAATCCTAAAACAACCGAGCAATTATGGAATGCCCTTCAGGAAGAATGGAATAAGATCACCCAGCAAGAAATTAAAAATTTAATTTTCTCATACAGTCGAAGATGTCAAGGTGTGATTGAAGCTAAAGGGCCTCACACTAAATATTAAATAATTCCAGTATTCTCTGTCATTTTGTATTATTTTGTTATTTTTCAACCGTTCTGATCATTTTGGCCGCCATGGGTTTTGCAGTAAATCACTAAATCAGCCATAACTTTTGTATTATCCTCTCAAATTACACCGAAATCTCAGAGAATAACAATTAATATCGTATTTATCGTTTGTGAAAATTATAGAATATAAAACAACTTTGATAAAAACTTATACCTACTTTTCTGACGAAAACAATGCCGTTCTGAACATTTTGGCCGCAACTGTATATATGTATAACAGATATTGACGCATACAAAGATGTCAAGTGACAAATGATGACTGAGATAGATAGATAGATAGATATATAGATAGATAGATAGATAGAAAGATAGATAGATGGTGCTTATGGCCAATCATGCAGGAAATATTCGGCATTCATTGATAAAAAGTTAGAATTATTGTCTGTTGAAATTTAAGAAATATTTGTCTTGAAACAGATTTTCAGGAAATTCGACTTCTTAAGTGCATCGATCTTTATCTACTTTATAAAGATTGTTATCGATCTTTTTAATCCTGATATCAAGAATATTTTGGTTTTGGTAGTTTTAAAAGTTAACTGCGTGATTATGTAATTATTTTTTCTTTAAGTTTCATGTGCTAACCATGTTTGTTCCTTCTATGAATAGATTGAGTCATATAGATAGATAGACAGATAGATATTAAGGTACTGAAATATATATGTATGGATGGATAGATAGATAGATATTAAGGTACTGAAATATGTATGTATAGATAGATAGATAGATAGATAGATAGATAGATAGATAGGTACTGAAATGTATGTATGTATGTATGGATAGATAGATAGATAGATATTAAGGTACTGAAATATGTATGTATGTATAGATAGATAGATAGATAGATAGATAGGTACTGAAATGTATGTATGTATGGATAGATAGATATATAGATAGATATTAAGGTACTGAAATATGTATGTATGTATAGATAGATAGATAGATATTAAGGTACTGAAACTGTATGTATAGATAGATAAATAGGTAGATATTAAGGTACTGAAACTGTATGTATAGATAGATAAATAGATAGATATTAAGGTACTGAAACTGTATGTATGTATAGATAGATAGATAGATAGATAGATAGATATTATGGTCCTGAAATATGTATATATAGATAGATAGACAGATATGAAGGTACTGAAATATGTATGTATGTATGTATGTATGTATGTATGTATGTATGTATAGATAGATAGATAGCTATTAAGGTACTGAAATATGTATGTATATATGTATGTATGTATGTATGTATCCATAGATAGATAGAATATAATAACTGTTAGGAAATGTAATTTGCACTTCAAATTTTTGTCTACTTCGTAATTAATTTGTAATTTGCGTACTCTTTAATTGATATATATATATATATATATATATATATATATATATATATATATATATATATATATATATAAAAGACGATAGAATAAAAATGCTATGAATTAATGTTTATCAATCTGATTTTTGATGAAACACTTATTTAGAGTGGTTTCCCTCATGATATTCTTCTGTTCTTTTTATAAATAGCGGAACTGAGAAATTGCACTTCCAATTTTTCTGAAAATCTGTCTTCATCAGGGTCTGCTTCTAAACATTTTCCTTTAAATTCTTCAATGATCCTGAAAGATTCTTCTAATTCTTACTTCGTCATCTTCTTATGCTCTCGGGTAGGTAAAGATTCAAATGTAAAGTAAAAAAATAAAAATAAAAATTCAAATCAATATGATGTATATTTTTCTATTTTTGGTAATTTTCCAAACATCATAATCATTCGTATTTTAACATGAAAATTTTATTTATAATCTTTCAATAGTAAACATATACATCTATTATATTTTTAATAAATGTATATTTCTGTATCTAATTTTTTTAACAAAAAAAATCAGATATTTTCTTTTAAGACCCTCAAAATAAATATGAAAAATCAAAATATTATTTTTTTTAAATAGAGACAAATATTCAAATATTTATATTTAATATCGGCTTATATTTTTATTAATTATATTATTATATTAATTATATTCATTAATTATATTAATTATATTATTAATTATAATGTATATTATCGGTTTATATTATGAAATTATTATACAATGTATATATTTATAAACTACCCTGTTTTAACACTGATGTAATTACTTAGATAACATAATACTTAAACAAAATATTTTCCTATTTTCTATTTTAAAATTTTTGAAAATTTTTAATTAATCGGTAACTAGTTTAAATTACTATGGTTAAACTGAAGAGTGTTTTACCGCACTAATCGAGTATTACGTATATACTAATCGAATTTTGGTATGTAAAAATTAGCGCACGAATCGAAGGATTACTACACACACACACACACACACACACACACACACACACACATCCATATATATATATATATATATATATATATATATATATATATATATATATATATATATATATATATATATATATATAAGTGATAGAATTTTGAGTAATTAGAAGAATCCATATAGTAATTCATCGAATCTTGAAGAATTCTCAACAGAATGCAGAAAGCACCGGACGTCCGTTTCGTTCTATTTTGGGACCCGAAGTGTGTCGATACGACGTAAGCGCCATACCAATTGTACCAACGGGGGCCTTGGTGAAGAAGTAACTGAATAGACTCGATATAGAACCACTACTCACAAATTCCGTGGTGATACCCATCCAAGTATTCATAACACAACGGGTTGTGGCCCAAGAGCAACGTCTTTCCTTTCCCCTTAGCCGCTCCGACGCAGAGCATTAGCTGGGTCAGGCAAGAGTATACACGAGATAGCAATATAGTAATTCATCGAGCCTCAATTCATCCTCAAATCCTCTGATAGCGATAGATTAGAGAGAGGCATGTGAACCTAGACGCTTTTCAACCCTATCAAGACAGGCAAGTGAGGACTGGGCAGCTTCAGCCCCGAATATGACAGCAAAACTCCATTATCGGTCTGATCTGACTCTTTTAAAGATAGATTATAGCAGATTGTGGGGGAGTCAGGTACTTACTGTAACTTTTTGCAGCATCTTTCGAAATAGATCTTGTATATCGGTTCCACTTGAGAACTTAGATGAGATTATATTAATTATTTAAAATAATGCATTTGTGAACAAAACAGTCCAGCTTGTCAGACGTGCCTCTGAAATATTTTGTAATAAAAACCTATTATAAAACGATCAATATAAACAGTCAATTATTAATGTCTCCTGATGAGTCGACGGAGAGATTGCAGGAGAGTCCGCCTAGAAAACTCTGGAGTCGGGATGCCGATGATAGCAGCAATCAGCTCAGTGACAAACTTTATATTTGTATCAATTCTATTAATTCTCTCTCTCTCATATATATATATATATATATATATATATATATATATATATATATATATATATATATATATATATATATATATATGTATTGATAATATTAGTGGTCAATATATATATATATATATATATATATATATATATATATATATATATATATATATATATATATATATATATATATATATATATAAATTTCCAAGAGAATAGAATCCAGGTAGAACTCAATGTCCAGAACAGAGTAATAGTATAATAAAAAAGCTCAAACCCTAATATTCCATGGGTATAATTTATTACATTGGAATCGTAATAACGATTCAATTCATCAGACCTATACCCGGAGTTATATTTTCCGATTTCTTTTTGAATTTGTAGGTCTGATGAATTACATCGTGATTACGATTCCAATGTAATAAATTATAACTATAGAATATTAGTGTTTGAGCTTTTTTATTATATATATAGATCCAAATGCATTAAGCTCAGATCGAAACCCAACCGATTTAGTGACAGTCAGAGTTTCTACCACTGGGCTATCTTCATTCGACAGAGAGAAACAGCTAAATCTAGCGTATAGTTTTTACGAATGCAAACAAATGCCAATCAGCAGGAGAGCTCCAATTCATTTTACTGAAGAGCTTTGCATTAACGTAGGTGGCTGTTGTTTATAGAATTAGCCTATCACTCAACAGTGCTATAAATTATCTTATTACACCCTCATAAATAAATAGACTGATCCACTGTCATTACGGTTTAAATATGAATATTTAATTATGCAATGGTCAGTTTTGGTTTGGTTTATTTTGTTTTACGGCATATCAACCTCAGTGGGTTATTTAATCCCGACAACATTTTTAGGATAGATTCGTATGAATAGAATATGTATTCTTTGGTTTAGATTGGTTTGGTTTATTTTGTTTTACGGCATATCAACCTCATTGGGTTATTTAATGCCGACAACATTTTTTATTGCAGATAATATTTTGTTTTGTCAAAAATCTGTTTTTACTTATATTTTTTTTCAAAAAAGTCTTGCTGGTAATAGTTAACTATTTGCCCATAGCTGGGACCCTAACAGGTGCTATCACCACGGGTCAGGGTGGATCTAGGAACAACAGCAATTAAGAGGTGGTTCCACGCTCCTGAAAACCTCCTGATCAGAGGCCTTGCTGCTGGACGTACTTTAACGTATTACCCAGTACGCAATGGTCAGTTTTCAATTATAACGTGATGATTGCGTTGTACATGAAACGCAGCGTTAATAATGTATACTGATTATAAATTATAGCTCTGTTATTTTATCATTTTCAACGTTATTTTTGTGGATGCTCGTATTTGAGTAAACGCTCCGTTTATTTAACAGTATATTTATTTATTTTCGTCCCTCGGTCTGAATATTCGAGAAATGCTCTTAGAGAAAAAATATGCACTTTTCGGTAGGATTCGAACCTGTGCCGCGCTGCCCTACGCAGAGGGAACCGTCGTTAGAACCGACGTGCTCCAGACTGACTGAGCTAGGTAGAGCTTAACCAGTTAATCAGGTCGGCAGACAAAACTAAATGAATATAAATAGACAGAGCGTCTACTGAAATACTGAAAATATCTATATATATATATGTATATATATATATGTGTATACATATATATATATATATATATATATGCATTGAGAGCATAGTATTCAGTGAACAATGTATACTTTGATGGTAAAAAAAAAGACTTGATTGATATACGACAAATTATGGAAATGACCACGGAATAAAATAGTTTCAGTCTGCCCGAACAAAAGCAAGACTTTTTTGAAAAAGAAGTTGAAAACACAATCAATCACTAACACTAAGTATTTCATAACTGACACCGCTAAGATGATCCGCTGTTTGAATGCAACAGAATTAAAAATCAATAACCGTATCAAATGACTAAATCTCAACCACTATCAGTCTGAGAGAAAATTGATTAGAATAGCGTGTTCTTCGTTACGATTTGAAGTAAAATCAATACTCTTTGAAAACTTATCAATCAATTGATTGAGAATTGAATCGAACGATGTCCTATTGAGTCACAATAATAATAATAGTAATAATCATAATGATAATAATGGAAGCGTATTCGACTAAAGATAAGGAAAGACGTCAACGTGGCATAAAAAAGGAATGACATAAAAGTACCATAAAAGTAAGAAAAACGTTAAAGTACAATAAAGTAAGAAAAACGATGAAGTACCATAAAAAAGGAAAAACCTCAAAGTACCATAAAAAGGAATGACGTCAAAGTACGCTAAAATTAAGGATGATGTCAAGTACCATAAAATAAAGAAAGGCTTTAAATTATCTTAAAAATAAAGAAAGACATCGAAGTACCGTAAAAATATGGAAAATCATTAAAGTATCTTAAAAGCCACGAGAGACGTTAAAGTACCATAAACATAAGGAAAGACATTAAAGTATCTTAAAAATAAGGAAATACGTCAAAGTATCATAAAAATAAGGAAAGAGATACAAATAAATTAAAAAATAAGATGCGACGTTGATGTACCATGAACAGAAGACGTGAAATTCTATAAAAATAAAGAAATATGTTAAAGTACCAAAGACATTTGGCGGATAAGTTTGAAATGCAGAGGCCTACTGAAATGTATAAAGATATGGACTGTTAACATATTTTTTATGACATCTCCTTTCAAAACGTAGGTGATCATGGTTCTCCCCAACTACTTTTTGCTTTTAAAAGCTGTGAATTTCCATGTATCTTTGGCAAATATAAAGGAGTTGTCTCCCATTGCCTTCTCCAATATTCATAATTCTCAGTTGTCCTTCTTCTAGACAATTTATCATCCAAGTCTATAGAACCGTGTCTACCCTACAATTTAAGTCATAGCAGGATTCCTTGCTTTTCAAAGGCATTTCTTGCGAAAGTGAGCACAGCAGAAAAGGTCGGAATTTGAACCTGGTTTACTGATTTCGTTTACCGCGCCGATGGCATTTACGCTAGCCTCACATTGTGTAGAAATCGCCATATACTGTGAATATCACTTTAATTGGATAAGATCCTGGACGAGGAAAATTACTGGACATGTCTGAAGCCTTTGCACGCCGGAGATTACGTCGATGGAAGTCCACTTAAAAATCGAGAAGATTGTATCGAATCTGGTAAAGAAATTGAGAACTACACATGGCAGAAAATGACGGTTTGATTATGTCAGTCATACACTATAATGAAAGTTCGACAATTATTTAATATATTTTCTGTTTATATTTTATTTTTATAAATACAATTTATTTAAGTAAATGCTCTGTTTTTAATTAAACAGTATTTATTACATTTACCGGTCTGAATTGTGGAGAAATTTCGTAGAATATATGCGTTCTTCGACAAGATTCGAACCTGTTTACCTATACGGAAATCGTCATTTGATCATTTCTGCTCATGGAACGTATCTTAACGTAATCAATGATAACATCTAATGAAATGGATTAAATTCGACAATTATTTAATATATTTTCAGATTATACATTATTTTTATAGATACAATTTAATCCATATCATTTTACGTATAAGGTACCTATTGGTATCTATTAAATTATATAATTTTATGTATATCAAAATATAGCATTATTACTATATTATCTATAAAAGGCATGATGTGTATGTGTGTGTGTGTGTGTGTGTGTGTGTGTGTGTGTGTAACGAATGCACGGCCGCAATTTTCAACGGATTTGCACCAAAATTTACATGCACATGCTCCAATTTAGTTAAAAGGCCAAGACCGACTTTGCATTTCCCAACTCCCATCGATAGTGGAAATAATCGATTTTTTCATGCTTCTACGACAGTTTTCATGTAGTTTGCGGCCATTTTGTACTGGCCAGAGTTAGAGCCAATAGCTGGCTGCCACGAATAGGCAGGAAGATTCTATTGGTCAGCGTGAGAGCCAACAGCGGACTGACACGAATGTTGACTAGCATGCTAGCATGCAAAAGAAATCGATAGCTGCATTCGTCACAAGTGGGAAAAATTTAAATCTGCATGGCACTTTACTCCAATTGGCTCATTCGCTTGCTTAAACTCAACGTTGATTCTGATTCTGCAGAATTGGATTGGGTCAGAAAAAGTATTTGTTGTTAACATTCTTTTTTCATTCGGTTTTTCCAGTTACGAGTCCTTTTTTAAAGCTGATCGTTTTGTGTTCATTTTGTTTAGTTCTTTTTTCGTAACAGATTTAATGTTTAGTATAGAGCTTAGAAAAAATTCGCAGTGTGAGATAGGCAAGAAGTAAGGCATGTAGCAACATCAGCACGGCAAAGGGCACTCCTTTAAAGGCAAGGAAGGGCAAAAAATATTTTAAGTCAAGTGATAGCGATTGCTGTATGAGTCGTACGATTTTTGAATCAAGCACGGGCAACACCGGGCCATCCTGCTAGTTTTACATAAATATAGCGATGCGCATATATATATATATATATATATATATATATATATATATATATATATATATATATATATATATATATATATATATTACTTTCTATTGTTCTAATTTTTCTGATTCGGA
This sequence comes from Acanthosepion esculentum, assembly GCA_964036315.1. Taxonomy (NCBI): domain Eukaryota; kingdom Metazoa; phylum Mollusca; class Cephalopoda; order Sepiida; family Sepiidae; genus Acanthosepion; species Acanthosepion esculentum. Next base: position 39,382,124 of record OZ038489.1, read on the forward strand.
TGTGAAGTGAATAATTTAGTCAAATCTTTTCTACAAATATTTTCATGGCAACTTCTCTACCAAGCTTTTACCCTGGAGCCCCTACGTGCTACCATTTTGTCATCTATGTATCACCTTTTTTTCTTTACTGAAATAGCTAAATGCAACCGCTATTTCTACTACATTAGTCTCTTTTCTCGAACTTCCCACCTGTGGAATCTCCTTCCGTTTATTTGCTTCTCTGATAACTACAATCTTGTAAAATTTAAATGCAACTTCCATTTTCTTGAATCACACCTACCTTTTGCCCTCACCTCAATCCTCCCTATTCTCAGTCTTTTCTTTCATTTTTACTCCCTGTAAACCAGTGTACTAGTACCATTCCCGTCTTTCTTGGGGTGAAATGATTTTTAAAAAATCGTTTTAGTCCTTAACTGTTCTGATTCGATATGTTTTTTGTTTGTTTTGTTGTTGCTCTAAATTTCATTTCTGGGTTGAAGCCTGCATGAGATATTGCACAAGGTGGAAGAAGATTAAAACCTTCCTTAGATAAAACACCTGGCTCCTATTTTCCCAGCTAAATACTGTAAATTTGTTGGCTTCTTTCTTCCCTCTTCCTTAATCGGATAAATAAAATGATCATTTTCTTGTTCAATGTTTATTTATGAGGACAAAAGTCATTGGTTTTTATAAGACGTCTCTGGCTAACATTTGAGACAATGATATTAATGTTTACTCAGCTTAGCACTGTACAATGCAAATTCCTATGTGTTGGGAACCCAGTGTGGCATAATGGATTTTCTCTTGATAGTTTAGTAGACTCACATAGGCAAGTGGATTAGAAGTAAGTTTATATGGCTCTAGAGCGATCGGCGGTTTTATCGACATCAACTGTGTCGCAAGTAAAATCTAGATTTGAAAGTTTGAAAACAACCAACCACTCTGCATAAGTAAGGAAAACGAAGTAAACTATATAATTAAAAAACTTTTGAAATCAAGTGAAAGTCAGCTGGAAGTTAGGGAATTCCGTTCATTTCCAGTCACAGTTAGAGTAGAAAGAGAGAAGGTCTATTCGATCAACAAGATACATTGATAGCAGTCGCTTGGTAGAAGGAAGAATAAAGAGAAGCGGGACTTGATTGACCAGATATTTTATGACGACGAATTGCATCGCCAGTAACATGAATATATGTGAGTTTGAAAGCAAACATCAGGTGGTCTGTATGTTTTGAAAAGAATGCAATTCTTCTTTTGCATGCATCTCTAACAGGAATGGGTTAGCAGCCTTAGTAAACGGATGCGCTCGGAAACGAGTATCCGGACATTATCTATCTATCTATCTATCTATCTATCTATCTATCTATCTATCCGTTGTAACCCCGAAGGAAGAATAACCAAAACGGAGGTTGGAAATGAAATGGTAATCTTTATATGATCAACAAAATGCAATACTTGCCTTCGGCGTGAACTAGGTAAACCACTGCTAGTGATGGACTACTTAGACAACATATTAGGATATGTAGGATGTGGCACAGGGCCAAATTTAATGTGGGGGATAACTGAGCTCGTGCACTCGAGCAAAAATGGTATACGCGGGATCGGGTATCTGTCTACCTCCGCGGACGAGACTCTGCCCTTCGGCATAACTTCGTCCGCGTTCCTCTCCGCCCGAAGGCAAAGAGTTCGACACGGCAAGAGCTTCCCACGCTGACAGTTCACGTTGCCTACGTAGACAGCATATTGCCCCCCCACTTAAAATAGTGACCAACGTATTCATGAGGATTGTGACATACCCATTAGTGTCCATAGGTACTGTATATAACACTATCTATCTATCTATCTATCTATCTAGATATCTAGATATCCATCTAGATATCTATCTATATAACTTTCTATCTAGGTATCAATCTCTATAACTTTCTTTCTTTCTATCTATCTATCTATCTATCTATCTATCTATCTATCTATCTATCTATCTATCTATCTATCTATTACTGTTAAATTGTAGATAAGTAAAAGTAAAGACGAAATAAATTTCATTATTATTATTATTTGTTTATGTTAGGTTTCCTGCTTTGTATCCTGTAGAGTCGGGTCCAAACTATGGCCCTTAGGCCCTATAGGAGAATTTTCATTTAATTGATAGCACTTTACTTAGTATATGAGATGTTCCTAGTTGGGCGATCTTTTGGGCAACTTGCATGTTGATGTTAGTTGCTACACTGTTAGTAAAATTGCCTATTCTTTTTCTCACGAAGCCAGTGCTCCGATTACCATTGGAACAGTCTCAGTTTTCATTCTCAACATCCTGTTAAGTGAAAGAAACTGAATGAAATCGGTTAAATTAAATGTCTAAATAAGCTGAATGCCAAACATTAAAATTTAAAGCTGAACGTCTTTTTATCTTTAATGTATTAGATATAAAATTGTAGCTGGCGTTTCCCCATCGTATATACAGCGTGCCTCAATATAACACCCATTTTTGGGAGCAATCTGAATTCTGGCCGTGAGTTAAAAATCATAATAATCTTTACTTTCGACTAGATGGCGCTCTGCCCCACTATCGCTTACGCGTTTGGGAATGGTGAAATCTTAATTTCCTGCTGAGGTGAATAGGGCGACATGGAGGAATTGTGTGACCATTCTGATTACAAGCTCTAAGGCCACCCAGACCTTTTCTTGTGGGGATTACTCAAAGATCTTGATTACAGGTTTAAACCAAAAACAATTCCTAAATTAAAACAAGCAATCTCTCATACAATATTCTGAAATTAATGGAGAAAAGTGTCAAATACTTTGTAGAAGTTTGACTGATAGACTTCAGCGTTGTATTGAATATGAAAAGTAGCATTTTGAACAAGTTAGTTTGTTAATCATAACAAATAATGTGGTTTTGATGTGATGATACAAAATTCTTAAATTACTGTAATTTATTTATGGCTAAAAAAATTTAAAAATAAAAAATGGGGTTACATTTGCCATACCCTACATACAGGATGCGATAGATATATTGTCGTCTAAACTAAGCAAAAAATGAAAATAATACTAACATCTCATTTTAATATATCTAACAAAATTACACAAAAATATATTGAAATACCAAAGAGTAAATTTCTTCAATGAAATAGCAATTGCCTTCAACTACGGCCTCCAGACGACTTCGGAATTTCCAGCAATTCTTCTGGACGCTCTCCTTGGTTAAGTTGGTGAATGCTGTCATAATCCTTACCTTCATTTCATCTGTGGCGTTACAAGGTGTTTTGTTGGTGTCCCGCTCAACTGCACTCACACATAATATTCAAGTGGATTGAAAACTATAGAGTTAGGTGGCCAGATGTAAGGGGTGATGTGGACGAAGAAACTGTCTAACAGTCACGACTGTGTTTTCCTGCTTGTGTGGCATACTGCAGTCCTGATGCCAGACATAAGGTCTTGACCCAGAGCAGCATTACCTCCTTAAGATGGTTGATGTAGGCCCCCGAGTTGAGTCTTAGGCCGTCACCAACAATTTCGGGAGTTACATTCTTATCGGAAAGATCAGAGTGAGTTTTCCGAGCTGCCGTACCTTCGTAATCATCATTAGACTCATCCAACTCTTTCCGAATCTTCTGCACTGTCGTTAGATTTACACCCAAACACTCTGAAATGTTCGTATTGGAGCTTCCTTCTCGAATGCCAAGCAGTACAGCATGGCGTGAATTGCGTCATGAAGCACTTTTTCTCACAGACAAGTGACCAACTGACTCTACTATACTCTGTGCTTGATAAAATAAATAAAAAACAAAGCATATGCGCGAAATTAAATATGTAAAATGGCCACAATTTACCCATCGCCACTGTATGTTCATTATCTATCTGAGTCTGTTCATTTCTATCTATCTATCTATCTATCTATCTATCTATCTATCTATCTATCTATCTATCTATCTATCTATCTATCTATCTGAGTCTGTTCATATCTATCTATCTATCTATCTATTTATCTATCTATCTGAGTCTCTTCATATCTATCTAACTATCTATCTATCTGATTTCACTCTGTTCATTATTTATCTATCTGATTTCACTCTGTTCACTATCTATCTATCTATCTGATTTCACTCTGTTCATTATCTATCTATCTGATTTCACTCTGTTCACTATCTATCTATCTATCTATCTGATTTCACTCTGTTCATTATCTATCTATCTGATTTCACTCTGTTCACTATCTATCTATCTATCTATCTATCTATCTGATTTCACTCTGTTCACTATCTATCTATCTATTTATTTTCGCTGTCTTTGTTTATACTTATTTAATTATATTCGTTATCTCTCTCTCTCTCTCTCTCTCTCTCTCTATCTATCTATCTATATAATTATATTCTGTCTTTCTTTGTTTATGTTTATCTAATTATATTCATCATCTGTCTAACTAATTATATTCGTTATCTATCTATCTATCTATCTATCTATCTATCTATCTATCTATCTATCTATCTATCTATCTGCATACCAAAATAGACATCATTGAATTCAAACACAAAATATGTCACCCGTTTGAGGCCAGGTATAAAATGTGGATCTTGTCAGGACCAAAAATATTGCTTATTCTTCTTTGGGTTTTATCAAGCATATCTAAATATATAGCTGGAGCATCGGACCATACGTGGCAGTAATATTCTAAGCATGGACGAATGGTAGACATATAAGTATGCACGATAGATTCTAGAGAGAAAAATTGTCTGTGACGCCACAGTGAGCCAACTTTCTTATCAGCTGATCTATTGATGAATTCAATATAATCTTTACACATTTTGCCCGAGAAAGTTCAACGAGCCACTCTCTTGGAGATTAGCATAGAAAGCAGAAATGTGTATTCATTTATATATTGTGTATTATTTTATTGTGTATTTATCGTTATATTTCCTGTCCCATCAGTGGTGGTAAGGGAGGTAAATCAAATTGGTAAATATAAATTCGATTACTTTCCATAGTCGTTTTAATCACCTATGAAAATAAAATATTTGTTGTAATGGAATGTTCCACTTTCCCTATTGTGGACTGACTATATCAGTAAATATATATATAGTGTGCACAGGACATACCTGGGAATTGCTTCAGGAATTAGTTAGACATTCGTCTCCAGCTGTGTTAGTCAAACACTCTGCCTTCGTGCATAAAGAAACCCAGACGAGGCTATGCCAAAGGGCAGAGTCCCGCCTGGGATGGTAGAACTCATGCATTCGGGGAATTTTTGCCCGAGCCTACGGGCTCGGTTTTGTCCCGCATTAAAAAACGACCTTGTGCCACATCCTGCCTCGCGGGGAGGTAAGATAAATAAACTTGCTTCAGGAATTAGTTGGGGATTCGTCTCCAGCTGTGCTGGTCAAACTCTCTACCTTCGCGCAGAAAGGAACCCAGACGAGGCTATGCCGAATGGAAGAGTCTCGTTTGGGGTGGTAGACAGCGAGAGGACCCTGTGTGTATACGGGGTCTACGGGGAATTTTTGCACGAGCCTACGGGCTCGGTTTTGTCCCGCATTAAAAACGGCCTTATGCCACATCCTGCTTCGCGAGGAGGTAAGGTAAATAACCATGCTTCGGGAATTACTAGCCTGCTAACCAATTCCCTGTCTTTCAGTAGTCTATTCTCTTTTACAATAAACCTCTCTTTCTTTCATCTACGCCCGTGTTGCCGTCCCTTTCTCTCGAGTACCACCTTTGTCTGTTTGTAACCTCTTTAAGGATACAACAATATTTATCTGCATTAAAACAAAATTAGTCCCCAAGGAAAATGGACTGTCTAATTAATCATTTCTTTTATTCCTATATTTCTTAGATTGCAGTATTATTTTTTCAAGCTTTTCATGTGAGGTACACAGATACATTTGATTATTAAGTGATTGTCGTTTCAGCTTGGTCTTGAAATAAGCTTTGTCAATCTCATCTTTGTTGTTCTGTTGCTAATCTTTTACTTCTGTTAGTTATTTCCATTTCACTGTTATATTAAACACGTAATATTTCAAGATAAACAGATATTGAGCGAAAAGCGATTTAGATAATACTAGGAGTAACCAATGAATCTTTGATCCGATTGAACGGCGGAAAAATATAAAGAGAACGGATTAATTAAACGGTTCATTTGCCTCTATTTTAGTTGTGAATTCTTCATCTACGCTTCATTGAATCTCAGTAAATTGTTTGAAGACTTTTGTTTCATTGCATTTCACTATTAAAACTTTCCGCCATTTTTTATTATGTTGCGCATGTCCGCTGGAGACGGGCACAATCTGCGTCACTGTTCGTAAACAGAAAGAGTTCTGGATCGTCATGGACAAATGGTTGAAAGATTTTTTTTCTTTATTTAAGTTTGCAGGATGAGGTAGACAGGAAGATGAAACTTACGGACAAATTGAATATTTAATAGGAAGAATAACCTAATTCTTATCGGGATTCTGTATCTCTCAGTATTTTAACAAAAAGAAAACTGATTTATTTTATAACA
>OZ038489.1:39391092-39408592 GCA_964036315.1 Acanthosepion esculentum
GAATAAGATGAAGTAGAAGGAGAAAACGAATAATAATAATAATAATAATAATAATAATAATAATAATAATAATAATAATAAGAAGAAGAAGAAGAAGAAGAAGAAGAAGAATAAGATGAAGTAGAAGTAGAAAACGAATAATAATAATAATAAGAAGAAGAAGAAGAAGAAGAAGAAGAGGAAGATGAAGTAGAAGGAGAAAACGAATAATAATAAGAAGAAGAAGGAGGAGGAGGAGGAGGATTTTGTGCGTGCTGTGTGGGAAAACTAGCGAACGTTTGCAACATACTTTAGTGACTGTCTTCAGTTGGCATTAAAATGTACAGACGGCATCACGACAAAATAGCCTTCAGAATACATCGGGATCTATGCAGGAAATATAGCCACGTGTGTTCAGAGAATTGGTACAAATATCTATGCTTGAAAGTAGCCGAGAATAAGTAAGTGAATCTCATGTAGGATACGACCATCTTGTTTGACAAGATCCGGGAGAGCAATCACCCTGATCTGAATGAATCTTGATAGACGTTGCAATACTTTGGGATAAGAACATCGTGAAGGCGGAGCCGGCGAAAATGCAAAGCTACCAAGACCTAGGATGATAAACCAGAGAAATGCATCGAGCAGCGGCTGTTCAAAGTTGTCTCTGTTGCGATTGGCGCACTCGGATAATATTTTCAGGAATCTTGCTGTCTCGCAGGACGCCTTGGTTATACCTGGCACCATCGAGTGTATTCAAGTAGTAGCGCTTCTTGGAAAAATTCATACGCTGAGGAAATGCTCTCTCACTAAACTGCGGGTAGGACAATTATTACTCGGTAGAAATATCTAAAAGACGGAGAGGATATCAAATACAAAGATAATAATTGGAAAAAGTTTCGATAGTCTCATTGAAAGGAATTCCTGGTAGCCCAAGCCTTAAAGAGATACAAATCTTGCACGCACAAGTACAGCCCACGCCTTACGAAGGACTTTATCTCTGTAAAATATGTGTGATCTTAGTTATTTTTCTTCAAAAATGCTCAGTGGAAAATATCCTTATGCCATTTCTGAACTTAGGTCTCTTGTTGGGACCCAGAAAGAAATGAGTATACACCATAATAATAATAATAATAATAATAATAATAATAATAATAATAATTTGGATTCTTAGGATTGTTTGAAAAAGATTCCAGTAGACTAATTGAAGGCACCCCTGGAAGTCCATGCCTCAAAGAGATACAAAAATTATTCTGACAAGTACAGCCCACACTTTACGAAGGGCTTTATCTATGTAATTTATTTTTTTTTGCAGTGGAAAGTGTCATGATACCATTTCTAACCTTAGGTCCCTGGGCGGGACCCGGAAAGAAATGTGTAAACGCCAGATATCAAAGGAAATAATAATAATAATAATAATAATAATAATAATAATAATAATAATAAATGAACGCCATCCCGATACAGTTACCCAAAAGAATGATGTAACTCCTTTAGGACATGCCAATCCAGACAGACAGGGAAATAAAATCCAACAGACCTGGCATTATCATCAAATATAAGAACTTCAGGAAGTGCATGCTTATCGACATAGCAGCAATATTTAGTAGAAACATCCCCCATGAAAATTATCGAGAAATTAGTCGAATAGAAGGGTGTGGAGGGCGGGATTACCAGGATGTTGAGAATGAAAACTGAGACTGTTCCAATGGTAATCGGAGCACTGGCTTCGTGAGAAAAAGAATAGGAAATTTTACTAACAGTGTAGCAAGTAACATCAACATGCAAGTTGCCCAAAAGTTCGTCCTACTAGGAACATCTCATATACTAAGAAAAGTACTATCAATTAAATGAAAATTCTCTTATAGGGCCTAAGGACCAAAGTTTGGACCCGACTATACATGATACAAAGCAGGAAACATAACATAAAGAAATAATAATAATAATAATAATAATAATAATAATAATAATAATAATGAAATGATGTAAATATCCTTTGAGACATGCCAATTCAAACTGACAGGGAAATAAAAGCCAACAGACCTGATATTATTATAAAAGACAAGAAATTCTTGAAGTGTATGCTTATTAAGATAGCAGTATCATCTGAGAGAAACACCTCCATGAAAATTATTGAGAAATTGTCCAATTACAAGGGTCTGGAGATCAAAATTAATAGGATGTGGGTAATGAAGACTGAGACTGTGCCAATAGTAACTGGAGCTCTGGGCCTCGTGAGAAAAGGAATGAGCAATTTTACTAACAGTGTCCCAGGTAACATCAAAATACAAGTTGCCCAGAAGATTGCCTGACTAGGAATATCTCATATACTAAGATAAGTGCTATCAATTAAATGACAATTCTCCTATAGGCCTAAGGACCATAGTTTTAACCCAAGTCTACAGGATACAAAGCAGGAAACAAAGCAGGAAACAAAGCTGCACAATTAATAATAATGACAATAACAATAATAATAACATGAAGTAAACAGAAAAGACCATGAAATTGAAACTCAAAAGATGTGGCACTTGAATCAAAACCGTTTCTTCATTCTTAGTTCACTGGAAATGTTCAAGAAAGATATCGAAAAATTCCTCAGATAAAATACTTGGTGACCTTTTGCGCCATGAAATCTCCAAACATGTTACGAAGTGTTTTATCAATGTAATTTCCCAGCCGAATAGTTAAATACAGTTAATATATTAACGTGTACATCTCTTCAATTTTCCGTTGATTTAAGTAAGAAGAAAAAGCCTGAAATGAATTTAAAGAAATGTCACGTGAAAAAAGGCCACCATCAATTCTTTACACTGAGACTTCACCATCGTCTAATAAAAATATTCAGCAAATGAATTTGATAAACATTCCAAATATATGGATCTGGAAATTTAAAATTACCCTAATGTGGCATTTAAGCACGACCATTGTTCCAGTAGTATTAGGATCACTAGGAATGATTAAGACGAATACTATTACGCACATTAAGAAAATCTCATTAAATCCGTTATCGTCAGAAATGCATGTATTAATGGGAACGGTTCACATACTGGGAAAAACTATTTCAATCCAATGAGCTTAATAACTTCGTAAAGAAAATTCTGTTCTCAGGTTAAGTACTTGCAACGTGACAAACAGCAAATCAATACGAGAACTACTACTACTACTACTACTACTACTACTACTACTACTACTACTACTACAAATAATAATAATAATAATAATAATAGTTTTATTGATGTAGAGAGGTGAATAAACAATAGGATCCAAAGTCATTTGTTACGATACACAGCTGATCGTTAAATTAAGTTCTGTCTGAGGAAAATATATTATTATTATTATTATTATCATTAATAATAATAATAATAATAATAATAATAATAATACACTCTGACAGAACAATCAAAGCCAACCGCCCAGACATTGTTATTAAAGACCACAAACAAAATAAGTGCCACATTATTAATATTGCAGTCCCTTCAGACTGCAATGTATCTTTGAGGATATTCGAAAAGCTGTCAAAATACAAGGACCTTAAAATATAAATCACAGAAATGTGGCACATGGGAACATAAACAATCCCTGTTGTAGTTGGAGCCCTTGGACTGGTTGGAAAATATTCCAGTAGACTAATTGAAGGGATCCCTGGAAGTCCATGCCTCAAAGAGATACAAAAAATTGTTCTGACGAGTACAGCCCACACTTTACGAAGGGCTTTATCTATGTAATTATTTTATTTTATTTTTATTTTTTATTTTTTTTGCAGTGGAAAGTGTCATGATGCCATTTCTAACCTTAGGTCCCTGGGCGGGACCCGGAAAGAAATGTGTAAATGCCAGATATCAAAGGAAATAATAATAATAATAATAATAATAATAATAATAATAATAATAATAATAATAATAATAATACAAAACTTAGAGAATGGAACGATTTACGGAAAAGAAAAGACAAAGTATTTAACAATGTTTCGACGGTATGTATCTCTGCTTCAAATTATGATTAAAAATTGCATGCATGCATAAAAATATAATTTCTCTTTAAATATAAAAGAATACAAAAAATACAGAAGCTTGGATTACTTTTTATAATTTTATAATTGTAAACAATTTTTAAACATAGCATGAAGAAGACACATACAGTCGAAACATTGTTAATCATTGTCAAAACTATTTTTTTTCTTTTCTTTTTCCTTTCTTTAAACGCTTAGTGGTGCAAAATATTGGAAGAATTGCATCAACCATTTTTTTTTTTTTAATAATCTCAAAAATGTGGCACATGGGAACATCAATAATCCCCGTTGTAGTTGGAACCCTCGGAATGGTTGGAAAAGATTCCAGTAGACTAATTGAAGGGGTCCCTGGAAGCCCATGCCTTAAAGAAATACAAAAAATTGTTCTCACAAGTACAGCCCACACCTTACGAAGCTCTTTGTGTAAATTATTATTATTATTTTTTTTTTTGCAGTGGAAAACGTCATGATGCCATTTCTAACCTTAGGTCCGCGGGAAGAACCCGGAAAGAAATGAGTACACATCAGAAATCAAAGTAAATAATAAAATAATAATAATAATAATAATAATAATAATAATAATAATAATAATAATAATAATACGGTAATAAGTACTGCTCGCTTAATTAATAAAAAAAAAACAACTCTTTCTTTCAATTCACTGGGCTCCATAATTTCCAAAGAAACCTTTATTTCCTGTCGGTCTCATCTGATAGATTTCGTAAATGATTGTACCGAAGAGAGCAGATCAAAAGAAATAATAATAGAACAATACTACTGTGCTACTCGGCATCTTCCTCCAAATACGGAAATCGAACATCGACAGCGAATGATTTCAAATAATGATCAACCTCAACCAACAATCATTAATAATCGAAGGAAAGAAGAAAAGAGTGAAATCCACAAAAGAGGATTATGGAGAAGTTGTATAAGTACATTACAAAACTCGGACACAAGAGACTATGCAAGTCAATGTTTTCACAGTAAGACTGGGGTGGCTAAAATGTCTAAAAAAATAATTCTACTTATTAGCGTCTACAGTAAGGCGACTAATAGAGACGACTTCATAAACGTTTAACTTAGATCTCAACAATATGACAAAATCGGGAATAATTATAGGTTTTTATTTAAGAGCTATTAAAATTTATTTTTATAATCATTTCACCCCAGGCAACACAATAAAGTCACTATGATGCAAAAGGTTACTGATTCTGAAAAAAAATATGAGGAAAAGAATAACCTTATTAAGGAGAGAGAGAAAAATGAACAGGGGTGAAGAAGACAGACAGTAACAAGTGAGATTACATTTAAATAATGTGGTGCATGAAAAAAGAAACTTCCTTTTAATCAAAATGCTCTTTTACTTAAAATAATATCAGTTATTTTTTCTACGACTTTCACCTAATGTAAAGATTAGCTATTTATCTCATTTGTAAAAAGGAACCTTCGTCTTAGGCTTAAAAAAAATATATTCAAATGCTTCGACTTTTTCACTACAACAGATTCTTCTATTGCGTACCGAAAGTTGAAATGTCTAAATAATTGATAATCCGTGAGAATGATTTGTGGTTAATAAGAAGCATTCTCCCAAATTCCATAGCCAAGGCTGTGCAACATTTGAAAGGTGGGCCGTGAATTCTGAGGATGTGTATCATCATGGAGGAGAAAAGGTGGGCCATGAATTCTGAGGGCGTGCATTGTCTTGAAATAAATCAGTATCAAACTGAAGGGGTTACAAGGCGTGGAAGAATTAGAAACAGAAACATAAATAATGAGCAGGAAGAGAAAAAAGTAATCAAGAAGACAGTAGATAGCGATTGACATTGCAATTAAATTTTTGCAGATTAAAGTTGGCTGGAAAGTATGGAGCTGGAAGGGAGTTCCACAAGCGAGAAGTGCGAGAAAAGAAACTGCTAGCATAGAATTTACGGTTACAGCTAGCTAGTTCAACTGTAAATTGATGTGACCTCGACGCCAGTCTAGTACTACGCTTGAATTCATCCAAACAATAACCACGAAAGTATTTATTTAAAAAAAAAAGGCACAGAGAGGCAACTTTACGGCGGTGAATAAGTGACTGAAGTCGGCCCGCCAGGGCAATACCAATAATATTGCTGATACTTCTTTGGATTTTATCAAGGAGCTCAAGGTAAACAACCTGAGCACCAAACCATATATGGCAGCAAGAAGCCTAGACGAATGGTAGACTTATGGATATGTAAGATTTCGTCTAATTCATTCGGTTGGTCATTACTGAACTAGATTTTTTCTTTTGTTTTTTTTTCAAGACTCTCAGAAGAAAAAGGAATCGAACTTAGAATCGCCTGATAGTTTTGCCGAATACAGTAAATTGCTACGAAACCAAAACATCAACCTGAAAACTCAAGTCATTTTCTTAAATAGCCACCTCAGAGCAAAACTTTCAGATGGATATCATGCATGGTGCCAGACCCCATCATAAATATCTAAACTGTCCGCTGTATATAACCAATTCCTAAGATCAATGGTGAAAAAAGTCTTTGTGGGAATAACGCCTTCTTTGAACATTTTTGACTGGGACTACAGAATCACAGACAATCTCTTTTTTATCATTTCTTTTATTTTTTTTTATTCATCAGAATGGACGCTGACCATTTAATCATTCCATACTCCACCCCAAATTTGTGTTCCAATAGAAGAAAATTATCCTGCTTTCCCTCCCGAGGCCAATGTTCTGATGATAATGGGGCTATGCTGATGACGTAGGTGTTCATACTTGGGATAAGAATGATTATGAACAGAAAATATGCATCCTCTATCAAGCGCTCTAAGTATTAGGACTTAGGATAAACCTTTCGAAAAGAGAAACTATGATCTGGAATTGGAATGAAATCAGTGATGGCACCTACCCTGAATCCATCATAAAATTTAATTATGTGGAAATAGTAAGTATTAAATACTTCCGATACCTTGGCATATGGATGAGTTATATCAAATTAAGTAGGCTGTGCCAGAGGTAGTTTCGCTCAACACCGCAAATTGCTACAAAACATCAATCTGAAAACTCGAGTCATCATCTTAAACAGACTCATCAGATCGAGAATGTCATATGGATGCCACGCATGGCGTCAAATCCGTTCAGAAATATCTAAACTGTCACCTGTATGCAACCACTTCCTAAGATCAGTAATGAAAAAAACGCTTTGAGCGAGTGAAGCCTGAGGATCTTGGTAATATAAGACGCAGGGGAATTTTAAAAGATATTTTTAGTAAAAAAAAAATACGCCTTATATGCCGTCAAATACGATAATCAACTATTTAAAGAAAGGGGATTCAAGATATAACATTTCCAAAACAGAAATTATGATCTGGAACTGGAATGAAAGCAGTGATAGCATCTACCCTGATTCCATCTTAAAAATTCAGGATATGGACTTAGTAAATATTAAACGCTTCTTCAGCTACGTCGGCATATTGATCAACGATAACAAATTGAATACGAGAGAGAGGCAAATTGAACCTAGAATAGATTGGGTCAGAGGTAGCTTCACCCCCACACCACAAATTGCTATGAAACATCAACATCTTAAATAGCCACCTCGGATCAAGACTTTCAGATGGATATCATGCATGGTGCCAGACCCCATCAGAAATATCTAAACTGTCCGCTGTATATAACCAATTCCTTAGATCAATGGTTAAAAAAAAGGCTAGCATCTTAGTGGCTTTATTGCCTATTCAAATGCAATGTCAATCGATATCTCCAGATACTTTGATCTATTCCCTGTCCTTCTTTTCACCCTTTCCTCTATCATACCTCTTTACTCTTGCTCTCATTCTCTGTCACCCCTTGCGTGCTAGTGGCACGGAAATGAGAGAATGAATATCAATAACTATACTCATGTTACACATACTTATTTACAATATAATGAACCGCACACGAGTTGTATGAAATATATAACAACACCATATATATTACCGTAAATAGTTCCTAATAAAATAGGCATTATAGGTTGAAATTCATACGGCATATATGTAAGTCTATCTCCGGACCACGTTTGGTTAATAACAATTTTATTGGGAAATCATTGACTTGCATAATAAAATCCTGGTATAGTGTCTCTCTTATAATATGCGTTTCTCATCAGCTTTTGAACAGCAACTGATCTAAAGTCGTTCTCCAAAATAATTGGATGATTATTATCCCGAAAAAGTAATATTGCACTTGGGGGATGAAATTCATTTTTAAATTGGGAAATATTAAAAAATTGAAATTTAAAAAAAAAATATATATTTATTCTTTATTTTAACTCTTGACTGAATTCTGAAGAATATATCAAGTATGGAAATTTAGGGAATTGATTATGACAGACATACATACATACAGACATATATATATATATATATATATAGAGAGAGAGAGAGAGAGAGAGAAAGAGAGAGAGATGGAGAGAGATAAATAACAGTCTGATGTATGTATGAATAGAATGAGACAAATAGAAAAGAAATAGATAATGAACAACTTTTACACACGCACACGCAAACACACACACAGATATATATATATATATATATATATATATACAGTGTAACCCGGATATAAGAGACCCTGATATAAGAGAAACTCGGATATAAGAGAGATTTTCTCTGGTCCCAAATTAGAGCCATACTTACCTAAACAAAATAGACAAAACCCGGATATAAGATAAACCCGGATATAAGAGACTTATTCTCCGGTCCCGACAACTCTTTTATATCCGGGTTACACTCTATATATATGTGGAGAGAGAGAGAGAGAGAGAGAGAGAGAGAGAGAGAGAGCACACTGAGGCGGTGTAATGGTTAGCAAGCTTGTCTCGCTAGAACAATTACGACTGAGAAGTGAGTTCGATCCTCACTGCGTGCCTCATCCTTTCGGCCTTGTACTACATCTAAGCTACGCTTGGAAAATAACTATATATAGAGAGATAGATAGATACATAGATAGATAAGACAGAAATCGATAGATATATTGTTAGATAATGCGCAGATTAAAACAGATGTACACAAATTTATATATATATATATATATACATATATAGAGAAAGAGAGATAGATAGATAAATAGAGAGAGAGAGAGAGAGAGAGAGAGAGAGAGTGTGTGTGTGTGTGTGTGTGTGTGTGTGTGTCTATGTGCAGATATGGTTGAGTGTGAAGCAAGTAAACTAACGGAGGGCAAAACCCAAAGTCTGTTGCAATAGTTCCCTTTGTTCCTCAAACAGTTTTGCATCACTATTTCGTTCACCGTCCCCATATCTGACTGAACCTCCCCTAGAACCGGGCACATCTTAAATTTTACATTTGAATACTACTTTTAATTTTTTTTTTTTCCTAAATCATTCTAGAAACTTCCGCTCAACATTTAAACCTCAGGAGAAGTCTCAAAGCAGAAATATAATATCTTTCGTAATGTATAAGCATCTGCCTCTGATTACGTTCAAGATAACCCACTCGTGTGCCAGTCTCCATCGAGCTCGTGGGTTGAACTTCCCCCTCGCTCGCAGTATAAGCATAATTGATTCCCCGAAATCTGTTATTAATATAAACCGATCTTTTTAATTAAATGGGATTTCACTCGTTATTGTTTAAAGGATAATCGATCACCATGCACGCAAGTTTATGAGTTTGCGAGAAAGGTATATTAATAAATTTCGGTAATTAAACGCCCGTAATAAAATTTTAAACATACTGTTGGAGACGATGCACATACACTGACGTGCCAAATGTAAACGATTATATTAGGTTGCGTCATAAATAATTTCCGGCTTTTGTTTATACTCCAAAGAATAAAGTACAATTACATTTTATTTAATCATTATCTGCAACGAGTTGTGGTCCCTTATCAGGAAGCTATTCGGTATCTTTTGAGTAAAATTTCGCGAGTTTTGATGTATAAATATTTACGATGAACACTTGAGTCGAGTTTTCATTTTTTTCATTAATTTTCGTATCAAAGAAAATTGCAGCGGTCAAAACGAAAAAACGAAAATTTATTAAATCAAAGACATGAGATAACAATGTTTTGCCGACACCGACAGACATTTGCCTTAAATAATTAGCTTGATTTTTTTAAAATTTCTAAGTCTATAAACAAGTTCATTTAAAGCAATAGGTTTGAATATCGTAAGCTAAAACATAAAAAAAGAAGCCGTCAACAAAAAAACAAACTGTATTTCAATACGGCGTATTCATATACAAACAACCCTTTTAGAGAAAAAAATCTTTATGTATACAAATACACATTTAACGGCGTAACAAAAGTGCCAAAAACTTTGTTCGTTGAAATGGACCAGATGATATACGTTGAACGGATGTCATCATTCGTTTGAAAAAAGCACTCCGACCCTACCTTGTCTTAACCATTTTTCTAAAGCAACTAATATGTTGATACGATAGTTGTCAGTGAAAATGAATAACCTACCGCCTCTTATGAAAATGATGTGTTTTCTCCATATCCATAGAAATAAATATTACGAATGTATATGCTTATAAAGCTCCGTCAATTTCAAAATTAGTTACTCCAAAATTCGCTTGTGGATGAAACAGAACTACGCACTTTAATTTAATTTAATTTCTATAATTTAATGTTTTTAGCTTCTGTTTTTGAAACATGAGAACTCTTATGTAGCGATGGAATCATATTTAAAAAAAAAATAATTATAATATATGCTCTACTTGTGTATCGAGCACTGTTTTTTAAAAATAAAAAACAAAAAATACTAAAGAACTTTGTATTATTAACCTAACGGTTATTTCCTATTTTTCTATATATTTACGCACCCCCCCGCACACACACACACATATATATATATATATATATATATATATATATATATATATATATATATATATGTATATATATATATATATATATATATATATATATATATATATATATATATATATATATATATATATATATATATATATATAATGAAATGAACAAAGATAAAGACATTTTTATGTTTAACATTCTTTTTTTTATAGTTACAAGTATTTAAGTAAATGCTATGTTTTTAATAAACAGTATTAAATAACATTTACCGGGTTCGAACCTGTATCCGATACGGAACCGTCATATAGCCTGGCGTGCCTTAACCGTTTGCCAACCGAACGATCCTTAGTGGCCGAAACGGATAAGGCACGTCAGACTATATGACGGTTCCGTATAGGATACAGGTTCGAATCCTGTCGAGGGCGAATATTTTCTATGAAAATTTCTCGGACATTCAGGCTGGTAAATGTTATTTAATACTGTTTATTATAAAACAGAGCATTTGCTTAAATACTTGTAACTATAAAAAAGAATGTTAAACATAAAAATGTCTTTATATATAGATATTATATTTTTGAAATTTTTGGAACACATAAAGAGGAATATAGGTTTGGAGAATTTGACACTCAGATGATATATGAGAAGATAAGAGAAATACTGCGAATAACCTACTTAACATGATTGTGTAAAATGTTGGCAGAATAAAGACGAAGAAGGGAAACAACGAATAACATAGTTAAAACGATTGTGAAAGCAACAAAATGTACCGACGTTAGTAAGATATAAGCAATGAATTGGAGATGTTACTATCAATAAAGTAAGTAAATTTAACTAGTACATTTTATGAAAAGCCAATGTGTTGTGGATTCCGGGAATGGAATCCTGCACAAATAAATAAACAACGCCAGTAATTGAGATAGAAAAATAAGTGTATTAAACGTAAGAATACAGACTTGAAGTGAAGATTAGTAGTCCAGGAATGCGGGTTAGTAGAAAGTATATGTACAAGTCTCTGTAAGTGAAGCCGTAATTATCTCTCTCTCTCTCTCTCTCTGGACTCTCGTATAACTCTCTGTGAACACCCTGTGTACTGTCTCCGTGTCTATCACCCTGACTCAACGTATCTCAACCCTTAGGTATTCTCTCTGTCAGTATAAGTATACTTTGGACGAGTTCATCTTGTGTAAAAGGGGTCTGCCCCACAACACAAAGGAAAATAACACCCGGAATACGAAGGAATATTGAATAGCCAAAAACGACTTCCAAAATGTAAACAAAGTATTAGGAATCACAGAAAAGAGTTCTGGCCTGCTGTGTAATGTTAGTCTTCCAATATTGGCAGTGGACGCAAAACAATTTTCTCACAGATGAAGAGAATACTTGAGGCAACAGACCTGGTCCTACAGAAAGATGCTGAGAATACCATGGCAGGTGTATGTGAATAACGAGGATGTTTCAAGGAAAATGGAAACAAAAATGACAGAAGCAGAAAGGTCAGTTGAAGATACATATGTAGAGGAAAGAGTGCTCGGAAAATTTGACACACGCAAGATATATGGAAGGGATGATGGACATGGGGAAATAAATGTAACTTACTTAACAAGTTTGTGTGAATGGCTGGCATAACAGGGAGGCAGAGGGAGAGTACAATGAAAACTACAAAGGATAAGAAGCTGTGGACAGCCGTGAACGACAATATCCTGAAAGGATAGATCTCAGAAAGGAAGACGTTTCAGTTAAGACTAGGATGGCCGAGGTGTCGTGTTCGACACCTTCAAATTTTCAACAAATTACTATGGAATAACTAGATTTGGTTCGATGCTGAGGCTTATGGACAATTATTGAATTTTAGCAAAGATGCTTAACAGACTTAATTCTTTAAAAAATATTCAGTGGAATAGCTGATATTTGAGGTTTTACCTTGAATGTCCGAGGTGTCGTTTGTGACACCTAGGCTATTTATAGGGTAAATGCATTGAAATAATATCATAACACGGCAAATGTGCAAAGGATGAAACTAGGGTACTGTTAGTAACATGTAAAGATTGTGGAATCTAAGATATTGCTAAATAGTTGGTCCTACAGGATTGTAGAAAGAATGTTATAGCCTACTTAAAAATGATGTCTAATGTTGTGTAATAGTAATATTCTTTAATAAACTATGTATTGCAAACATATGAGTAATTTCATTAACCATATATGATTATTTTTCATGCGAAATATTAAAAAACAATCATAAGGTGTCGAAAACGACACCTTGGCAATTTTATATATGTCAAAGGAGCTGGCAATCCTAGTGTTAATAGTTTTTTTTGTCTTTTTCTTTAAAAAAGGGACCACTGAGAAGTTTTGCACATTCACTAGAAGTTATATGAAAACATTGATTTTTTTTAAAAAGATGTTTGAAGATCGATATATCTCAAAAGGATTTTTCGTCTGTGAAAATTAGCGTCTCCATTTTTTTCTATTTTTCGTCGGTATGTGTGTGTGTGTGTGGGGGGGCTTAAACTTGTCAGCCAAATATTCGTTCAGAAGAAAGAAAAAGAATGGAACTAGCGGTGATGATGTTACTGATAGTGATGATAATGGTGACATCGTGATCGATGTGAAGGCGAAATGAACCATTTCGCTTTACAAGACGGATATGGTAAGATTCAAATGTCGGTTGCTGTTTCCAGATTATTCTTTAGACGGCGAGAAGGGGGTCAAAAAGGTCCCCGTAAATAAAGCGTTCCTTGTGCACGGAACACAATGAAAAAGATTTCCTAGTTTGAAACCATTTGTATTTTAGAAAATAAAGTTTCCTACAATTTATGATTTCTATTTATAAATTTATTTAAATTTATATTTCTGACATTTTTCATGATTTTGTTTTCTTTCGTTACATTCAGCTATTGATACTTCATGATCATTATATACAGTGTCAGTGAATCAGATATATATATATATATATATATATATATATAGATAGATAGATAGATATGAACATTGGTAGATAGAGAAAGAGAGAGAGAGAGAGAGTGAGAGTGATCTCAAAAGACTGAATCGAATCAATTGCTATCAGGAAAAATATTGATATCAAGTAAAATGATGTAGAAAGATAATGACATAGATATTAGCAGTACATATAGATAGATAGATATAAACAAACTGACATAGACAAATAGATAGATAGATAGATAGATAGATAGGAACAAAGTGAGATAGATAGATAGATAGATAGAAATAAACTTGAACAGACTAAGATAGATAGATCGATCGATATATATATATATGTGTGTGTGTGTTTATATATATATACATACATATTTATAGAGAGAGAGCGATAGATAGATTATAGATAGATAGATAGATATGAAGAAGACTGAGATAGATAGATAGATAGATAGATATAAACTTGAACATACTATAATAGATAGATCGATATATATATATATATATATGTGTGTGTGTGTGTGTATATACATACATATTTATAGAGAGAGAGCGATAGATAGATAGATAGATATGAAGAAGACTGTGATAGATAGATAGATAGATAGATAGATAGATAGATAGATAGATAGATAGATAGATAGATAGATCACAACTGTCTTCATGATTTTGCTTCCTTTTTGTAACCAGCGACTTTATTTGAACTCTGATGGTAATCTCATATTTTACGACCATTATATACATGTCAGTGTGTCAGAAAAAAGAACAATTTACTTCATTTTCGTTGCCGATCAAAAGTTTTTTGATTCTGTCAAAATTTATGAATACCTTCTCGTATTATAAAAGTCGAAAAAATAGATCTATATCTGAAATTTAATGTTTTGTAGAAGCTGGAGATGGTGATGAGCGATGTGGTCGTGTATGAAGAATGGTTTGTATGCGTCAAATTATAAAAATAAGCGGGCAGAATATATCGCAATCAAGATAGTCTTGGGAGAGAGAAAAAAGGGACCAATGAATGGCAATTAATCATTGGAACCATATCTTCAAAAATGTCAGAATCGACATATTTTGGAAGAAAATGGAAAGACAGAAAATAAACCAAGGTGAAAAGCAAAAACATGGGAACTCTAATTTGACAAAAGATAAAATAAATCGTGATTATTATTGACAATTAAGTGCGTCTTACCGACACTTAGGTTTGGTCTCCTATTTTATTACACTTTCATCCCTCCCTCCTTCCTTTCTTTCTTTCTTTCTTACTTACTTATCTACCAACCTACCTACCAACCTATAATCACCAAACTACATACCTACCTGTCAGTTCCTTTCTTTCTTTCTATCTATCTATCTATCTATCTATCTATCTATCTATCTATCTATCTATCTATCTATCTATCTATCTTCATACATAGATCAATATGTCTATTTCTATCTCTCTATCTATTTATAAATCTATCTCAGTCTGTTCATATCTGTCTATCTATCTATCTATCTATCTATCTATCTATCTATCTATCTATCTATCTTCATACATAGATCAATATGTCTGTTTCTATCTCTCTATCTATTTATAAATCTATTTCAGTTTGTTCATATCTATCTATCTATCTATCTATCTATCTATCTATCTATCTATCTATCTATCTATTGCGAATTGTTGCCGCCTTGGGGAGGTTGAAAGTTAACATTTTGAGTTTACGAATCTGTGACCCCAATCCCCCACTGAAATCCTGTAATTACCCCCTAGGGAGAAATTTGCCAATTGTTAACCCCAATTTGGATAAATATACAGATAGATAGATATGTGTTTGTGTTTGTGTGTGGGACGGTCAATTTGGACAACGGAGTGGGGAATATATAAAAGCAATTTGAAAATGACCAGTTTGATATGTTTTACTGATGTTCCTACGTAACCCATTACCCCCATCAAAAAGTATTTTTTCACAAGAACAATGTCGACATTCCTAAAACAAAACGGGATTCTCCTTGAGCCGACTGCCGTTTGATTTCTTACTTCCCTTCTATCGCTACAGAAAATACATTTTAACTAATTTCAACTCAGTTTTGTCTGGTTTACTTAGCCAACATTGCTTCATACTAATTTAGTAGGAACATGGGATATATTGAAACAACCCTATTAAAGTGATTGATCGTAAGGTTCTCAGTAACCATGGCAATTTAAAAACACTTTCGTCTAAACGGAATTGTCCAAGGCAAAATTACGATCACAAAGATTACACTAGACCGTAAGGGGACTGAGTGTGTTCTGTAATTTTATATTCATATATTGTTTTCTTCAGGTGATTCTGAGGGAAGTAGAAGTTCTATTATTGGCGGTCACAATCTTATCAACACAAGGTATGCAGGTGACGCAGTGTTGATAGCTGACACTGAAAGGAAGTTACAAGAAAAGAAAAGAAACAACTAAACAGCAATTACAAGAAGACAAAATGCATAATTGTTAGCAAAAGGGACAGGCTAACATGCAAATTACAAGTTGGTGAATCCGAAATCAAGCAAATTAAAACATTTAAATATCTGCGAACTGGTTTAACAGTGGACGGAAACTACCTCACCGAAATGCGAAGGTGTGTTGCTATAGCGAATGATACCTTCCAAAAGCTAAGCAAAGTATTAAAAAAGTGAAACATTTCGTTAGAAACAAAGAAAAAGTGTGGAACTGTTATGTAATATCAGTCATCCTATATGGCAGTGAATGATGGCCGACCTCCCTACAGATGAAGAAGAAGAGACGTGAAGCAACAGACATGTGGTTCTCCAGAAGGATGCTGAGAATGGACTGAACATGTGAGCAACGTTGGAGGTTTAGAGAAAGTGGAAACAAAAAGGACACTTATTCTTAACATCAGGAAGACAGAGTTGAAATTTCTAGGGCACATAATGAAAGAGGGCTTGGAAATTTTGATACTCACAGGAGAGATTAAAGGCAAAGAGGGTCAGAGGAAAACCACGCATAACCTACCTAGCAAGTTTTAGAGAAAATGGAAAGAAAAAGGACACTTATACTTAACATTAGAAAAAGAACGTTGAAATTTCTAGGACAGATAATGAAGAAAGAGGGCTTGGAAAATTTTACACTCACAGGACAGATTGAAGGCAAAGAGGGATAGAGGAAAACAACGCATAACCTACGTGGCGAGGATTAGAGAAAATGGAAAGAAAAAGGACACATATACTTAACATCAGGAAGAGACCTTTGAAATTTCTAGAGCACATAGAGGAAAGAGGACTTGTAAAATTTGATACTCACAGGATCTATTGAAGGCGGGAGGTACATAGAAAATGCCCATAACCAACTTAACGAGCTTCTGTAAATGGATGACAGAACTAGGTTTACGAAAGAGAATAAAAAGACACGATTTTATAAGATCAATAAATGACATGACATTGTTGAGAACTATGGTTGCTTGAAGAAACACAGTACATAGAAGAATAAGTAGAATGTTTCGCCAATGTATTTATGTGGCAGACTTCTACTTCCGATGTAAAGTTAATTGCTTGTTTTATATTGATTACATACGTAACTGTTTTCTAAGTGTTTTTGATAATTTCTATATTGACATTATTTAAACTATTCTTATTTAATTAATTACGGTGTACAATGTGCCTATTTCTTCCATTTTTTTTATTTATCTTACTTAATTTAATGGTTTTGTACGCTTTTCTTTCGGAATTGTACATAAAAGTGGAGGATTTAAAAAGGTTTTTTTTTAATGTATTTTTCTTCTTCAAGAGAATATTTTCATTATTATTATTATTAT
>OZ038489.1:39411092-39491092 GCA_964036315.1 Acanthosepion esculentum
GTCTTAGTCTTCGTTCTCCACATCCTGTTAAACCCCGCTCTCCAGACCATTGTATTCCCCCATTTTCTCGATAATTTTCATGAAGGTGTTTCTCCCAAATGTTACTGCAATGTCAATAAGCATTGTACCTGCCGAGTAATGATGGTCCTACCCGCAGCTTAGAGACACAGCACTTTCCTCCGCGTATGAATTGTTCCAAGCAAGCAGTGCTACTATCTGAACACACACGATGGTGTCAGGTATACCCAAGACGTTTTGCGTGGCAGAAAGATTGTCGGAGTTAATTCCTTCTTAATTTCCTAATTGTCCTAATTGCTCCTAGAGGACGCTATCCCTAAACTATAAATACTTGAGAAAAACCTTTCTCTCTTTCTTTTCAGCGGACACTGCGAAAATGTAAAGTTCTCGCGGAAGATTGCGTTTTCCCCTTTATGTGTGTGTGTAGGGAAAGCGCTACGCGTTTCCCACTTGTGGGGAAACGCCATTAAAATTATGCACACACACATACGCACACAAACGTACGAACTTACTTTGAAACACGGACTCTTTAAGTTCATGCACACGCACACACACACGTTAATATTTTTTCTCTTTTGTAAAGCCTTTTTGTTGTTTAATACATATAGCTGTTTGTACATGTATATCGGTTTCTTGTAGTTTGTCTGTCACATTTTCTTTTGTTTGGACTTATCTCTAGTCCGCCGTATTTTTTTTTGTAGTAGGCTTTTTAATTCAGGAGTACCACACGTGTTCATATCACAACGCGTAAAAAACCCACGGTCCGCTACAAGATACCTGGAAATAATTTTGTGTGCTCCAGCCGTAACAGGGAAAATATGAGCTGCTGTTGCGGTGTAAATTTCTCTGACTTACCTTATAGTTCTTATCACAAGGTATATCAGCTTTTATCAGGGCGATTGATCTCCAAGCGCTTGTCAATCAAGATTCACTTGATCATTCTCAGCTCCTATCAGTATATTGGTATCACATTTCTGCGTACTTGAGGCCATATTTCCTGCATAGATCCCAATGTATTCTGAGGTCTGTTTTGTCATAATGTCGTCTGTACTCTTTTTATAACAACTGGATGCAACCAGTAAAAATATGTAGTACACACTCACTAGCTTTTCCACACAGCCGAAACAAAGTTATTATTATTATTATTATTATTATTATTATTATTATTATTATTATTTCCTTTGATTTCTGGCGTTTACACATTTCTTTCCGGGTACCACCCAGAGACCTAAGGTTAGAAATGGAATCATGGAACTATCCACTGACAAAAAAAATTTACATAGATAAAGCCCTTCGTAAAGTGTGAGCTGTACTTGTCAGAACAATTTTTTGTATCTCTTTGAGGCATGGACTTCCGGGAATCCCTTCAATTAGTCTACTGGAATATTTTCCAACCAATCCTAGGGCTCCAACTACAACAGGGATTGTTGATGTTTCCATGTGTCGCATTTTTGAGATTTCTATTTCAAGGTCCTTTTATTTTGACAGCTTTTTGAATATCTTCAAAGATACATTGCAGTCTGCCATATCAATAAGGAGGGATTTTTGTTTGTTTGTGGTCTCTAATAACAATGTTTGGCTTTGATTGTTCTGTCAGTGTGTATTGTGTAGTCCTATAGAATTGTTACAGGTCCTATCTCCGTAACTGGTTCTGGGTGGTGTTCATACCAGTTTCTTTCAGTTTCCTTCCCGTAGAAATTGCAGCTTGTCCAATGCAGATATTGGTCCACTCTGTCATGTCGGACTTTATACTCAGAGGGTGCCAATATCGTGAAGCCTGATTGTTATGGTCCAAATTCCTTGTACCACGGTGATGGTCCAAGGTAGAACCAATGAAGAATAACTCGGACACAGGTATGGAATAACACAGATATATTACAAACAGAAATATGTACAAAGAAGTAGAAGTATTAGTAATGACAATCAGATTTGGTTAGAGTGAACTATGTTGTTTTGACAAGTATCAGTATTCCAATGTCTTACAGTAATCGTCTGACTCTCGACTGTGTCTGTCTCTGACTGACTCTGACTGTCCGAACGCTGTTCCCTCTTGAGGCGCAGTATTTATGATGTCCGGAATAGTCCATTATTATTATGGGTAAGTTCCCATGACCCCCCCCCCTTCCGAAGCTTTTGCGTAGCAGGGGTTTTTAATATCTTTTTTTCTTTGGGTCTATTTCCAAAGGTTTTGTAAACTTCCTTTTTCTGGACGATTTTCTTGGTTCTGGCATTGTTTGCGGCCTTTTTATATCAAATATATCAAAAATCGTGTCCATCGCCTTTTCTTGGGGTGGACCGTTAGCATTCTGTAACGGTATCTTCCTTATTTGGTTTACGTGTCTTCTATGTGAGAATTTTTGTCCCTGTACTATGTAAACCATATTGCCGATTCTTTTCTCAATTGTGCCTTGTTCCCAGTAAGATGTATTATTTTTATATGCTTTAAAAAAAACTTTTTCTACTCGGAGGAATTTTCTTTTTGGTGCGTAGGACTGTGTTACGTGTTTCGTTTGACTTGGTAGCAATTTATCAAATGTAGATCTGATTTTTCTAGCAAACATCACTTCTGCGGGTGATAATGTCGATGGTGTAGCATTATTTGGCGTTATTCGATATGCCTGAATAAATTGCTGTAATGCTTTTTCCGTAGGCACATCATAGGCTTTTCGTAACGCTCTTTTGAGTGTATCAACAAATCTCTCCGCTTGTCCATTTGATCTTGGGTGATAAGGCGGGGACTTTATATGTTTGACTTGATAAATTTCGCAAAACTCTTGGAAGTCTGCTGATGTGAATTGCGTTCCATTATCTGTGACTAGGCAATCCACTACTCCAAACCGAGCGAATAGCTCGTGGAGGCAATTTATGGTAGTTTCTGAAGTAGGATTTTTGCAACGAAACACCTACGACCATTTACTATAACTATCCACTATGATTAAATAGTAGAAGCTGTCAGTTGGTCCTGCATAATCTGCGTGTATTCTTGACCACAGACGATCAGTCTATGGTCATGGTTTATGGATGATAGGCGGTGCTTTGGCTGCTAAATTACAACCCTTGCACATTTCCACCATCTGAGTAATATCCTGGTCCATATTTTTCCAATATACATAGCTTCGCATTAGCGACTTCATTCTATTTTTACCAGAATGGCCCCTATGGAAATCCTTTAGGATTCGATTTTGTAATGTTTTGGGAATTACAACCCTTTCGTTGTAAACTTGCACATTATCGCATAAAGAAAAGCTGTCCGATATTTGCTTATCTTTTTCTGCTATTTTTTGCTTTTGTTTCATTAATAAATTCGTCATCTTTGGCTTCCTTTTTTATGTCTTGTCCGAACGCTGCTCCCTCTTGAGTCGCAGTATTTATGATGTCCAGAATAGTCCATAACACTGATAGAAGATGATCAATTGTTTCTGGATATTTATCACAGAATCTGCATTTTGGGCTAACACAATATTTTAGTATATGTACTTGATAATTTCTAGTTAACAAGCATTGGTCCTGTGCAGCAAGGATAAAACCTTCAGTTTCAGCTTTCAACCCTGCACTATGTAGCCACTGATGGGTACGGGTTTTGACTACGTCAGCTTGTTTGGTACGGGCAGGATAATAGCCATGAAGCGGACCTTGCCATTGATACTTTATCTGGTCGGTTGCATTTGTCTTTGCTTTCTTTTTTAAGTATTTTGCAGCTTCAGTCGGTGTATTGTTCTTTACTTGTAATCTTGCGCCCATTTGAAACTTCATTTTGAATTTGTCAGCTTCCTTTATTACGGAGTAAAGACGCTTACTATTTTCATGTTCCTTGACACATACCATCATCCAGTCTTCTCTTGTTTCCAAGTATCTTTGGAGGCCAATTGTTGTAGTTTTCTAGGACAGTTCTAGTTGAATTAATCCTCTGCCTGCTTCGGATATGGGCACATACAGACGATCAACATCAGCTTTGGGATGATGCATGCGGTAGCAAGTGAGAAGCTTTCTCGTTTTGGCGTCCATTCACTTAATTTCAGCTATGGTCCAGTTAAGGACATTGAAGCTGTATTGCACCACAGGGACAGCCAAGGTGTTTATGGTTGATATTCTGTTTTTTGAGTTTAGCTCGGTATTTAAAACCAGACGTACACGCCTGTAGTACTCCTTTCTTACCTTCTCCTTCATTTGGGGGTGTTGTATGCCATCTCATTCGCTAATTTCTAGGTACTTAGAGGCTTCATCATGTTCCAGTTCCCTAACCTTTGTGACAAAATCTAAATCTATTAAGGGTGTCTCTGTAATTCTACCTTTCTTGAATGTCACTTTTGCACATTTATCTAATCGGAAGTCCATACCTATGTCGTCACTGAAGTATTTTACAATATTGAGGAGGCCCTTCAACTCATTGTCGTATTCGGCAAAGAGTTTGAGATCATCCATGTAGAGTAGGTGATTGAATATTTTCTTATTTATTTTGTAACCATAGCTACTGTTGTTCAGTTCATGCGTAAGGGGGAGTAAGGACAAACAAAACAGAAGGGGTGACAGAGAGTCTCCTTGAAAGATTCCATGTCGGATAGTCATACGGTTGGATATGGCAGTGCCTCTGGTGTGATTAAGTTATAGTCTGGTGTTCCACATTCCCATGCTGGGATTAAGGAAATTTAATACCACAGGGGAGACTTTGTACATTTCCAAAGTCTTAAGGATCCAAGAGTGTGGAACACTGCCAAAGGCTTTACGATAATCAATCCACGCTGCGCTAAGATTTCTACGTCGTCTCCTGCAATTTTCCAGGATCATTTTATTTATCATTAGTTGATCTTTGCAGCCATATGAACCCCTCCTGCATCCCTTATTATTATTATTATTATTATTATTATTATTATTATTATTATTATTATTATTAAGTGAGAAAGCCACATACCAATAAAATGACACTGGGGTACAAATATCAATCAGTTATGTGCTATACGTGATACACGCTTAGGCGATCATGTATCTTTCGATGCATGACTGATGAGGCAGATTTTTTTTCCCGCGGGAGACTGCCATTTCTTTCTTAGAACTCAGTCTGTCCTGCGACTTACCCATACCTAGGGGGAGACGAAGAGGATTCATACCTTTCCCAAGGGTATTAGCATGTAAGTGAATGTAATAGATTATACGAAGCCTAATATACCCACCTTGTATCTCAGTCTGATAAGGGGGTATACCAGACGCAAATATGCTCAATATGGTGACTGGCTTTGATAAAAGCATCGTATAACTTTGCGGGGAGGCCCCATCATGACAGGTAACTCAGTCGGCGGTCTCCGATTGTGGATGCCCCAAGTAATATGTCACCTTTCCTAACTTAAAAAACAACCCTCTCGACACCCGTTTATGAACAGGAATGCGCAAATCGTCAGATCCGAGGGGACATAATAAACTGGATATGTTCATGCAATTGACAAAAGTTTGGTGTTATAGAACGGGATATTTATTGTAGCTGACTTAGCGGGCTAAGTAAACTGCCCGCCCGAGGTAAAAAGTGATGCAAGTTCGATTCCTGTCGAAGGCAGAATTTCTCTTTAGTAGGACCTCTCAATTTAGGACTGTTGTTATTAATTTCACCTCTTCATAAATTAAAACGGGTAAAAACTTAAACACGTGTACTCACTAAAAATACCGTTTATAGTAAGAAAAAATACTATTAAGACTGCCAATCAATTAAGAGCAGAAGCCATTCCAGATTGAGGACATATTATTATTATAATAGATACCTCCACTCAGTTTCGATATATAAGGTTTAAATTGATTTTTAATTCAACTGAAAAGCATTCTTGAAGCGATCACTTTAGCTAAATGATTCAATTTACTATTTCCAGTAAGCAAAATACTCTGGTGTATTTTAAATAGAAATTATATTAATTGGAATCTCAACTTTTTGACTGCTTCCACGAAATCAACCATATTTGACTCATCTGTAAACAAAAGCTAATTCACTATTTACATTGTTCGGACTATCGTTCTCATCTTTGTTGCCATATTCATCACAACGTATCTGTTGAAGTTTTTGGGTACCTTATGTACTACTGAGCCAAACAAAATGAGCTGACTCATTTTATAGTTCACCAATAGAAGAATTAACCAATCAGAAGGCTCAAAATATTCAATCGACGCGTATAAAGGCGGCCATGTTTTTTTCCGAATATTCACTGCCAACCTCTGATATCGAAGACTGAAGAATTACTGAACAGATGCTGATAGTGGTATTGGGGATATAGTCAGTTTCAGTAGAGTGTCTGACTCGTGAGTGTTAATCTTTAACGTTGTTTCATTGAACAGATTACGTACTGTGCTGGATTCTATATTCATAGACTATGGTCAACATGATCAACAATCTCGGCCTTTGTATACTCCAGCCTTCTTCAGGGGTTCGAATGTCGAACTGAACCCTTTGTTTCGTTCGCTGGAGTAGACAGTTCTAGTTCTACGTGCCATGTCTAATGGATGTCAGTTATCAGTTATCTTCTGTTAATTCCCCTCTCCAAGTTCTTTACTGCCTTAACCAGGTATTGAGCTCACACTCTTTGGGTCCTAACACTGGATCTAACTAAGGCCTTTATCCGCTGTGCCATGTGTCCTTGAGGAATGTAAATAATCTATATAATACCTAATCTCAGAAATATAAACAATCACTAAATGCTAATTGCCGTTTTTAAATTTTTTCAAAAAATAAAATATTCTTTTCTGAAACTTTATTTAAGGAATATTAGCTGATTTAAAGTATAGTTAAACTGCTTTGAAAAAAAATTATTTACTTTAAGTTTAAAATAACAGAGAAATGTTTTTTTAAAACAAACGGTAGCGGTGATTACGCGCTTGTTACGGTCGCTTGTCACTCGTTGATCACTTAACAAGTGATGATAAAATCTGTCATCACCTTTACTATTGTTCTACGGAGACTTTATCTGTTAAAACATAATTTAAGAAAATGACGTGTGGGCGCCTTTTTATATGATTTTTTAAGTATTCAGTAATCTTAAAAATGTTGGAAAATATTCTCTGTAATCTCATTTTAGGAATGTTGAATTTAAATTTAATATAATCATCGCACTTATTTTCTAATTATGTCTTGTATGGTCGACCATACTTTCAAACAGGCACAAGTTACATCATATTTTTTGGTATACATAAAAAAATTAAAATATTTATAAAATATTGGAGGTAAACGACATTTATTGAGCTTTTCAATTTTTGATTCGTATATATAGTTTTCACTTAATAACAATAACACCTAACCTGATTGAAGTAATGCAAAATTTTAAACGATTTATAATATTATAAATTATTATAATTAAAATAAAAAATGAAAACTGTTCTTGTAAGAATTCATTATTCACCAAAACAAAATTTTCTTAAGACAATAGTGTCCTTAATAAATCTCATTTATAAAAACAAATAAAAGGTTTTCTAATTAAATAATATCATAGTTTATATTGTATTTTTATTTAACAATTCAGAGTAGATTTTCGGTAACTGAGAATCCTGTTTTACAAAAAGCAAAAAAAAAACAAAAAAAAAACTGATAATTTAAATTCTCCAAGAAGTTCTGCTTTTAACTAATAAAACAGATTCTGAGATTGCAATTTAATTTACCGAAATTTCAGGAAATTATATGTGGGGGTGATGGTAACATATGTAAAAAAAAAATTTCCAAAATTTCTAAAAGAAAAAATTGAAAAATATTTTAATTCATTTGTGAATAAGTCCTGAAAGTTTAATTAAAATCCGACAATTATCTGACTTTTTGCAAGAATTTCCAAAGTGTGATTTTCAGCTGAAAAAAAAAAATGGCGCTAAAACACTAATGGTAAATATTACGTCGACCGTCGGCGTAAAAAAAAAGAAAGAAAACAAGATTTGGGACCAAAATTTCGAATGCGCTAGAAATGATTAAAAAAATAATAAAAATTTACTTTGGTCTTTCTTGTTAATAATAACATAAACATTCTGACCATAAAACTTTGTTTTTATTAAGTTTGGGGGCCTTTCCCATTACGCCATCTGTTTTTTTTTTTCAGCAAAAAGGTTGAGGTACCTATATTATAACGATTTCTTTTTAACCTGCATTTGTTTTATAATCTCAAGCTGTGTCATAATATTTGACTGATTGCAAGCGAAGTATGTGACTTTTATTGTTTCTATTTAATTAAACAAACAGGTAACTTTTCACAACAACAACAAAAACAAAGCCTAAAAACACAAAGCTCTTCGCCGGATATGAACTGTGCATTTTAAGTGTAATTTTTTTATTTCCTGGAGTAGATGGTGCACTATGGATTTTGGTGATTTGTTGTTGAGTACCTTTCTTTATCAGACCGGGAGCTCCAACCACAACATGAAGAGTTTTAGTTTTTAATGCTTCTCTTTTTTTACTCGTTTGTATTTGCTTAGTTTTTTTTTATTTTCAAAACCTCCGCAGAGATATTTTTGTCACTTGTAACACTTATGTCAATCAATGGGCAAACACTTTTCTTTGATAACAATGTCATTGCGGTTCGCTTGTATCTTTCGATCTGTATCGATAGAAAAATCCCACAGGATGGTAATATCTACTCCATCAGCTACAGATTGATGATGTTCATACAAGGTTGCAGTTCTTCTTCTTCTTCTTCTTCTTCTTCTTCTTCTTCTTCTTCTTCTTCTTCTTCTTCTCCTCTTCTTCTTCTTCTTCTTCTTCTTCAAATTCTTCTTCTTCTTCAAATTCTTCTTCAAATTCTTCAAATTCTTCTTCTTCTTCAAATTCTTCTTCAAATTCTTCTTCAAATTCTTCTTCTTCTTCTTCAAATTCTTCTTCTTCAAATTTTTCTTTAAATTCTTCTTCTTCTTCAAATTCTTCAAATTCTTCTTCTTCAAATTCTTCTTCTTCAAATTCTTCTTCAAATTCTTCTTCTTCAAATTCTTCTTCTTCAAATTCTTCTTCAAATTCTTCTTCTTCAAATTCTTCTTCTTCAAATTCTTCTTCAAATTCTTCAAATTCTTCTTCTTCAAATCTTCTTCAAATTCCTCTTCTTCAAATTCTTCTTCAAATTCTTCTTCTTCTTCAAATTCTTCTTCAAATTCTTCTTCTTCTTCAAATTCTTCTTCAAATTCAAATTCTTCTTTTTCTTCTTCTTCAAATTCTTCTCCTTCAAATTCTTCTTCAAATTCTTCTTCTAGTAGTTGTTGTTCTTGTTGTTTTGTTAGTTGTATTAGTAATTCCTGCGTTTGCATGTTCGCAAAATGTCTGTCAAATTTGGTTGGAGTCTGACAGTAAATTTACTTAAATTTCTAACGCTTTTCTAATTATCATTGCCGACACCAACGAGACAATGGTTTGGATCATTTTAATGTTTTCTGCCAGCAGTATTTCATTTTAATTATTACAAATTTTCTGGTTACTCAGAGTCTATCCCTTGAGAATTCATATCGCCATTCTTGTCAGCGTTATTATCATTATGTTATGAAAGAAATCGATTTTCTTTTTAGCAAAATACGGAGAGATACGGAATCAAGATAAAAAAAAACGATTATTTTCCCCAGTAAATATTCAATTTTTTCGCCCGTTTCATTTTCTTGGCTACCTCATTCTTCAAACTTAAAATAAAGAAGAAACATTTCAATCTCCGGCCATGATGGCGTGAATTACTTCCGTTCATTAAGAGATGATGCTGGATGGGCCAGTCCCGATTCCCAAACTCATTATTATTATTATTATTATTATTATTATTGTTGTTTTTGTTGTTATTGTTTGTGTATGTTATATTTCCTGCTTTGTGTCCTGTAGAGCCGAGTCCAAACTATGGTCCTTATGCCCTATAGGAGAATTGTCATTTAATTGATGGCATTTTTCTTAGTATATGGGATGTTCCTAGTAGGGCGATCTTTTGGGCAACTCATACGCTGACGCTCCTGGGACAATGTTAGTAAAATTTTCCATTCCTTTTCTAACGAAGCTCAGAGTTCCGAAAACTATTTGTACAGCCTCTGTGATCATTTCCCACATCCTGTTAATCTCGATCGCCAGGTCCTTGTATTTGGACAATTTCTCGATGATTGTCATGGAGGTGTTTCGCCCCGATGGTACTGCGATGTTAATAAGTATACACTTCCTGAATTTCTTGTTTTCCATGATGATATCATATCTGTTGGCTTTTATTTCCTTGTCAGTTTGAATTGCCATGTCCCAGAGGATAGTTACATCGTTATTTTGGGTAACTGTGTGTGGTTGGTGGTCATAACATGTCTCAGTGGTTTCCATTTTGTGCTTCTTGCATATCTTCCAGTGCAAATATGTCGCTACCTTGTTATTTCTGTGGATATGTTCATCTTTATTCTTATTATTTTTATTTCCTTTGATATCTGGCGTTTACACATTTCTTTCCGGGTCCCGCCCAGGAACCTAAGGTTAGAAATGGCATCATGACACTTTCCACTGCAATAAAAAATAAAAAAAATAAAAAATAATTACATAGATAAAGCCCTTCGTAAAGTGTGAGCTGTACTTGTCAGAACATTTTTTTGTATCTCTTTGAGGCATGGACTTCCAGAGATCCCTTCAATTAGTCTACTGGAATCTTTTCCAACCAATCCTAAGGCTCCAACTACAACAGGGATTGTTGATGTTTCCATGTGTCACATTTTTGAGATTTCTATTTCAAGCTCCTTGTATTTTGACAGTTTTTCGAATATCTTCAAAGATACATTGCAGTCTGCAGGGACTGCCATATCAATAAGGAGGCACTTATTTTGTTATTATTATTATTATTATTATTATTATTATTATTATTATTATTATTATTATTATGAGTTGTTTTGACTTCCTATTTGATACGATAATCTGAAACCGAGAATTAATGAAGAGTTTTCTTGCGAAGATGTTAGGCATATCAGATTGAAAGTATTTTCCTAAGTAAGTGAGCATTACTCATTAACATAATCTTTCATTCTTTTGCTTAATATTAGATATTTACTGACCATTTAGGGAATTGTTCGGTAACAGTGTCCATAACTTTTATTAAACAAACAAAATGATTGGTGTAACACTTCCAGTATTTTTCAACAGTCAAAAGAGGGCGATTTCTGAAAATAAAAAAAAGATACTATATTTGACGATGATAAACAATATTTCAACAGAATGTCTGTCTTCAAGTTATAATTAAAGAAAAATGTTCAACTATGAAAATATATGCACCTGCAAAAAAAGATAAGTCTTTGTACAAACGCAACTTGTCATGAAAAAAACGGCTGTACTGGTAATTAACACGTCAAAACGAATGAAACGCCGCCATCCTGAAGGCAACTGAAACCTGCTTAAGAAGATGGTGATCTTGTTCATCTTGAAATTTTCCGTTATTTGCTGAGTTACTAATAGTTAAATTGAAAATTTTTTTTTGCAATATAACTTGAAGAAGACAGAAATTTTGTTGAAATATCGTTTAACATTGTCAAACACTGTTTTTCTTTTCTGTCTATATTTCTAAGATGAGGTATTATGTACACTATTTACATTATTCGGACTATTTTCCTCATCTGTGTCGCCATATTTAATACAACGTTTCGGCCTTTCAGTATCTGTCTATATTTCTGAGATGAGGTATTATGTACACTATTTACATTATTCGGACTATTTTCCTCATCTGTATCGCCATATTTATTACAACGTTTCGGCCTTTCAGTATATGTCTATATTTCTGAGATGAGGTATTATGTACACTATTTACATTATTCGGACTATTTTCCTCATCTGTGTCGCCATATTTGTTACAACGTTTGGGCCTTTCAGTATCTGTCTATATTTCTAAGATGAGGTATTATGTACACTATTTACATTATTCGGACTCTTTTCCTCATCTGTGTCGCCATATTTATTACAACATTTCGGCCTTTCAGTATCTGTCTATATTTCTGAGATGAGGTATTATGTACACTATTTACATTATTCGGACTATTGTCCTCATCTTTGTCGCCATATTTATTACAACGTTTCGGCCTTTCAGTATCTGTCTATATTTCTGAGATGAGGTATTATGTACATTATTTACATTATTCGGACTATTGTCCTCATCTTTGTCGCCATATTTATTACAACGTTTCGGCCGTTGTACGCTCCGGCCTTCTTCAGGTGATTGGAATGTCGAACTGAACCCTTTATTTCGTTCACTGGGGTAGAGTCAAGGACACATGGCACATGGATAAAGGCGTTAGTTAGATCCAGTGACAGGACCCAAAGAGTGTGAGTCCAATATCCAGTTAAGGCAGTGGAGAACTTAGAGAGGGGAATTTACAGGAGATAACTGATAACTGACATCCATTAAACATGGCACGTGGAACTAGAATAGTCTGCCCCAGTGAGCGAAATAAAGGGTTCAGTTCGACATTCCAACTACCTGAAGAAGGCCGGAGCGTACAACCGCCGAAATATTGTAATAAATATAGCGACAAAGATGAGGAGAATACTCCGAATAATGTAAATAATGTTTTTCTTTTCTTAAAACACGCTCTTCTATTAACTATTATGATAATTATTATTATTACTGTGTAGTCCTTTTCTTCGTGGTCCCAACAAGGGACCTAAGGTCAGAATTTTTAATGAATATTTTTGTAAAAAACAAAAACAAATTAGCAACCTAAGATCGCACACATTTTGCATAGATAGAGCCCTTCGTAAGGTGTGTGCTGTACTTGTGAGTACAATGTTTAGTATTTCTTTAAGGGGTGAGCTACCAGGAACCTTTTCAGTAAATCTGTCAGAACTTTTCTCAATCAAACCGAGGGCTCCAACTACAACCGGAATTATTTATCCCTCCTGTGCCAGATTTTTCAGATTTCCAACTCAAGATCCTTGTATTTTGATAGTTTTTGAAGATCTTCAAAGATACGTTACAATCTGCAGGAGCTGTTATGTCGATAAGAAAGCACCTTTGTTTGTGGTCTTTGATTACTGTGTCTGGGCGATTAGCTTTGATTGTTCCCTCTGTGTGTATTTTTAAGTCTCATAAGATTGTTTTAGGTACTATATCAGTAACTGGATCTGAGGGGTTCGTACCAATTCTTAACAGTTGTCTTCCCGTAAAAGTTGCATATTTCCTAGTGCAGATATTGGCCCACTCTGTCATGCCGTATTTTATATTCGGTGAGTGGTAATACAGTACAACCTGATACAAGATGGTCAACTGTTTCTGGATATTTATAACAGAATATACATTTCGGTTTAACACAGTTGTTCAATATGTGCATTTGACATTTTCTAGTTAGCAAATAAAAACTCCGCTTTCAGCTTTTAATCCTGCACTACATAACCACCGATTTCTGTACATCAGCTTGTTTGGTGTTGGCTATGAAGAGGCTTATCTTGTCATCGTTTCTGCATTTATTCCATTGCATTTCCTTTTGCTTTCTATATTCGGCTCTCTACCATTGCAGTAGGTATATTATAGTTTACTTGCTCTTCTTCACCTGCTTGAAATTCCATTTTGAATTTGTTGGCTTTCTTTATTAATGAATAAAGTTTCTTACTTCTTTGCTGTTCTTTGACACAGACCATCATCCAGTCTTCTGTAGTTTCTTTGAAGATAGATTGTTGTACTTCTGTAAGGCAGTTCTAGTTGAACTAATCCTCTGCCTCCATCGGATCTGGACACAGACGATCAATATCAGCTCTAGGCTGATGCATACGGTGGCAAGTGGGAAGCTTTCTCGTTTTGACTTTCATTCGCTTAAAATCAGCTAAAGTCCAATTTGTTGGCACAGTATTACATCACAACGACATCCAAAGTGTTTATGGCTGATATTCTATTTTGTGAATTCAGCTCAGTATTTAATGCCAGACGCTCACACCTGCAGGATTCTTTTCTTACTTTCTCCTTAATGCGGGTATGCTCTATTCCTTGTCTTCCGATGGCTCCTACGTATTTATAGGTTTCTTATTGTTTTGTAAAACAGTTCTAGTTGAACTAATCCTCTGCTTCCTTCGGATCTGGATACATACAGACGCTCAACATTGGCCTTAGGATGATGCATGCAGGGGTGAGAAATTTTCTCGTTTTCATATATTGGTATTATTATTTGTTTTGATTTGCTCATTGATCCTGTCGTCTACGAAGTCTTTCACACGTGATCTAGCGCAAATAAATTTCTTTTTCTTAAAATATCCTGTAGAGTTTTTTTTTCTTAAATAGGAGAAGTACCCGGTAACAGAAGCTTTTTTTTTCTTTCCTTTTCTTATTAGTAGACGTTGGTTGACAGGGGTCATTATTTCGAATCATACAGTAATGGTTCCCATTCTATTATTATTAGTTGTAAAGTATCGTATAACACTCATAGTTACTAGTTAGTATGACTGTAAGGAAAACACTGGAAATAAAAGGCTGAATGAAGAAGAGTTTAATAACACGAGAGCGTGTATTAAGAACAAAGAAGTTCCCAACCACAAGCGTACAACTGAAATGCGCTAGGCTTTTACGACCCAGTTTTTGCCACTGTTCCATGAAAAGACGTTCTACTCATAGTGGATAGACAAGTTCATGTTTCACTAATAACTATAGAAAAGTTTAGTCAGTCTTACTACACAACATTATTATTATTATTATCAACAGCAGCAGCGGAAGTATTATTAGTATTAGTATTAGTAATTGTTGTTATTGTTTTTTTTTGGTAGTAATATTTCACGCACTTGTATGTTCATAAAGATGTCTAGTAGTTTTGGCTGGAGACTGACTGTATATTTACTTAAATTCCCAATGCTTTTCGCATTATCTCTGCCAACCCCAGCACTACAATGGTCTGGATAGTTTTAATATTTCCTGCCAGTAGTATTTCATTTTAATTATTCTTTTTACTCAGAGTTTATCCCTTGAGAATTAAGTCATTTCGCTCTTCTTGTCAGCGTTATCATCATGTTACAAAATAAATCAATTTCCTTTTTTAGTTAAATACAGAATCAAGATAACAATCAGGTTATTCTTCCTATTAAATATTCAATTTCTCATACAAATCGGCTCAGGTTATTAATTCCAGAATGAACCACTTGAAACTGGAAAAGTCCGGTACAGAACAAAATAATCACCAGCGATGTAACATTGATTTTATTTCGCGTGTGTCCAAAACGAAATAAATCATAAATCCAGGAAAGCTTTCTATATTTCAACTTACACGGAATCTAAGAGTTAAATAATTTTTTCCTCACTCTTTAGTAAGTTTAAAAAATAATTATTTACTGTGTATTGCTGAAACCGAGGCTAACATTTACAGTTAAACGATGCATTGAGCAATTGGCTCGTTTGAATGGCGCGTTTAGTTTAAATATATAGACAGGGTGAGATTGAGGAGTTGGGATCTGAAGGTCTTAAACCTTTGGCAGTTTCTTCAAATTTGAATTTTTCAAACTATCATTTTCATTCACGGAGCGCCTAAGAATCCTCATGCATCGAAAAATCTGTCAAAGATTTATGTCATAAACCTTTTTTTATGAGAAAAGTGACAGTTTATTTAAAAGTAAAGAATAACCGTAGAAAGCCAAGTCAAATGCCTTGATGACCGAACAACGAGGCTATGGAATCGTTTAAATTGAAAACAAAAACAAAAACGCATTGCTAGAAATGTTTAGAGCAACCTCATATGAGAGAATAAACAATTTTGATTAAAGATGTTTTGCAGATCATAGAAAGCCAGGGTAAGCATCTGTATTACTGAATGTTTATGCAATGAATTCACATCATTAAAAAGACCAACGGAAATACGAAAATTGAACACGGGATAGATTTCACTCAGGGTACCTTTGCCCAGCACTGTAAGATGCCAGAAAATTAAAATATTAACGTGGGAACTCGATCCAAGTTTTTTTAATAACCTCGTCAGATCTAGACTGTCATATGGCTATCATGCATGACGTCCACCTCGTTCAGAAATGTCTAAACTGTCAGCTATATACAACCATTTCCTCATATCAAGGATTAAAAATGGCTTCAAGCGAATGATTCCTTGAAGTTTTAAAGCAGACCATCCTTCATCAGATCCTATAGACTGCTGCTACAGAAACGCAAACGAAGAGATTTACCAAGTAACAAAAACAGCATCAGTTGAAGACACCCAACAGCTGCAAGAACTAAAATGCGTAGCACATGTAACTAAAGCGGAAAGATAATGATCCCATCAAGATGTTAATTTTCTACACTACCAAAATCAAAAAGGTTTGGAATAAAATACCTATCAATACCAGAAAGCGTGAAACAGTGTACTTCTGATTAATAATTACTTTAAAAATATCTTTATCCTAACGCTGACTGTTCAGTCAATGAACATCGAATGTTTCCTGTATGGAAACGGTTATTTTATACCACTACCATTAAAATATTCACCTGAAAACTCGAGCCATGTTCTTAAATAGCCTCGTCAAATCGAGACTTTGATATGGAATGCCATGCATTGTACCAAACCCGTTCGGAAATATCTAAACTGTCAGCGGTATACAACTGTGTGCTCAAATCTGTGTTTAAAAATGGCTTTTAGTGAGTAAAGCCTATGGGTTTTGGTGAAGGGCACATTTCTTCCAACCTTGGGAACTGGCGCTACAGAATCCCAAACAAGGGACTGTACCAAATAACAGATATCACTTGAGGACTTTTAACAACGGCAACAAGTAAAAAATGGATTTCAATGGATACGATTCGAATATTCACCTGAAAACTCAAGCCATGTTCTTAAATAGCCTCGTCAAATCGAGATTTTCATATGGAATGCCATGCATTGTGCAAAACCCGTTCGGAAATATCTAAACTGTCAGCTGTATACAACTGCATACTCAGATCTGTGGTTACAAAATGGCTTTTAGTGAGTAAAGCTTGTGGCTTTTGGTGAAGGACACATTTCTTCCAACCTTGGGAACTGACGCTACAGAACCCCAAACAAGGGACTGTACCAAATAACAGACATGACTTGTAGACTTTCAAAAGCAGCAACAAGTAAAATGGATTGCACATGTAACTCGATGTGAACATAATGAGACAGTGAAGATGTTGGTATTCTCCACTACTTCAAATAAAAAGGTTAGGAAGGAAACTCACGACAATACTAGAAAGAGCGATAATAGCGTCTGCACTTGAAAAAACATATTTTCCTGAAAGATTGTTTTGATAGAAAGATTTTATAAATTTCAACTCATTGTAGTAGCGGTTGCTCGCTCAATGAATATTAAATGTTTCCTTATGAGGAAACCGCTATTATTAACATTACCATTACCATCAATTCTACCATTACGATTGTTGAGTAAGACAAAAAACAGAAACCGGCAGGAGGGTACAAAACCCGATGCGTTGCCAGTACAACAACAAGG
Organism: Acanthosepion esculentum; assembly: GCA_964036315.1. Lineage (NCBI taxonomy): Eukaryota > Metazoa > Mollusca > Cephalopoda > Sepiida > Sepiidae > Acanthosepion > Acanthosepion esculentum. The sequence continues at coordinate 39,428,452 of OZ038489.1, forward strand.
ATAACTGTCTAGTTCAAATTGAACAGCATATAATGATAATAATAATGAGATGATAATAATAATAATGATGATGATGATAATAATGATGATGATAATAATAATGATAATAATAATGAGATGATGATAATAATAATAATGATGATGATGATAATGATGATGATGATGATAATGAGATGATGATAATAATATAATAATGATGATGATAATTTAATAATGATGATAATAATAATAATGATAATAATAACAATGATGATAATAATAATGATAATAATAATGATAATTATGATAATGATAATAATAATGATAATAATAATGATGATGATCATAATTATAATAATGATATAATAATAATGATGATGATTATAATAATAATAATGATGATGATAATAATAATAATGATATAATAATAGTGGTGATGATAAGAATGATACTGATGATGATAATAATAATAATAATAATAATAATAATAATAATAATATTGATATTAATATTAATAATAATAACAACAATAATAATAACAACAATAATAATAACAACAACAACAACAACAATAATAATAATAATAATAATAATAATAATAATAATAATAATAATAATAATAATAATAATAACAATAATAATAATAATAATAATAATAATAATAATAATTTCCCATCCAAGAAATTCCGGATTATAATACAATCTTACTTTTAATACATCACTGTTCTGACCGCCACGAAAGAACGGCGTTTGTTTAAAACTGCTCGACATCTTACATAAGTTCGTTGCTTGTAGGTTTTCAGATAAAATGTTCCGACATTATCTTTTGATATGGGACAAACTTTGCTAAGTCATGATCTTTTATCGTTGACTCTTTCGTGTTGGTTTATATTACTGGAGGCTTAACTCGGTCTATCATTAGTGAACAGATTAGCTTCACGGAACAGGTATTTGTCTGCCTTGGCTCTATCTGTTATGAGGCTAAGGGCCTAAAAACAATCATACGAGGCCGATTTCTTCACTGCCTTGCCATAAATTTAATCGCTTCAAACAAGATAAATAAAAATGCCATCGAGAGCAACGTTTGGTAGAACAATCTCTGAACCTGATATTGTTCGACAAATGATAAGTATCACTGATTTGGTTTTTTTTTTACGGCTTATCAACCTTTTGCAGTTTATTTAAAGCCAAAAATATTTTTAAGTAGTAAGATTTTTTTGAGATATAATGATTCACCGATACAAATCCTACTAATTAACTAACAGCTTGTGGGACAGTAGGTGGATTCATGCCTTTCCAAGGGTATTTGCGCGTTAGTGAATATAACGAACTCGACTGAAACTAGATCTCGGCTCTCCTACTTCCAATTCCGAGCCATTAAACATTATACCACGCGCACATCCAAGCTTACAGTACCTGGTATTCCTAAGTGGACACCCGTCCACGTACTGACCAGGCTCGATGTTGCTTAACTTCGATAACAGGTGTTTCCACATGATATGACCGTAAGCCATTTATATCACTTGCACATCTAAATTTACAGAACCTAGCATTCCAAAGCCGTTACCCATCTAGATACTGAAGAGGCTTGACGTTGCTTTACTTCGGTGTTTCAACGTGATATGACTGTAAGCCGACAAAGATAAAAATAAAGTTACTCATCAATTAATGAGCATTTTAATTTCAAATGGTCTCTTTCAGTTCAGAAAAAAAAAACTTTACTGATCGCAATATAAAACATTAGAATCTACACGTTTATGCTAACACTATACACATCATAAGTTATGGTGAAACACACATATTCTATAGTTATTAGACTCTCCCACCTAATATAAGTAGGAGTAGTAAGAGAAACGAGGGTCAGACGTTCATTGAACGACAGTCTGAACGGTTGAACTCTCTGCCTACGGGCGGGGAGGAACCCGAACAAGGCTACGCCGAAGAGCGGAGTCTCGTTCGGGGAGGTAAACCGGCCCTGAACCTGTTTATACGGGTTCAAAGGGTATATATTTTTGGCCGGGCCCACGTTTAACGTGGGGATCCCACGTTAAACCGGCCTTGTGCCACATGATACCCTCGTGGGGGGGTGACTAAATATTAGTCGATGTCGGACGACTCGGCTAGACGGTCGAACTCTCTGCCTCTGAGCAGAGAGGAACCCGGACGAGGCTCCGCCGTTTATACGGGATCTATGGGCATTTTTTTGGCCGCGCCTACGGGCTCGGGAATACCCCACTTTAAACCCGGCCTTGTGCCACATCTATTCCTCGTGGGGGGGTACAGTAAATACTGTCGATGTCGGACGACAGTCGGCAGCACGTTAAGTGCTAGACGGTCGAACTCACTGCCTCTGAGCAGAGAGGAACCCGGACGAGGCTCCGCCGAAGGGCAGGGTCTCGTTCAGGGAGGTTGACCAACCCGATCCCGTTTATATGGGTTCTACGGGCATTTTTTGGCCGAGCCTACGGGCTCGGGAATACCCCACCTTAAACTCAACCTTGTGCCACATCTATCCCTCGTGGGGAGGGGGGCAGTAAATACAGTCGATGTCGGACGACAGTAGTCGACAGTTAGTCGAATACGAAAGTAGTCAGCGACCACAACAAGATTACTCTGTGTAATACCTATTATATCAAGTTCCTAACGTTTGATACGTCGAACTTATTTAGGACCGATTTTAGTACAAATACAAGCCTCCACTGCGAAATAACTCAACAACATCATATTTTTCTGGTAACATAGAATTCTGAAGTACTGGAGGCAGTAAATTCTTCGAAGGCATTTTTGCAGCTATTTGATTCTTGCTTGAAACTAAAAAATAATTCTCGGAACATGGAATATCAGAACACTAAAGCAATGTGGTTGTTAAAATATATAAAACAGGAAATGAACAAATTATTGGTTATTTTAGGCGTATGCGAAATGAGGTGGGCAAACAATGAAGATTTTTGGTCAGTTGGTCAGTAATAAACACAGGATCATAGATGCAGACAGAGAGAAATGTGAAAGTGGAGTGGAACTGATATTATAACAAGACATGAACAAATGTGTTCTTGGATACTATCAATTATCTGAAAGAATTCTTGCCGATAAACTGAAATGTAAACCTTTCAACATATCGATGCAAGTTGTATGTGCACTCACAGCACAAAGTACAGAATATATTGAAAAGATTTACGTAGGCCAATGTAAATCACAAGAAATTACAGTCGCCATGAAAGAGCAGAATACCAAAGTAGGCAAGAACAGAGATATGAAATGATTGCCAAATTTGGATTAGGAACCTGTAATGAACACGGATAAAAATGGGTCCAATGGTGTCATTAATGATCAAGTAGTAGCCAATGCCTGGTTTCAAGAACACACAAGACGTATATAAACATGGAGAAGCTCAGGAGGCAAAACGAAAAATCAAATCGACTATGTAACTATCAATAAAGGATTCAGGAAGGCAGTACCCAAATGCTGACCCCAGGAGCAACCACCTTCATGTAATAGGTAAAATTAGTGTGAATCTGTGGAAACTGAAGAGTGTCAAGGCAGCACCGAAATTGCAATACGACAGACTCCGGAATAATGTGAAGAAGAAATTTTACTAGCATCACCAATCCAGATCATCCAAAGAAATCTAGACAGGAAAATAAATGGATCACAGATGAAATTCTCGGCCTGACTAAAAGGAGACAAAAACCAGTGCAAATATACGGTATAGAATATAGGGTTCTGCACAGATATTAAGAACAAATACAAGGCTGGGTAAATAGGAGTGGCTCAGCGAAAAATGTGTAGAAATAAATAAAACGGGTTTGAATAGTAATCTTAATATCACGAATGCCGAAATTCTTAAATTTAAAATCTCGAAAATTGACATTCCGAATTTAACAAAATCCCGAAAGATCAGAATCCGAAAATTTAAAATCCTGAAAGATCAGAATCCGAAAATTTAAAATCCTGAAAGATCAGAATCCCGAAAATTTAAAATCCTGAAAGATCAGAATCCGAAAATTTAAAATCCTGAAAGATCAGAATCCGAAAATTTAAAATCCTGAAAGATCAGAATCCCGAAAATTTAAAATCCTGAAAGATCAGAATCCGAAAATTTAAAATCCTGAAAGTTCAGAATCCGAAAATTTAAAATCCCGAAAGATCAGAATCCCGAAAATTAAAAATCCTGAAAGATCAGAATTCCGAAAATTTAAAATCCTGAAAGATCAGAATCCCGAAAATTTAAAATACCATTAATTGTGTTGTGGATTCCGGGATGAATCCGATATCAATGAATAACAAACGCCAGGAATGGATAAGGAAAATAAATGTATTAACGTAATAATACAAACTGGTAATACGGGCTAGTAGATCCAGGAATGCGGGTTAGTAGCAATAATATATATACAGTCTTGGTATTGGAGTATCGCGGATGACTCCTTACTGAGTCTACGTGCTCACTAACTGTGACTCTTGTGCTACGCTCCTCTATTAAAGACTGTCCGGGTATTCACTGGTAGTAGTATATGTATACGTCGGGTGAGTCCATTTGTGTAAAAAGGGGAGACCCCTTAACAAATTGCAAGAAGATAGAATGCAAGGTTGTAGGCAAAAATAAACTGTCTTACAGGTACAAATTCACTTATGTGCCATGCGTGATACATGCTTAGGCGATCATGTATCTTTCAGTAGGTTGCCATTTCTTTCTGCGGTAGACCAGTTACCATTCAAGTTTATAGAACCCGGTTTGTCCTGTTATTTATCCATAGCTGTGGGGGAGAAGAAGAGGATACATACCTTTCCCAATGGTATTAGCGCGTAAGTGAATGTAATGGATTCGACTAGAATTCGAACTCGGCTCTCCGATTCCTCAATCCGAGCAGCTATCCATTACTCCACCGTGCCTCCTCAAGTACAAAGAGATACCAAAATCAAACAAATATAACAAATTCAATATCTGGGAAGCGTTTAACAAAGGACTGGAATTCGAAGGCGCACTGAGATAGGGAAAAATGCGTTCCAAAAACTAAGCAAAGTATTAAGGAATAGAAAAGGTTCGTTAGAAACAAAGAAAAGCTTACTGAACTGTTATGCATTATCATTCCTCGTATATGGAATTGAATGCTGGACAATCTCCTCACGGATGGAGTAGAAACTTGAACCGACAGAAATATGGTTCTACAGAAGGATGCTGAGAATGGTATAGACTGAATATGTGAGCAAGGACGAAGTTTTGAAAAAAAATGGAAACAAAAGGAGACTTATACTAAGACCAGGAAGTGACAGTTGAAATTTCCAGGGCAGATAATGAGGAAAGAGGTCTTGGGAAATTTGATACTCACAGGACAGACTGAAGTCAAAGAGGGATAGAGAAAAACAACGCATAACCTACCTAGCTAGTTTTAGAGAAAATGGAAACAAAAAGCACACTTATACTTAATATCGGGAATAGACTGTTGAAATTTCCAGGGCAGATAATGAGGAAAGAGGTCTTGGAAAATTTGATACTCACAGGACAGATTGAAGGCAAAGAGGGACCGGGATGGGATATTTCATCAGCACCAACTCACACCACTGACTCAACGTCAGACAACTCAACTCCAGGACAAGTCAACTCCAGGAAAACTCACCAACAACCTACTCAGCACGAGGATAATTCAACGCTGGCATCGAATTCATAACTTCAGACCCGTGTAAAATATGATCCTTATAAATTGCTTTTATCTATTTTTAAAAAATAGACGAAATAATTTCATAGTCTACATGTCGGCGAGTCATCCTCGCGCTGAGTAGTTTGGTTGTGAGTTGTCCTGGAGTTGAATTGTCACAGAGGTGAGTTGAGTCGGCGGTGTTGAGTCGGCAGTGATGAGTCAGCGGTGTTGAGTCGGCGGTGATGAGTCGGCGGTGTTGAGTCGGCGGCGTTGAATTGGCGGTGATGAGTCGTCTTGCACCCAGAGAGACAGAGGAAAGCAAAGCAGAGCACAGCCTAGTTAGCGAGCTTGAATAAGTGGCTGGTGTAACAGTGAAAGATAACAAAAAAACGACATTTATTAAGAGCTAAAAACGAGGGGAAATTATGGACGGCGCATAGAGAAAGAATAGATGTTGCACTGCGCGTTCATTAATATTTCGTTGGCCTCCAACTTCATTGACGTTTCCAGACGCTTTGGCTGCATTGCCGCTGAGTTTAGCTACATAGAAATAAATATAGCGTCAAACCTATTTTGACAACTTAACTTCAAAGATTTGAAAACTGTCAAAAATGCAAGAAAGATCATAAAATAAGGTTTAAAATGATACACAATTTTACACACCCTGTGTGGCCTTCTTATTCTTTAAAACTGTTTGTAACGGTTGATCCTAAACTTGAAGAAGTTAAGATTGTAACGTTTATAAAAGAATTATCGCGGGTATCTATTCCATAAATTAGCAGATTCTTGGTAAGTAGCTGATTAAACTTTCTTCTTACAAGGGATCGTAGACACTGCAATAAAAAAATTACCAGGGTTGCCTCAAACATTTGAACTGTAGTATATATATATATATAATACTACAGTTCAAATGTTTGAGGCTGTCCCTGGTAATTTTTTTTCTCGCACCTCCCACCCGTGAAACTCCTTTTCGATTCCTTGCTTCCATGATAACTACAACCTTCGAAGCTGTAAGTGTTTTATTTTTTTAACCCTGTTACTTTTCAGTCTTCTAATTCTCTTTCGATTTCACTCCCTGTAAACCCCGTATGTTCTCATGGAATTCTCGCCTTGTTTCGGGTGGAGCGAATGAAAAAAATTATCGTGACTGGTGAGAATTATATAAATCAGTATTGGAAGGAGGAATAAAGCCGTGACACAAAAGGTTTCTTCGATGATAAAAGTCCTGTAGACTGTAGTCCTGTATTGCAGACCCACAACCTTTTGTCTCTTGCCTTTGTTATATTTTACCAACTGAAGCTGCTCGCCCAGTTCTGAATTCATAATTGTACTTCTCTTTGCTTTCCAAGTAGGATTACAGACCCCAGTCTGCTTGCTATAAGCACCTAACTTGGACGGGGGTAGAGAAAAATTCATATCTTTTGAAGAGTATTCGCATGAAAGTGAAGGCAACATATATAAAAAGTATAAAACCTGTATTCATTTTTGAATAGCCTAACACAAGTACACATCATTCTGCTGCATTTGTATTGATCTTTCTATATAATTCCGAGCATAAATATCACATTTATTGTTTTCGTGTCTTTAACGAACCCAACTTGTTCTTCTATTTCCGGTATAATTCTGCTGTGCGCTCTATTCATCAGAAGGCGGATGTTAAGTTTTGTTATATGGCTGGTTAGGCAAAGTGTCCGATACAATTCAATTCGTCCGCTCTTTTAATTTGGCCTTCCGGTATTTCACCACTGTTATATATTTAATTTATTGCATTCAAAAAAGGGGAATCTAACGCCATATATTTTAATCGATAAAAATAACGTGCCTTTTTAGTCTAATTGGATTTTATTTCCCTATCGCTCGTTTTCATATATTTGTACAGTTTAGCGCCTCTTATGCTAAAAATAAACCAGTAAAACAACAGAGTTAACGCAAATTTTGTCGGAATCAGCAGAGTATTGATCAGTGGGTCTGACCAAATTAATGGCCGGTGTAAGACTCGGATTTCTTTGCTCCAGACACATGTTGCTATTGCATCAAAAGCGTATTTCTAGTTTAGCAGTGAGGTATCATGGTTTTAGTGATGAAGTTTCTAAAAGTAACCGTAAGTTCTAATCTAATATTTTCTTCTCTGTAACATATAGCCCACGGAACTCTCTTTCATCTTCTTGGTTTCCTCATCTACAAACGTGTATATGTAACATTAATCCTTATCTGTTCCCTTAAATACTAGTTTTCGTATACTCTTTTCTCTTCGGTAATGTTTTCTGTTTCATTCACTTCATTGCCTTTCCATCGTAGTGGCTTTATCTCCTTGCTTGGGATGAAGGCATAAGAATAAAAATAAAACAGCTAATTTCACACATTTCGATTAACAAATTTAGACTAGTGCGATTTCTGATCTTCCTTGAGGAGTGAATAACTACCACTCAACTATCAAGACTTAAGTTCAGTCCAGTGGAACTCATATATACGATCGATTTCTAAAGACCAATCCTAAATCCATCGTAGAATTGAAAAAAATGAAGTTAGAAAAGCTTTCGCTAAATTGGAAAAAAGGTTCTGGTCAGACAGCTTCCTCTTAATCGACACTAAAATCAGTGTCTACCAATCAAGTTATCTTGAGGGGTCTGATCATACAGCGACCCCTTAATCGACACTAAAATCAGTGTCTACCAATCGCGTTATCTTGACGTGTCTGGTCAGACAGCGACCTCTCAATCGACATTAAAATCAGTGTCTACCAATCGTCTTATCTTGAGGGGTCTGGTCAGACAGCGACCTCTTAATCGACACTAAAATCAGTGTCTACCAATCGCGTTATCTTGATGGGTCTGGTCAGACAGCGCCCTCTTAATCGCCACTATAATCATTGTCTACCAATCGCGTTATCTTGACGGCTCTCCTGTACTCTTCGTTTACATGAACTACATATAGCCATCATATCAAAAGCTTGGGAAGATTTCATGAAAAGCGATTTAGGCGTATCTTAAACATCAAGTGGCAGCCTTACCCACCAGACAGTTGTTCTGTACCGGGCCAAAACATCCAGCATAAAGTAACTGTTCACTAGTAATCAACTGCGTTGGGTCGAGTACATGAGGTGGAAGGGAGATGAAAGATTGTTTAATCATCAATTTTCTGGAGAGCTCGCTCTTGGCAAGTGCTCCAGACACCAACCCAAGAAACATTTCAAAGACTGTTCTTAATCCTTTGTCACTCCGGTGCATCATATGTGAGGCACAGGACGTGATTTCAACGTCTGTGCATCATAGGTGCTGCACATGGACCATGATTTTAAAAGAGTAGTAAAACTAAGGACGCTTAAGAAACGAGTCTGCTATTGAGCAGGACATCTGAGGAAAGACCTTATCTAATATTTTGTGCATCATATATAGCCATAGGACGCTTGCCTGTTTTCAGATTCATAACTACCGTAAGGCAACCAAGCTTATTTGGCAAATAGAATGTACTGAGATATTGTTCTGCAATAGAACATCCAGCATAGAGAAACGGCTCATTTGCAATGAACTGTGGCTGGGTAGTATATTAGGAGAATGGAAGATGTGAGATTGTTTAAGCACGCATTTACGAAGATGTCGCTCTTCTTAAGTACCTCAGGCACAAACCCAAGAAACGTTTCGGGGCTGTTGTTAAAAACAACTTGAAAACTCATTAAATTAGTTTCAAAGGGTGGAAAAATAGGCAGGGAATTGGTCTGGTTAGTTTTTGATGGTTGTAATCTCTTTGAGGTCAAAATGGTTGAGTATTTGAAGTTAAAACGGGCTTTTAGGAAAGGTGATGTGGACACAATGTCGGACGATATTCAGCCCTAGCTTCTCTGCGGGAAGGTTGTTCTATCTCATCTAAGATCACACAAAATGCCGACTGTTTGAAAGTTATTCCTGATTTGTTTGCTGGGTACTTATCTTAGTTTCACACCAGACACAGCTATTCTGTAACGGGCAAAAACACTCAGCCCAAAATAGTCGACTTCTTCTATCTGTCTATTAAGTAACTGATACTTTCTGGGTTGCTTTATCTTTACAAGAGTCTGATTAGACCCCAAAATGGATTATTTCGACCGTGTCTCAGATGGAGCTGACCAATCTTCAGTTTTTAGTCCAAAAAATAGTTTTACGTGGTTTCGTAGGGGAAAAATTATTCTCCACTCTGCAGACATTTTACTTTTTTTTATATGGAATTCAATAATTATCTTTATTTCCATAAGAAAATCACATAAAATTTCTTGATCCAGTCTGAATAAATAAAAGGAGGCTATTTGCTGACAAATTACAATCGTGTTAACATCACTTTCAATAAAGTTTTCATTCCAAATCGAGTCTCTTCATCGCTATCATTAACATCTTTATTAACCTTCGTTTGGCTTCCTTTACGTGAGAAAAAAAGTATTTTCAGTTAATTTAAAAAATAAATTTGGACTTGAGTAGCGTCACGTCAAGTGTCTCAGAAAAATGAAGAAACTGTCCATTCGTCTAGTTATAGAACTCCAATATGTTTATATTAATTATTTTCAGGTAATTTTGAAAAAATAAATTTGGTCTTGAATAGCGTCACGTCAAGTATCCCCCACCCCAAAAAAAAGAAACTGTCCATTCGTCTAGTTATAGAACTCCAATATGTTTATATTAATTATTTTCAGCTAATTTAAAAAAATAAATTTGGACTTGTATAGCGTCACGTCAAGTGTCCCAAAAAAAAGAAGAAACTGTCCATTCCTGTAGTTATAGAACCCCAATATGTTTATATTTATTGTTTTGAGCTAAATTGAAAAATAAATTTGAACTTGAATTGAGTCACGTCAAGTGTCCCAGAAAAAGGAAGAAACTCTCCATTCGTCCAGTTATAGAACCCCAATATGTTTATATTTATTGTTTTGAGCTAAATTGAAAAATAAATTTGAACTTGAATTGAGTCACGTCAAGTGTCCCAGAAAAAGGAAGAAACTCTCCATTCGTCCAGTTATAGAACCCCAATATGTTTATATTTATTATGTTCAGCTAATTTAAAAAAATAAATTTGGACTTGTATAGCGTCGCGTCAAGTGTCCCAGAAAAAAGAAGAAACTGTCCATTCCTGTAGTTATAGAACCCCAATATGTTTATATTTATTGTTTTGAGCTAAATTGAAAAATAAATTTGAACTTGAATTGAGTCACGTCAAGTGTCCCAGAAAAAGGAAGAAACTCTCCATTCGTCCAGTTATAGAACCCCAATATGTTTATATTTATTATGTTCAGCTAATTTAAAAAAATAAATTTGGACTTGTATAGCGTCGCGTCAAGTGTCCCAGAAAAAAGAAGAAACTGTCCATTCCTGTAGTTATAGAACCCCAATATGTTTATATTTATTGTTTTGAGCTAAATTGAAAAATAAATTTGAACTTGAATTGAGTCACGTCAAGTGTCCCAGAAAAAGGAAGAAACTCTCCATTCGTCCAGTTATAGAACCCCAATATGTTTATATTTATTGTTTTGAGCTAAATTGAAAAATAAATTTGAACTTGAATTGAGTCACGTCAAGTGTCCCAGAAAAAGGAAGAAACTCTCCATTCGTCCAGTTATAGAACCCCAATATGTTTATATTTATTATGTTCAGCTAATTTAAAAAAATAAATTTGGACTTGTATAGCGTCGCGTCAAGTGTCCCAGAAAAAAGAAGAAACTGTCCATTCCTGTAGTTATAGAACCCCAATATGTTTATATTTATTGTTTTGAGCTAAATTGAAAAATAAATTTGAACTTGAATTGAGTCACGTCAAGTGTCCCAGAAAAAGGAAGAAACTCTCCATTCGTCCAGTTATAGAACCCCAATATGTTTATATTTATTATGTTCAGCTAATTTAAAAAAATAAATTTGGACTTGTATAGCGTCGCGTCAAGTGTCCCAGAAAAAAGAAGAAACTGTCCATTCCTGTAGTTATAGAACCCCAATATGTTTATATTTATTGTTTTGAGCTAAATTGAAAAATAAATTTGAACTTGAATTGAGTCACGTCAAGTGTCCCAGAAAAAGGAAGAAACTCTCCATTCGTCCAGTTATAGAACCCCAATATGTTTATATTTATTATGTTCAGCTAATTTAAAAAAATAAATTTGGACTTGTATAGCGTCGCGTCAAGTGTCCCAGAAAAAAGAAGAAACTGTCCATTCCTGTAGTTATAGAACCCCAATATGTTTATATTTATTGTTTTGAGCTAAATTGAAAAATAAATTTGAACTTGAATTGAGTCACGTCAAGTGTCCCAGAAAAAGGAAGAAACTCTCCATTCGTCCAGTTATAGAACCCCAATATGTTTATATTTATTGTTTTGAGCTAAATTGAAAAATAAATTTGAACTTGAATTGAGTCACGTCAAGTGTCCCAGAAAAAGGAAGAAACTCTCCATTCGTCCAGTTATAGAACCCCAATATGTTTATATTTATTATGTTCAGCTAATTTAAAAAAATAAATTTGGACTTGTATAGCGTCGCGTCAAGTGTCCCAGAAAAAAGAAGAAACTGTCCATTCCTGTAGTTATAGAACCCCAATATGTTTATATTTATTGTTTTGAGCTAAATTGAAAAATAAATTTGAACTTGAATTGAGTCACGTCAAGTGTCCCAGAAAAAGGAAGAAACTCTCCATTCGTCCAGTTATAGAACCCCAATATGTTTATATTTATTGTTTTGAGCTAAATTGAAAAATAAATTTGAACTTGAATTGAGTCACGTCAAGTGTCCCAGAAAAAGGAAGAAACTCTCCATTCGTCCAGTTATAGAACCCCAATATGTTTATATTTATTATGTTCAGCTAATTTAAAAAAATAAATTTGGACTTGTATAGCGTCGCGTCAAGTGTCCCAGAAAAAAGAAGAAACTGTCCATTCCTGTAGTTATAGAACCCCAATATGTTTATATTTATTGTTTTGAGCTAAATTGAAAAATAAATTTGAACTTGAATTGAGTCACGTCAAGTGTCCCAGAAAAAGGAAGAAACTCTCCATTCGTCCAGTTATAGAACCCCAATATGTTTATATTTATTATGTTCAGCTAATTTAAAAAAATAAATTTGGACTTGTATAGCGTCGCGTCAAGTGTCCCAGAAAAAAGAAGAAACTGTCCATTCCTGTAGTTATAGAACCCCAATATGTTTATATTTATTGTTTTGAGCTAAATTGAAAAATAAATTTGAACTTGAATTGAGTCACGTCAAGTGTCCCAGAAAAAGGAAGAAACTCTCCATTCGTCCAGTTATAGAACCCCAATATGTTTATATTTATTATGTTCAGCTAATTTAAAAAAATAAATTTGGACTTGTATAGCGTCGCGTCAAGTGTCCCAGAAAAAAGAAGAAACTGTCCATTCCTGTAGTTATAGAACCCCAATATGTTTATATTTATTGTTTTGAGCTAAATTGAAAAATAAATTTGAACTTGAATTGAGTCACGTCAAGTGTCCCAGAAAAAGGAAGAAACTCTCCATTCGTCCAGTTATAGAACCCCAATATGTTTATATTTATTGTTTTGAGCTAAATTGAAAAATAAATTTGAACTTGAATTGAGTCACGTCAAGTGTCCCAGAAAAAGGAAGAAACTCTCCATTCGTCCAGTTATAGAACCCCAATATGTTTATATTTATTATGTTCAGCTAATTTAAAAAAATAAATTTGGACTTGTATAGCGTCGCGTCAAGTGTCCCAGAAAAAAGAAGAAACTGTCCATTCCTGTAGTTATAGAACCCCAATATGTTTATATTTATTGTTTTGAGCTAAATTGAAAAATAAATTTGAACTTGAATTGAGTCACGTCAAGTGTCCCAGAAAAAGGAAGAAACTCTCCATTCGTCCAGTTATAGAACCCCAATATGTTTATATTTATTGTTTTGAGCTAAATTGAAAAATAAATTTGAACTTGAATTGAGTCACGTCAAGTGTCCCAGAAAAAGGAAGAAACTCTCCATTCGTCCAGTTATAGAACCCCAATATGTTTATATTTATTATGTTCAGCTAATTTAAAAAAATAAATTTGGACTTGTATAGCGTCGCGTCAAGTGTCCCAGAAAAAAGAAGAAACTGTCCATTCCTGTAGTTATAGAACCCCAATATGTTTATATTTATTGTTTTGAGCTAAATTGAAAAATAAATTTGAACTTGAATTGAGTCACGTCAAGTGTCCCAGAAAAAGGAAGAAACTCTCCATTCGTCCAGTTATAGAACCCCAATATGTTTATATTTATTATGTTCAGCTAATTTAAAAAAATAAATTTGGACTTGTATAGCGTCGCGTCAAGTGTCCCAGAAAAAAGAAGAAACTGTCCATTCCTGTAGTTATAGAACCCCAATATGTTTATATTTATTGTTTTGAGCTAAATTGAAAAATAAATTTGAACTTGAATTGAGTCACGTCAAGTGTCCCAGAAAAAGGAAGAAACTCTCCATTCGTCCAGTTATAGAACCCCAATATGTTTATATTTATTGTTTTGAGCTAAATTGAAAAATAAATTTGAACTTGAATTGAGTCACGTCAAGTGTCCCAGAAAAAGGAAGAAACTCTCCATTCGTCCAGTTATAGAACCCCAATATGTTTATATTTATTATGTTCAGCTAATTTAAAAAAATAAATTTGGACTTGAATAGCGTCGCGTCAAGTGTCCCAGAAAAAAGAAGAAACTGTCCATTCCTGTAGTTATAGAACCCCAATATGTTTATATTTATTGTTTTGAGCTAAATTGAAAAATAAATTTGAACTTGAATTGAGTCACGTCAAGTGTCCCAGAAAAAGGAAGAAACTCTCCATTCGTCCAGTTATAGAACCCCAATATGTTTATATTTATTGTTTTGAGCTAAATTGAAAAATAAATTTGAACTTGAATTGAGTCACGTCAAGTGTCCCAGAAAAAGGAAGAAACTCTCCATTCGTCCAGTTATAGAACCCCAATATGTTTATATTTATTGTTTTGAGCTAAATTGAAAAATAAATTTGAACTTGAATTGAGTCACGTCAAGTGTCCCAGAAAAAGGAAGAAACTCTCCATTCGTCCAGTTATAGAACCCCAATATGTTTATATTTATTATGTTCAGCTAATTTAAAAAAATAAATTTGGACTTGTATAGCGTCGCGTCAAGTGTCCCAGAAAAAAGAAGAAACTGTCCATTCCTGTAGTTATAGAACCCCAATATGTTTATATTTATTGTTTTGAGCTAAATTGAAAAATAAATTTGAACTTGAATTGAGTCACGTCAAGTGTCCCAGAAAAAGGAAGAAACTCTCCATTCGTCCAGTTATAGAACCCCAATATGTTTATATTTATTATGTTCAGCTAATTTAAAAAAATAAATTTGGACTTGTATAGCGTCGCGTCAAGTGTCCCAGAAAAAAGAAGAAACTGTCCATTCCTGTAGTTATAGAACCCCAATATGTTTATATTTATTGTTTTGAGCTAAATTGAAAAATAAATTTGAACTTGAATTGAGTCACGTCAAGTGTCCCAGAAAAAGGAAGAAACTCTCCATTCGTCCAGTTATAGAACCCCAATATGTTTATATTTATTGTTTTGAGCTAAATTGAAAAATAAATTTGAACTTGAATTGAGTCACGTCAAGTGTCCCAGAAAAAGGAAGAAACTCTCCATTCGTCCAGTTATAGAACCCCAATATGTTTATATTTATTATGTTCAGCTAATTTAAAAAAATAAATTTGGACTTGAATAGCGTCGCGTCAAGTGTCCCAGAAAAAAGAAGAAACTGTCCATTCCTGTAGTTATAGAACCCCAATATGTTTATATTTATTGTTTTGAGCTAAATTGAAAAATAAATTTGAACTTGAATTGAGTCACGTCAAGTGTCCCAGAAAAAGGAAGAAACTCTCCATTCGTCCAGTTATAGAACCCCAATATGTTTATATTTATTGTTTTGAGCTAAATTGAAAAATAAATTTGAACTTGAATTGAGTCACGTCAAGTGTCCCAGAAAAAGGAAGAAACTCTCCATTCGTCCAGTTATAGAACCCCAATATGTTTATATTTATTATGTTCAGCTAATTTAAAAAAATAAATTTGGACTTGTATAGCGTCGCGTCAAGTGTCCCAGAAAAAAGAAGAAACTGTCCATTCCTGTAGTTATAGAACCCCAATATGTTTATATTTATTGTTTTGAGCTAAATTGAAAAATAAATTTGAACTTGAATTGAGTCACGTCAAGTGTCCCAGAAAAAGGAAGAAACTGTCCATTCGTCCAGTTATAGAACCCCAATATGTTTATATTTATTGTTTTGAGCTAAATTGAAAAATAAATTTGAACTTGAATTGAGTCACGTCAAGTGTCCCAGAAAAAGGAAGAAACTCTCCATTCGTCCAGTTATAGAACCCCAATATGTTTATATTTATTGTTTTGAGCTAAATTGAAAAATAAATTTGAACTTGAATTGAGTCACGTCAAGTGTCCCAGAAAAAGGAAGAAACTCTCCATTCGTCCAGTTATAGAACCCCAATATGTTTATATTTATTGTTTTGAGCTAAATTGAAAAATAAATTTGAACTTGAATTGAGTCACGTCAAGTGTCCCAGAAAAAGGAAGAAACTCTCCATTCGTCCAGTTATAGAACCCCAATATGTTTATATTTATTATGTTCAGCTAATTTAAAAAAATAAATTTGGACTTGTATAGCGTCGCGTCAAGTGTCCCAGAAAAAAGAAGAAACTGTCCATTCCTGTAGTTATAGAACCCCAATATGTTTATATTTATTGTTTTGAGCTAAATTGAAAAATAAATTTGAACTTGAATTGAGTCACGTCAAGTGTCCCAGAAAAAGGAAGAAACTCTCCATTCGTCCAGTTATAGAACCCCAATATGTTTATATTTATTGTTTTGAGCTAAATTGAAAAATAAATTTGAACTTGAATTGAGTCACGTCAAGTGTCCCAGAAAAAGGAAGAAACTCTCCATTCGTCCAGTTATAGAACCCCAATATGTTTATATTTATTGTTTTGAGCTAAATTGAAAAATAAATTTGAACTTGAATTGAGTCACGTCAAGTGTCCCAGAAAAAGGAAGAAACTCTCCATTCGTCCAGTTATAGAACCCCAATATGTTTATATTTATTATGTTCAGCTAATTTAAAAAAATAAATTTGGACTTGAATAGCGTCGCGTCAAGTGTCCCAGAAAAAAGAAGAAACTGTCCATTCCTGTAGTTATAGAACCCCAATATGTTTATATTTATTGTTTTGAGCTAAATTGAAAAATAAATTTGAACTTGAATTGAGTCACGTCAAGTGTCCCAGAAAAAGGAAGAAACTCTCCATTCGTCCAGTTATAGAACCCCAATATGTTTATATTTATTGTTTTGAGCTAAATTGAAAAATAAATTTGAACTTGAATTGAGTCACGTCAAGTGTCCCAGAAAAAGGAAGAAACTCTCCATTCGTCCAGTTATAGAACCCCAATATGTTTATATTTATTGTTTTGAGCTAAATTGAAAAATAAATTTGAACTTGAATTGAGTCACGTCAAGTGTCCCAGAAAAAGGAAGAAACTCTCCATTCGTCCAGTTATAGAACCCCAATATGTTTATATTTATTATGTTCAGCTAATTTAAAAAAATAAATTTGGACTTGTATAGCGTCGCGTCAAGTGTCCCAGAAAAAGGAAGAAACTCTCCATTCGTCCAGTTATAGAACCCCAATATGTTTATATTTATTGTTTTGAGCTAAATTGAAAAATAAATTTGAACTTGAATTGAGTCACGTCAAGTGTCCCAGAAAAAGGAAGAAACTCTCCATTCGTCCAGTTATAGAACCCCAATATGTTTATATTTATTATGTTCAGCTAATTTAAAAAAATAAATTTGGACTTGAATAGCGTCGCGTCAAGTGTCCCAGAAAAAAGAAGAAACTGTCCATTCCTGTAGTTATAGAACCCCAATATGTTTATATTTATTGTTTTGAGCTAAATTGAAAAATAAATTTGAACTTGAATTGAGTCACGTCAAGTGTCCCAGAAAAAGGAAGAAACTCTCCATTCGTCCAGTTATAGAACCCCAATATGTTTATATTTATTGTTTTGAGCTAAATTGAAAAATAAATTTGAACTTGAATTGAGTCACGTCAAGTGTCCCAGAAAAAGGAAGAAACTCTCCATTCGTCCAGTTATAGAACCCCAATATGTTTATATTTATTGTTTTGAGCTAAATTGAAAAATAAATTTGAACTTGAATTGAGTCACGTCAAGTGTCCCAGAAAAAGGAAGAAACTCTCCATTCGTCCAGTTATAGAACCCCAATATGTTTATATTTATTATGTTCAGCTAATTTAAAAAAATAAATTTGGACTTGTATAGCGTCGCGTCAAGTGTCCCAGAAAAAAGAAGAAACTGTCCATTCCTGTAGTTATAGAACCCCAATATGTTTATATTTATTGTTTTGAGCTAAATTGAAAAATAAATTTGAACTTGAATTGAGTCACGTCAAGTGTCCCAGAAAAAGGAAGAAACTCTCCATTCGTCCAGTTATAGAACCCCAATATGTTTATATTTATTATGTTCAGCTAATTTAAAAAAATAAATTTGGACTTGTATAGCGTCGCGTCAAGTGTCCCAGAAAAAAGAAGAAACTGTCCATTCCTGTAGTTATAGAACCCCAATATGTTTATATTTATTGTTTTGAGCTAAATTGAAAAATAAATTTGAACTTGAATTGAGTCACGTCAAGTGTCCCAGAAAAAGGAAGAAACTCTCCATTCGTCCAGTTATAGAACCCCAATATGTTTATATTTATTATGTTCAGCTAATTTAAAAAAATAAATTTGGACTTGTATAGCGTCGCGTCAAGTGTCCCAGAAAAAAGAAGAAACTGTCCATTCCTGTAGTTATAGAACCCCAATATGTTTATATTTATTGTTTTGAGCTAAATTGAAAAATAAATTTGAACTTGAATTGAGTCACGTCAAGTGTCCCAGAAAAAGGAAGAAACTCTCCATTCGTCCAGTTATAGAACCCCAATATGTTTATATTTATTATGTTCAGCTAATTTAAAAAAATAAATTTGGACTTGTATAGCGTCGCGTCAAGTGTCCCAGAAAAAAGAAGAAACTGTCCATTCCTGTAGTTATAGAACCCCAATATGTTTATATTTATTGTTTTGAGCTAAATTGAAAAATAAATTTGAACTTGAATTGAGTCACGTCAAGTGTCCCAGAAAAAGGAAGAAACTCTCCATTCGTCCAGTTATAGAACCCCAATATGTTTATATTTATTATGTTCAGCTAATTTAAAAAAATAAATTTGGACTTGAATAGCGTCGCGTCAAGTGTCCCAGAAAAAAGAAGAAACTGTCCATTCCTGTAGTTATAGAACCCCAATATGTTTATATTTATTGTTTTGAGCTAAATTGAAAAATAAATTTGAACTTGAATTGAGTCACGTCAAGTGTCCCAGAAAAAGGAAGAAACTCTCCATTCGTCCAGTTATAGAACCCCAATATGTTTATATTTATTATGTTCAGCTAATTTAAAAAAATAAATTTGGACTTGTATAGCGTCGCGTCAAGTGTCCCAGAAAAAAGAAGAAACTGTCCATTCCTGTAGTTATAGAACCCCAATATGTTTATATTTATTGTTTTGAGCTAAATTGAAAAATAAATTTGAACTTGAATTGAGTCACGTCAAGTGTCCCAGAAAAAGGAAGAAACTCTCCATTCGTCCAGTTATAGAACCCCAATATGTTTATATTTATTATGTTCAGCTAATTTAAAAAAATAAATTTGGACTTGTATAGCGTCGCGTCAAGTGTCCCAGAAAAAAGAAGAAACTGTCCATTCCTGTAGTTATAGAACCCCAATATGTTTATATTTATTGTTTTGAGCTAAATTGAAAAATAAATTTGAACTTGAATTGAGTCACGTCAAGTGTCCCAGAAAAAGGAAGAAACTCTCCATTCGTCCAGTTATAGAACCCCAATATGTTTATATTTATTATGTTCAGCTAATTTAAAAAAATAAATTTGGACTTGTATAGCGTCGCGTCAAGTGTCCCAGAAAAAAGAAGAAACTGTCCATTCCTGTAGTTATAGAACCCCAATATGTTTATATTTATTGTTTTGAGCTAAATTGAAAAATAAATTTGAACTTGAATTGAGTCACGTCAAGTGTCCCAGAAAAAGGAAGAAACTCTCCATTCGTCCAGTTATAGAACCCCAATATGTTTATATTTATTATGTTCAGCTAATTTAAAAAAATAAATTTGGACTTGTATAGCGTCGCGTCAAGTGTCCCAGAAAAAAGAAGAAACTGTCCATTCCTGTAGTTATAGAACCCCAATATGTTTATATTTATTGTTTTGAGCTAAATTGAAAAATAAATTTGAACTTGAATTGAGTCACGTCAAGTGTCCCAGAAAAAGGAAGAAACTCTCCATTCGTCCAGTTATAGAACCCCAATATGTTTATATTTATTATGTTCAGCTAATTTAAAAAAATAAATTTGGACTTGTATAGCGTCGCGTCAAGTGTCCCAGAAAAAAGAAGAAACTGTCCATTCCTGTAGTTATAGAACCCCAATATGTTTATATTTATTGTTTTGAGCTAAATTGAAAAATAAATTTGAACTTGAATTGAGTCACGTCAAGTGTCCCAGAAAAAGGAAGAAACTCTCCATTCGTCCAGTTATAGAACCCCAATATGTTTATATTTATTGTTTTGAGCTAAATTGAAAAATAAATTTGAACTTGAATTGAGTCACGTCAAGTGTCCCAGAAAAAGGAAGAAACTCTCCATTCGTCCAGTTATAGAACCCCAATATGTTTATATTTATTGTTTTGAGCTAAATTGAAAAATAAATTTGAACTTGAATTGAGTCACGTCAAGTGTCCCAGAAAAAGGAAGAAACTCTCCATTCGTCCAGTTATAGAACCCCAATATGTTTATATTTATTATGTTCAGCTAATTTAAAAAAATAAATTTGGACTTGTATAGCGTCGCGTCAAGTGTCCCAGAAAAAAGAAGAAACTGTCCATTCCTGTAGTTATAGAACCCCAATATGTTTATATTTATTGTTTTGAGCTAAATTGAAAAATAAATTTGAACTTGAATTGAGTCACGTCAAGTGTCCCAGAAAAAGGAAGAAACTCTCCATTCGTCCAGTTATAGAACCCCAATATGTTTATATTTATTGTTTTGAGCTAAATTGAAAAATAAATTTGAACTTGAATTGAGTCACGTCAAGTGTCCCAGAAAAAGGAAGAAACTCTCCATTCGTCCAGTTATAGAACCCCAATATGTTTATATTTATTATGTTCAGCTAATTTAAAAAAATAAATTTGGACTTGTATAGCGTCGCGTCAAGTGTCCCAGAAAAAAGAAGAAACTGTCCATTCCTGTAGTTATAGAACCCCAATATGTTTATATTTATTGTTTTGAGCTAAATTGAAAAATAAATTTGAACTTGAATTGAGTCACGTCAAGTGTCCCAGAAAAAGGAAGAAACTCTCCATTCGTCCAGTTATAGAACCCCAATATGTTTATATTTATTATGTTCAGCTAATTTAAAAAAATAAATTTGGACTTGTATAGCGTCGCGTCAAGTGTCCCAGAAAAAAGAAGAAACTGTCCATTCCTGTAGTTATAGAACCCCAATATGTTTATATTTATTGTTTTGAGCTAAATTGAAAAATAAATTTGAACTTGAATTGAGTCACGTCAAGTGTCCCAGAAAAAGGAAGAAACTCTCCATTCGTCCAGTTATAGAACCCCAATATGTTTATATTTATTGTTTTGAGCTAAATTGAAAAATAAATTTGAACTTGAATTGAGTCACGTCAAGTGTCCCAGAAAAAGGAAGAAACTCTCCATTCGTCCAGTTATAGAACCCCAATATGTTTATATTTATTGTTTTGAGCTAAATTGAAAAATAAATTTGAACTTGAATTGAGTCACGTCAAGTGTCCCAGAAAAAGGAAGAAACTCTCCATTCGTCCAGTTATAGAACCCCAATATGTTTATATTTATTATGTTCAGCTAATTTAAAAAAATAAATTTGGACTTGTATAGCGTCGCGTCAAGTGTCCCAGAAAAAGGAAGAAACTCTCCATTCGTCCAGTTATAGAACCCCAATATGTTTATATTTATTATGTTCAGCTAATTTAAAAAAATAAATTTGGACTTGTATAGCGTCGCGTCAAGTGTCCCAGAAAAAAGAAGAAACTGTCCATTCCTGTAGTTATAGAACCCCAATATGTTTATATTTATTATGTTCAGCTAATTTAAAAAAATAAATTTGGACTTGTATAGCGTCGCGTCAAGTGTCCCAGAAAAAGGAAGAAACTCTCCATTCGTCCAGTTATAGAACCCCAATATGTTTATATTTATTATGTTCAGCTAATTTAAAAAAATAAATTTGGACTTGTATAGCGTCGCGTCAAGTGTCCCAGAAAAAAGAAGAAACTGTCCATTCCTGTAGTTATAGAACCCCAATATGTTTATATTTATTGTTTTGAGCTAAATTGAAAAATAAATTTGAACTTGAATTGAGTCACGTCAAGTGTCCCAGAAAAAGGAAGAAACTCTCCATTCGTCCAGTTATAGAACCCCAATATGTTTATATTTATTGTTTTGAGCTAAATTGAAAAATAAATTTGAACTTGAATTGAGTCACGTCAAGTGTCCCAGAAAAAGGAAGAAACTGTCCATTCGTCCAGTTATAGAACCCCAATATGTTTATATTTATTGTTTTGAGCTAAATTGAAAAATAAATTTGAACTTGAATTGAGTCACGTCAAGTGTCCCAGAAAAAGGAAGAAACTCTCCATTCGTCCAGTTATAGAACCCCAATATGTTTATATTTATTGTTTTGAGCTAAATTGAAAAATAAATTTGAACTTGAATTGAGTCACGTCAAGTGTCCCAGAAAAAGGAAGAAACTCTCCATTCGTCCAGTTATAGAACCCCAATATGTTTATATTTATTGTTTTGAGCTAAATTGAAAAATAAATTTGAACTTGAATTGAGTCACGTCAAGTGTCCCAGAAAAAGGAAGAAACTCTCCATTCGTCCAGTTATAGAACCCCAATATGTTTATATTTATTATGTTCAGCTAATTTAAAAAAATAAATTTGGACTTGTATAGCGTCGCGTCAAGTGTCCCAGAAAAAAGAAGAAACTGTCCATTCCTGTAGTTATAGAACCCCAATATGTTTATATTTATTGTTTTGAGCTAAATTGAAAAATAAATTTGAACTTGAATTGAGTCACGTCAAGTGTCCCAGAAAAAGGAAGAAACTCTCCATTCGTCCAGTTATAGAACCCCAATATGTTTATATTTATTGTTTTGAGCTAAATTGAAAAATAAATTTGAACTTGAATTGAGTCACGTCAAGTGTCCCAGAAAAAGGAAGAAACTCTCCATTCGTCCAGTTATAGAACCCCAATATGTTTATATTTATTATGTTCAGCTAATTTAAAAAAATAAATTTGGACTTGTATAGCGTCGCGTCAAGTGTCCCAGAAAAAAGAAGAAACTGTCCATTCCTGTAGTTATAGAACCCCAATATGTTTATATTTATTGTTTTGAGCTAAATTGAAAAATAAATTTGAACTTGAATTGAGTCACGTCAAGTGTCCCAGAAAAAGGAAGAAACTCTCCATTCGTCCAGTTATAGAACCCCAATATGTTTATATTTATTATGTTCAGCTAATTTAAAAAAATAAATTTGGACTTGTATAGCGTCGCGTCAAGTGTCCCAGAAAAAAGAAGAAACTGTCCATTCCTGTAGTTATAGAACCCCAATATGTTTATATTTATTGTTTTGAGCTAAATTGAAAAATAAATTTGAACTTGAATTGAGTCACGTCAAGTGTCCCAGAAAAAGGAAGAAACTCTCCATTCGTCCAGTTATAGAACCCCAATATGTTTATATTTATTGTTTTGAGCTAAATTGAAAAATAAATTTGAACTTGAATTGAGTCACGTCAAGTGTCCCAGAAAAAGGAAGAAACTCTCCATTCGTCCAGTTATAGAACCCCAATATGTTTATATTTATTGTTTTGAGCTAAATTGAAAAATAAATTTGAACTTGAATTGAGTCACGTCAAGTGTCCCAGAAAAAGGAAGAAACTCTCCATTCGTCCAGTTATAGAACCCCAATATGTTTATATTTATTGTTTTGAGCTAAATTGAAAAATAAATTTGAACTTGAATTGAGTCACGTCAAGTGTCCCAGAAAAAGGAAGAAACTCTCCATTCGTCCAGTTATAGAACCCCAATATGTTTATATTTATTATGTTCAGCTAATTTAAAAAAATAAATTTGGACTTGAATAGCCTCACGTCAAGTGTCCCAGAAAAAAGAGGAAAACTGTCCACTTGTCTCGTTATAAAAACCCAATATATTTACATAGACATGTTTATTCAATACAGGCGCGTCATTACAATGTAATATTTATGTTCACCCGTTGTAGAGACAAGGTTTTGTTCTATGATGTTTGTCCGATAGGTGGCGTGATGATGTTGTACAAATACGTGAACATTTCAGTTTTCGCTTTTAGTAAAGCATATTGACAGAATAATAAAAAGAATAGAAAAAAGATAGTTGGTGTTATTTTTGCTATAAAAATGTCTCTTTGCACTTGAAGATTATTTTCCGGTAAATAATTAAAATAAATTAAAATGAGTGCTAAATTGTCGACATTTCTTAGACGAAGCACCGCCATTATTTCCTTTATTGCCTAAGACTTGGTAGTAATAGATATAATAGTCTTCACCCAACTCCAGGCGAGGTGGGGAGCTTCATTTTTTTTAACCGCACACAACATTCAATTGACACTGCCCATTTTGTCGCTGAAGTATGTTACCAAAAATAGATTGTCGTGTTAAAGTTTTATTGAGTTTTCCCAAAGGGGGATATATAATGAATACTTCTTTTGTTTCATCATGGCTGACATCATCATATTTTTGTAAACGTCAGGATTTTTTAATTCTATATTTTTTGTCTTCCTAATTCCCTTTTCTTTATTGTTCGCTTCCTTAATGATGTTTTTCTGTTCTTTTCATATTCTTTCTAACTCAGTAACCCCTTGCGTCTTAGTGGCCTTGTTACCTTGCTTGGCATGAAATGATTAAAAAGAAATTTTAGAAAATTACGTTTCCTAGCCTTCAAAAAGAGGCATTTTACTCATAAAACATTCTGCTAAAAAAATTCAAATTAGAAGTCTCTTACCGAAGATAGACACGCTAATATAAAATATAAAATTTAAACATCTGGGGTTATTGAACCCCGTTCGATGGCGTTTCTTCGGGGGGGTTGGCAGGATGGCGTCTCGATTAAGGGACGAGCCTCGCGGGCGACTCTTGCAGCGTGTCTCACAGGCGATGGTGCGACGTAATACTTTCTCCATCATTGCGGCTGGCAGAGGATAGCAAAAAAATCATTTTGTTTGCAGATACTTTGTTCAAATAAATATATGCTTTAAAAAAAAATAGGCTGAAAAGTTAAGGCAATAGTGGTGACGACATCAAAATCAAGATGACCTCCTTGGTTCCAGATGAAATAAAACTTTAAAATAAAAGATTAAACGTAAAAGAAAAATACTGTAAAATTTGTGGTGTGCCCATATATAAGAATAAAATTAAAATAAGACATTTGCTTTTCCTTAAAAATTCATATCACTTTCTCTCTCTGAATATATATATATATATATAAAGACATTTTTATGTTTAACATTCTTTTTATAGATACAAGTATTTAAGTAAATGCTCTGTTTATAATAAACAGCATTAAATAACATTTACCGGCCTGAATATCCGAGAAATTTTAATAGAAAATATTCGTCCTCCGACAGGATTCGAACCTGTATCCTATACGGAACCGTCATATAGTCGGACGCGCCTTAACCGATTCGGCCACTGCGGATCGTGCGGGTGGCAAGGTCGAATTTACTGCTTATAAACTTCAATCTTCCATGAATCTCTCACGTACATTCATATCTGCTCATGGCGTATCAAATGTAAACAAATGACGTCACGTCGGAGGACGAATATTTTCTATGAAAATTTCTCGGACATTCAGGCCGGTAAATGTTAATTAATACTGTTTATTATAAACAGAGCATTTACTTAAATACTTGTATCTATAAAAAGAATGTTAAACATAAAAATGTCTTTAAATAATTGTAGGACTTTATCCATTGCATAATATATATATATATATATATATATATATATATATATATATATATATATATATATATATATTAATGTTTCATTAAATAACATAGACAAGTTTTGTCTGCTTATTTTAAGCGAAATCCTTTCATAGCGTCTGTTAAACTTAATAACATTATCATTGAAAGACGAAAGAAAATCACCATATTGATACATGTTTTATTCTTAATCCTTTCTGAGCTTTTATGGTGATTTTCTTTCGTCTTTCAATGATAATGTTATTAAGTTTAACAGACGCTATGAAAGGATTTTGTTTAAAATAAGTAGACAAAACTTGTCTATATTATTTGATGAAACATGTATGAATGAAAAAATACTGCCTAAATACACACACACAATATATATATATATATATATATATATATATATATATATATATATATATATATATATATATATATATATATATATATATAAGGGAAAAGTATAAAGAGAGAAGGATATATATATCCTTCTCTCTTTATACTTTTCTCTCAACTAATAAGAAAGCAACTCTCATATAAAAAGAAGAAGAAAAGACTGAACGACAGCTGCGAAACGGAAGTTCGCTAGTCCAGGATCTACCTGTGACTAGAAATCAACCAACACCGGAGATGCTGCTCGCATAACTTCCGCTATAATAAAACAAAGGAACATCGGAAAATAAATAAAATAATTCTGACTAATCAAAAGAACAAAGAGACTTTTGATTTTCGCCGAAACGAGCTTCGCACCAAGCCGCCTGGCACCTTTCAAAATTGTATATATAGGACTAGAAACCGCATCCGAGCGTATCGCGTAAAGAACTAAGCGGTCGTCTGCTTAAGTCATTTATCCGTCCTTTTGAGAGCCGATATAATCATCAGATTTACGCTACATTACTTCAAAATTGAACTCTTTCGTTTGAACTTGAGTCTATTTTCGTACATCTACAGTCTCCGATAAATACTACAAAGATCATGTAGCATTTCTCCACGCTTTCAAACACTTTAAGCCGTTAATTTGGAACTTTATTGTATTATACAGTTGATCCCCTCCTACGTTTCACGACTTCTAAATAACCTGTCCGGGATGGTGTTGTTCAAATAGTTATCATTATTGTTTTTTGTCTATTTGTTCTGATCATTTTAAACTTATTACTTGTCTACAACTATTAATATTAGATTTGTTTTCCACCCAAGAACCCCTCTCCAAAAAAACGAAAGGTCTCAAACTTGTCACTGGTCTATCGCTATTTCCATGGGAAGTTTTTGGATGATCTATATTCCTTGGTTCTACCTGTTCGAAAGACCCATCACGCTACATACATTATATCAAACCACGTTTAGTCTCTTCATATTCCATTGGTGAGAATCAAGTTCCACTCGAGCAGTTTCTTCCCACGAACCACTACTACCGACTCCCAAGATTATTTTTTCCCGATCACTATAATCTTAACCTGTTCAAGTCTAGCATTAACCGTTATCTTCCCCCTTGTATCTGTATAAACTGTTATTCTCCCGGGCTTTGTACAATGTGATCCTCATTGTAAAAAAGAAAATTCCTAAGCTGTTTGATTATTTTTACTGATATATTTTTAATCTTTGGCTTAAGTTTTCGTTTGATATACGAGTATTGATTTTCTATGCATAGCTTAGATATGGCACAATGGAACGAACTCACTTCCCAATCGTAACTGTTTCAGCGACAATCTTACAACATTACACCACACCGAGCTGCCCAAATGTACGAATCAATTTGAATGATGGATATTGTTTTGCTTCCGGAGATAATAGGAGAAACGAGTTCAAATCCATTTGGAGTCTACTTCTTTCATTCCGTTTGCCTACTTTTGGTCTGAAGAATGTTAAAAACAAACTGTCTATGCGTTGCGATATAGAGCATCAAAGTCAAGTTGAAAAGAAAAACATTTATTACAAAAATCAATAAACAGAAGAGGTAAAATGTAGTTCCTCGTAGTGTTAAAAAAAAAATGAAGCTGAATGTTAGTCACGATAAAATAACTTTTGCGAGACTGAAAGTCTCTATGAAGCGTTTGGAGTCGTTATTTCGTGAGGAAACTTCATATCTATACCATAATGAACCGATGTCTGCTTGTGACCCTTTTTTTTTAGGGCAATACCGTTGAGAACGAAAGCAATTTCAACTGCAATTTATAACAGAATAATAACCATGTGTGATTATGGCTGGGTTCACTACGAAAATCTATATTATAAAGATCTCAATTTTCAAGGGAGATAACACCAGGTATTTATTTATTTGCAAATATCACGATCACAAGTCCCGTAACGACATAGCAGAATCGGTGTTTTTTGGGAGATAGAGTCTGACTGAGCCCAGCCCTCTTCAGGCTGTTTTACAATTCAGAGTTTTTCCTTCTCGTAGACTAGTCACCAACCAAGGCCATTAGAGCCCATCTGCCCTGTTATTTACCCAGAGCTGGGCGGGAAAAAGATGGATTCATACGTTTTGTAAGGGTATTAGGACGTAGGTAAATGAATAAGAACTCTGATCTCTAATTCTTCAGTCCAAGCCTCTAACCATTATTCCACCATTTGCAAAAAAACAAAAACAAAAAAAAAACTTTCTATTAAATAATGTACGGATTTCTGTATCTATGTCAGCTTGAAAAAAAAACGGCACATAGCAGCGATATTATTGATAGCGCAGTACTGTTAAAATATTTTAATTTGTAGAATAAAAAAATCCTCTCCAATTTGCTGGGGAACAATTTGAAATTTGCTATTTCTTAAAGGTGATAACTCTAGGTTTATTAAATGTTATTTATTTTAGTTTTCGTAATTATTTAAATACTGCAGTTTTTTTTTTTATAATATAAAGGTTATTAATAGGAAGTCATTTGACGTCGATCGCCATATTACTTGGTTGTTTTTGCCAAGTTACGAGTATTTTGAAAGTAATTAGCGATTTGTGTTTTATTAATCTTTATTCGTTTATGAGTGACAGTGACAACAGACTTTTGAACGTGTGTAACGAACTATTGCCAATAAAGTAAAACTACTGAGCCATCTATCATGTATACTTGTGCGCAGTAATTTACTTGGATAAAAAAAAACATCTTTCAAATTAATGAGAAAATTTAACCAATTAATTCATATTTTCACGCATTCTCATTTACTATATGTCTCTCGATGCTTTTGTTTTAAACAGAAACAAAAACAATTTACATCTACCTACAATCTGTACTTAATAATTATTTACCAAAAGATGTGGCTATTTTCCAAATGTATATTTTTGCTATAATAACTAACTTGTAACTCAAAAAACAAGCGAGTAGGATTTCACTTTCACCGATAAGAGCCCGCGTTTTCACCGGTCACGATGAGCGTGTGATGGGACTCAAGCCCACTCAAGAACTCAAGTGGAACACATATATACGATCCATTTCTAAAGATGTTAGAAAAATGTCCGGCTCCTTCTACCGCTACAGAAAGTACCTGTTTTGTTCTGCCATGATATATCTCGCTAGAAACTATCTCACACATTTATAGGACTACATTTTGTCCTTGCTTTGGAATATTGTTACCACACCGTATCTGGTGCTTCTGCAATATATTCAGAGATTCTTGCTCAAAGAAGCTGCAATATTATTGGTCCCGAGCTGGCATATCAGCTTCAGTCACTTTCCCGCCGCCGTAATGTAGCTTTCCTGTGTCGTTTTTATAAATACTTTCATGGTAATTGTTCTATAGTAATGAATTGTACATATGGGGACTAGTTAGGACATTCATAGAGTTTAAAGTTAAGATAGACGAAGACCGCCCTTTTTCCCCATTCCCCATTTTGGCCTTCTGCCACATTTTGCAAAGAATTATAAATAAATATTACTCTTCGCTATGGTACTTAGGCGTTATGAATTTAGATTGGCGACAAGATCTCATTATTTTACAGTTGAAGTGATTAGATATAACCGTAAGTTCTATGCTAACAGTTTCTTCTCTCGCACTTCTCGCTTGTGGATTTCTCTTTTGGTTTCCTGTTTGCCAGTTAACTTCGATTTAAAAAAAAAATAAATGCAATGTCAATTGTTATCTTCTGTCTTCTTAGTTCTTCTTCATTTATTGTTCTATCTACTTAATAGTAGTTTTTACGATATTCTCTAACACTCTGTACCCCCTCCCCCGAGATTTAGTGTGTTTATTGCCTCACTTGGGGTGAAATGATTAAATAAATGAGTCGGATCTGACCAATATTGACTATTGCAGCCGTATCATGGCTGGGGGTTCACAATCCTCAACTTCCATCCTTGATAGAATTCAAAATCTTTTAAGCAGTCTTGCTGGAAATCTATACAAAGTCGGATCACTCTCATTTAACTTGTACGGTGTAGGTTCCACACATACTCCCTTTTTCTTGAAGACGTCAAGATTCAAGATTCTGTCATACCAGTAAGTGTTGTAGCGTACCTAGAGACGATAATGGGTATGTCCGCATTCATATAACTACAGTAGTAAATACTGTATGTTGGTTTGCAGTTGGAGATTCGTCTCCAGCTGTGCTGGTCAAAATCTCTGGCTCCGGACATAGAGGATCGCCAGACGAGGCTATATCGAAGGGCAGAGTCTCGTCTCCGGAAACAGCTACCCGACCCCGTTTTATACGGAGTCTACGAGGAATTTTTGGCCGAGACTACGGGCTTGGATACTCCACATTAAATTTGACCTTGTGCCACATCTGACCGCGTGGGGTGGTTGGTAGATACCTTGCAGTTGGAGATTCGTCTCCAACTGTGCTGGTCATACTCTCTGCCCCCGAGCAGAGAGGATCCCCAGACGAGTCTATGTCGAAGAACAGTCTCGTCTCGGGAAACAGCTACCCGACCCCGTTTTATACGGGGTCTACGATGAATTTTTGGCCGAGCCTAAAGCCTCAGATACCCCACATTAAATTCGAATTTGCGCAACATCTGACCGCATGGGGCTGTTGGTAGATATCCTGCAGTTGGAGATTCATTGTGGAATTCATTTGACTCACAATCTAGCAGTTGACTACTACCTCTACGCTCCACTGGTGAATCTTATATGTGTTTTTCTTTTCTTAAGTATTATCGTTCATTGACAACCTCCGAATTCTATTCAGTAACCTTCCCTAGGTTACATCAGTAAGTATCTGACTTCTTCTATCATGCTTTATCTTTGAAATAGTCAGGTCAGACCAAACATTGACTATTTCAGTCATACATGACTGGATTTGCTGAACTCACATTTTCCATCCTTGATAGGATTCAAAATATGTTTAACCAGCCCTGAGATGACTACAGAGTCAAATCACCCTTATTTCACCCGTATTTAAATGATAAGGCGTATGTTCCACTCAGGTAACATTTTTCTTAAGAACTACTTTGTGGAACAGTCACCTGTGTGGACGCCCTCATGAACAGTACAATCTTCATGTCAAGGGTCAATGATTATCCCTCCGCTTATCCTCACACATTTCTACCTCCTTTTGCATTAATATCACACACATTTTTCAGTGACCCATTACCATGAACGTCTCTTGAATCTTGAACCTTGTTTTGAGTTGACTCTTTTTAAAAGAAAAACAAGTCAAACCTTCGGCTATTTCTGTAATTAAATTCTACAGCCTGGAATTTATATCTAGCTAATTTTACAACGCATCGCTTTACGTGTTACACTGCTTTTAAACATGAATAAAAATGAATATATATATATATATATATATATATATATATATATATATATATATATATATATATATAATACGGTAAAACAAAAGAAAGAAATGAAATTGTTTTTCATGCGACCATTTGTTAAAAAAAATAGAGAGAAAGAAAAAAAACGAAAGTAGGTAATCATCAGTTGTAATTTATTACCTGAATGTTTTGTGTCAGAATAAATAGATTTGGCTAATGTCGTGGGTTGAGTTAAAGGGAGGTAATCGCTGAGGGAAATTCGACATCGGAAGTTCATTAGTTGGATGCACGAAACAGCTAAAAGATAAATTATTTTTGCCTAATTTGGAATAACAAAAGTGAAGGTAAAACAGAAGCGCACAGAAGTGGGGAGAATTACACATAAAAATGGTGAAGAGAGTAATTATAAAAAAAACAAACAAATTGATTGAGAATATTGAAAAAATTATGCTGCATTGGAAACGTTGATGGAATTTGACAAATAAGAAAGGAAAGAAACAGATTAATAAAAACGTGTAGCTACATGGCATATCGACTCCCACATATAGATTCGTATTCGTCGGTCAAATAATGTGGATCTACGCAGTCTTAATTTTGATATAACAACATCCTATTTTTTTTTTAAAAAAAGAAAGAAAGATAATTTTGCTGGTATCAACGATACCAATGAACACGTTCTAAAATACAAAGTCAAAGGGATCACTACTGAAAATATTACAGGAACAAACCTGTTCACTTGTCCTTTGGTTATGACTTTAAAATCTGAAGGACAGAGCTATCTTTTTATAATTCTGCCTCTTCTTCTGTTAGCTGGAAATAAATGGATAACAAATTGGACAACAAAGATGAGGGCAATAGTCCGAATATAAATAGTGTAAATAATTAGCACTTGCATTAAACCTTGACATTGCCTCAGATAAAAGATGAACCATCCAGTTTCGATTACGAGGAAAGATGCTGTTTGGTTTTAATGAGAAAAGAATGCATGCATAATAAAAAGAAAGGGACACTGCGATGTGGTGTAGTGAATGGTGAGCAAGTTTGTCTTGCTAGATCAATTACGACTGAATAGTGAGTTCAATCCTCACTTGTTACTCTATACATTCGCCCTTGTGCCACATCTAAACTATGCTTAGAAAATCACCATAATAATAAGATTAGAAAGAAAGAAAGAAAGAAAGAAAGAAAGAAAGAAAGAAAAAAGAAAAAGTTGGTAAGAGGAAGCGATAACACTTTAATGTCTGCCTTAATGAAATAGAAAAAATAACGATTTTGGAACTGTTCATTTCTACTTATTCAAATAATGATCTGCATTTATACTTACGATAGTTATGGCAATAGTGTATAAAAGTTGTTGAGCTGAAATATTTAATGATGAAACGGGGAAAATTCCATGGGTATTTTATAGTCATAGAACTGGTTAGGAGCTTGGTTAGGGTTATAGAATCATTTTATAATCATAGAACTAGCAAAGAGCACGGTTAGAGTTAAGGTTATAGAATTATACTATAGACATAGTACTGATAAGGAGCAAGCTTAGGGTTATAGAATTATTTTATAGTCATAGAAATGGCAAGCAGCAGGGTTAGGGATAAAGTTATAGGATTATTTTATAGTCATAGAACTGGCAAGGAACAGGGTTAGGGATAAGGTTATAGAATTATTTTACAGCCATAGAACTGGCAAGGAACAGGGTTAGGGTAAAGGGTATAGGATTATTTTATAATCATAGCACTGGCAAGGAGCTTGGTTGGGGTTATAGAATCATTTTATAATCATAGAACTAGCAAAGAGCAAGGCTACGGTTAAGGTTATAGAATTATTTTATAGTCACAGGACTGGCAAGGAACAGTGTTGGGGTTATAGTATTATTTTATAGTCATAGAACTGGCAAGGAGCATGGTTTGGGTGAAGGTTATAGAATTATTTTATAATCATAGAACTGGCAAGGAGCAGGGTTAGAGGTAGGGTTATGGAATTATTTTATAGTCATAGAACTGCCAAGGAGCAGGGTTAGGGTTAGGGTTATAGAATCATTTTATAATCATAGAAGTAGCAAAGAGCAAGGCTACGGTTAAGGTTAAGGTTATAGAATTATTTTATAGTCACAGGACTGGCAAGGAATAGGGTTTGGCTTATAGAATTATTTTATTGTCATAGAACTGGGAAGAAGCAAGCTTAGGGTTATAGAATTATTTTATAGTCATAGAACTGGCAAGGAGCAGGGTTAGGGTTAATGTTATAGAATTATTCTATAGTCATAGAACTGGCAAGGAGCAGGGTTAGGGTGAAGGTTATAGAATTATTTCATAGTCATAGAACTGGCAAGGAACAGGGTTAGGGTTAAGGTTAGTGAATTATTTTATTGTCATAGAACTGGCAAGGAGCGGGGTTAGGGTTAGTGTTATATAATTATCTTTATAGTCATAGAACTGGCAAGGAACAGGGTTAGGGTTAATGTTATAGAATTATTTTATAGTCATAGAACTGGCAAGGAGCAGCGTTCACGAGCAACAGAATCGTAGCACTGATCCTAAGAGGAACCGAGAGCGATAGAGATGTCGAATCTTCATCGGCTCTGGGTTCTAATCACGCCCCATTCAGTTTGAGACGTCAGAGTTCTGACCATTAGTTTGCTATTCTGGCTCAGCTTGCGTATTCTGTAACAAAATTTCAAAACGATGAAATTTTTACGAATACGCTTGGTAAATAAAAAAATTGAGTACATGCTGGATCTCAAATAATGCAATCCATTTTTCAACATCTCTTCTCGATTTTGTATTTCTGAAATCATTACTGCCTAAAATGAGTATTTTTATCGCATTATATTTGAAAACGTTTGGATAATTAAATTCACATACGACGTTTTGACTGACTTCAATGAATGATTCGTGCTGCGCATGCCCGATAAACTCATAAAACATCCATTAGTGATTTTTCAATAAGCATTCAAATTTCCATTCAAGCAAGTTCTTTTTGAACGTTCTCATCAAATCATGACTGACTTTTATTGACAGTTTCAATGCCTGAATTTGTAGTTTAATTTTTGCCCTTTCAGTTAAAAATAACTTAAATCTATAACAGACTAGGCGAAAGCAAGAAGTACGTGGAAGATAATATTAGCTTAAGTCTACGATGCGTCCAAGCACTGGATATTGCTGTCATATCTGATCTGCTGCGCCTGTTATATATCTCGAGATTCGCAACAAAATCCAAAGAAAGGGTCTGTAATGTTAGCGGCCCTGATCTGGCATCCCGGCTTCAGTCATTTTCCCATCGTTGTAACGTGGCTCGTTTCTATAAACATTTTAATGGCAATTGTTCTAATGAGCTAACCTCCTTGATACCCCGACCACATGAATTTAAGCGTAGTACTAGATTGGCAATTAAGTCTCATCGTTTTACCGTTGAAATAGCTAGACGTAACTATAAGTTATATTCTAATAGTTTCTTTTGCTCGCATTTCTGGCCTGTGGAACGCTCTTCCAGTTTCTTGCTTCACTACCACTTACGTTCTGCAAGAATTTAAATGAAACGTCAATCGCCATCTACTGCCTTCCGAAATTCTTTTATTTCATTGTCCTTTGTTCTCACTAAACTTTCATTCTCTTTCACTCTCAGTAACCACTTGCGTCTTAGTGGTATTATGGCCTTGCTCGGAGTGAAACAAAAGTGTCATAGATAATTTCCGCTTTTGCTTATTAACTTATAAATCAAAAACTAAATTAAAATTACATTCATATTTAACTTTGAGATATGCTATAGTTATGGTTTAAAATGTTCATGCTCCAGTGTTTAAAGTGGAGCCCCTGGGTTGCCCAGATTAGACGTTCGTCCCTCTCGGTCGAATAGTCAGTACCCAAAGGTATAAAAGGCATTATATTTGGGGCCAAATTGGTTGCAGGAGTTGCCGAAATTAGGTTCCCTGGTGGGACCTAGTATTCCTCTGGTAGTAAGTAGGTGGCACATAGATCTTTTCAACTAATTTTTCTTTTTTCAGGCGAGCGAGTGGCCGCTACCAACGTGACTGGTTGGAAGAACGGCTCCTTTCTCTAACTCAGTGGTTGCTAAACGGTGTGTCGCGTTGCATAGGTGCGGTGGAAGAGGATAGCGAGTTTAGGCGGAATGATTGACAGACAATCAAAGATTTAGAAACAGTTTCAAAAAATTAATATGCCAAAAATAAATATAATTTCAAAATTTAAAATATTATTATGGATTACTTGTAATTGCATCCATCAGTCCCAGTACAAATTGTTATTACAATGATAAAAACGGTCAATAATTATTTATATGTTTGGATCATATCAAGTATTAAGAATATAGTAGTATAGTATAGTCCGCAAATTGGAGAAGAGAGTTATCAATAATAATGTTCTGACTTCGAATCCGCGGTTATCTCCCTTTAAGTAACTCTCTGTTTTTTTTTTAATTTTATTTTTAAATTTACTTTTTATCACATAAAATTTGGTGAGGCACGAGCAAATTTTCATTCCAAAAATGCGGCCCAGAGAAAAAAAAAAGTTTTTGAACCACGTCTCTATTCCTAATCAGTATGGATTCTACTTATATAGGACTAAAAGTTAAAACCTGTGGTTTCCGACGAAGTGTCACTTGATCCGCCTTTTTTAGTTTATTCTTTTATTATTTTTTTCTTCTTCGTTCAAGTAGGTTGGCGCATTAAACACTAGATTTCAAATTATTATCTTCCAGCCATAAGAAAACCGTCATTTCTAACTCCGATAACATCATTTAGAGCTCACTTGAGTTTACGCGTGTTCAGCTGGTCGTATGAGGGATATATTGTGCCGAGATTATAGATACATTGGGCTTTCTATACTTGTAACGCAACGACACTTTGATGGGGTACCACTCTTTCGGCTAATAAAAATAATAGATCAGTAAAATGTGTCATCTCATGACAACAACATTACCTATTCATATTGGGGCTTTCAGAACGTTATCAAAACAAGCACATGTCGTGCCTGTGTGGATTGTCAAAAAAAACATACTGATGCAAACTTATTCATGTGTAGATTTCTCTCCATACAATAACTGGAATTACATTTTTTTTCTTCTCTCCGATGACACGGGGGATCATCTGTCTCCATCTTCTGATACAAAAACATATTGTCTCTTGAAGTTTTTGGATGAAATTTGTGGGCAGCTCATACTAGAGAAGGCAAAGGCAAAACACAATAATAATGATACCCTGACCTTCTTAGGTACCCTGGGTGATGCACGCTTGGGCGATCATGCCTCTGTTTGACTCAAGATTGACTTGGCCGAAGATTTCTCGCATTAGGCTGCCTTTAGTTCCTGTGGTAGACTGCTTGCAAACCAAGCACATAGGACCTAGTGTATCTTGCTATTTGACGCATAGTCGAGGGTGAGCTGACTGGAACTCGAACACGGCTCTCTGGTTTCACATTCCAAGAAGCTATGTCTAATAATCCCAGCACATTCAGTTACCGACAAGGCACGACTTTGCTTAAGCTCGGTAATCGGACGAGAACCAATGTTTCAACGTGTTATGGCCGTATAATGCCGATTACGAATCCCGTGAACCATTAGGGACGTAGGGGCACCACACGTACAGCAGCCGCAGTAGTAGTGGTGTTTCTTGGGCAAGATAGCATGGCGGAGCCCAACCCTCACCAGGCCGGTTTCAATTCAGAGATTTTCTTTCTCCTAGACCGGTTGTCACCCAAGGCTATAGAACCCAGTCTGTCCTGCTATTCACCCATAGCTGGGGGGAGAAGAAGAGGATTAATACCTTTCCCAAGCGGATCCGACTGGAATTCGATTCCTCAATCCGAACCGCTATCCATTACTCCGCCGTGCCGTATAATAATAATAATAATAATGATAATAATGATGATCATCATGAGAAGAAGAACAAAAACAATAATGATATGAAAACAATAACAATAATATATGTAAAATAATAATAAGAGCAACAACAACAACAATAATAATAATAATATGAAAACAATATTAATATGTAAAATAATAACAATAATAATAAGCAGAAATAGAAGAGCAACAACAACAACAACAACAACAATAATAATAATATGAAAACAATATTAATATTTAAATTAATAATAAGAAGAAATAGAAGAGCAACAACAACAACAATAATAATAATGATAATAATAATATGAAAACAATATCAATAATATGTAAAATCATAATAACAATAATAATAAGAGCAACAACAACAATAATAATAATATGAAACAATAACAATATGTAAAATAATAATAATAATAATAATAATAATAATAATAATAATAATAATAATAATAATAAGAAGAAGAAGAAGAAGAAGAAGAAGAAGAAGAAGAGGAAGAAGAAATGATCTGGAAATAATAGAAATTATTCTGTCACACAAAGAAAAAAATTCATTGTTTGATTCTTTTAACATTTTTCATTACTTTCCCTTAGATGCGCCTTTTATCTTTGCATTTATCCAATATTAATTGCAGATACGTTGCTCGTGTTCAACGGTGCACTAATATAATTAATGCCTTTTAAGTTTTTTTCGGCCGATAAAAGAACGTTGAAAAACTAGAGTTGACGAGAAAACATGAAAGACTGGCTAAAGGCAAAAGAAAAGAAATTACGCCATTATTATCCTTGTTTTTTTGTTTTGTTTTGTTTGTTTTTTTTTTTTTTTTTTTTTTACAGTAATTAGTTCTTGATTCGCTTGAAATTTCATATATTCATTGATCGGACTTATTTTTGACGAATTAATCATTCATATACGGAAAGTTTAAGCCATTTACTGCCAACAAACACTTTGATAATTAATTTAGAAATCGACTCTCTGTTACACTATAACATTATCTGAAAAGAATGGCAGCATTTCTAAATTAAAGTTATCTATCGGCAAAAATTAAGTTACTTTACGATAGATCAACAACAATAATAATACTGCCCCAGTCGTAGGAATGCTATACGTTGCTTAGAGCTACTACAGACGGGAGGTTGTGGAGACCTGTGATCGCCTACTCCTGAAGAGAGATAGCAGACAAAAAAAATGAGCTTCGTTCTATTGTTACTTTATGAGCTGAGATAAGGTTAAATTTGTTTGTGTTATACAATACGTTGGCAATATCTTTAAAATGTTATCTTTGCCTTCATGAAATTACTTACTTAAGACGTGTAGGTTACTCGCATTATCTCTCTGCTCTTCTCAGACTTTGTCCTGCCACTCGTTTGCACAATCGTGTTAAATAGGTTAGCCGGTGTTTCTCACTTCACTTCACAGATTTGGGCCTGCCACCCATTCATGTTAAATAGGTTAGCCGGTGTCTCTCTCTGCTCTTTCTACAGTGTGTCCTGCCACCCGTTTACACAATCGTATTAAGTAGGTTAGCCGATGATTCTTTTCTCTTCCCAGATTTTGTCCTGTCACCCGTTCATGTTAAATAGGTTAGCCGGTGTTTCTCACTTCTCTTCCCAGATTGTGTCCCACCACCCGTTCATTTTAAATAGGTTAGCCGGTGTTTCTCACTTCTCTTCCCAGATTGTGTCCCACCACCCGTTCATGTTAAATAGGTTAGCCGGTGTTTTTCACTTCTCTTCCCTGATTTTGTCCTGCCACCGGTTCATGTTAAATCGGTTAGCCGGTGTTTCTCACTTCTCTTCACAGATTTTGTCTTGCTACCCGTTCATGTTAAATCGGTTAGCCGGTGTTTCTCACTTCTCTTCCCAGATTGTGTCCCACCACCCGTTCATGTTAAATAGGTTAGCCGGTGTTTCTCACTTCTCTTCTCAGATTGTGTCCCGCCACCCGTTCATGTTAAATAGGTTAGCCGGTGTCTCTCACTTCTCTTCCCAGATTGTGTCCCGCCACCCGTTCATGTTAAATAGGTTAGCCGGTGTTTCTCTCTTCTCTTCCCAGACTTTGTCCTGCCACTCACAATCTTGTGTAGTAGGTTACTCCCCGTATCTCTCTTATTTTTCTTATTTTCAGTATATCCTGTGGGTGTCAGTTTCTTCAAACCTCCATTCCTCTTTTTGTGTCAAAGGATTTCAACTATTACTTTCTGTTTCAAAGAACAAATCCCATTGATAGTAATATCAAATAGGAATCGCTATTTTTTCTCATTTTATCTGTCGTTTCTCTTCAGCACGTGGGGGTGATGAATCTCAACAACATCCTGTCACTCGAACCTCTAAACAACGTCTGTTCCATTTCCACCCCTCCTAGCCTCTATTTTTCATCTTTTTACTGCAGAAGTCCTCAAGCAGGCCACTCACTATTGCCCTCTGATCCTTTTACCGTCATTATTATGCTTCTTCAATGTAGAATTCTTCAAAACCGCTTTCCTTATTATGCGTAATCGGAAATTTCAACTCTCCGATCCTAATTACAAGGGTCACCTTTACTGTCCATGGTAATCCTAGTTTCCTTCTACAGAACCACATCTCTGCTACCTGAAGTCCTCTGTTCATCTGTGAAGAAATTGCTCTGCGTTCAATGCCAATATAGGAAGACTGATATTACATAACATAATATCAACTTCCTATCAATCGAACCTCAAGGGTAGGAGTGATTGAAATGGAACAGTCTGTTCCATTTCACTCACTCCTACCCTCTGCTTTATAATCTTTTTTGCACAAGTTCTTAGGTAGGCAACTCACTTTTTTCTATCTGATCCTGTCACCTTCATTATTATGACTGTTGAGTGTTGAATTCTCCAGAAACGCTTTCCTCATTATGCGTCCAATAAATTTCAATTCCCTCTTTCCCAACCTCATTAGAAAGGTCACTTTTGTTTCCATTTTCCTTAAAACTTTCTCGTTGCTCACATTTTCGCTCCGTGGTAGTCTCAGTATCCTTCTGTAGAACAACATCTCTGTTAACCCAAGTTCCCTGTTCATCTGTGTATAAATTGCTCTGCGTTCACTGCCGATATATAAAGATTGAGATTACATAACAGATCAGAACCGTTTCCTTTTATTCTTAACGCATTGTATATATTTGGCATCTTTTGCCATTCAATGTTCCTTCGAATTTCTGGCTCACAATTTTCCATCGACTATTATAAAATGTGCCAGTTAGATTTCTCAACGTCTCCAATTCATGACTTGCGTCTTGCTAACGACCGTACGTATTATCTTTTTCAAAGTCGATGACTAGTCTTTTCTTCCTTCTTTCTTTTGGGCTTACGGCCACATCATGTTGAGACACCGGAACCGGTTCTTCTACAATCACCGAAGTTAAGCAACGTCGAGCTGGTCAATACCTAGACGAGTGATCACTTGGAAATACCAGGTGCTGTAAGCTTCGATTTGCGAGCTGGGTATGTGGGTGTGTAATGAATAATAGCTCCGAATTGTTAATTGGAGATCCGTGTTCCAATTTCATTTGGGTTCGTTAGGGAAAAAATCACTCCCTCTGATATTCCTTAATTTATAGAACTTGTATCACTAAATAATCATCTCGCCTTCCCGCCAAATTTTAAAATATAAAAAAATACTTTCTGGCTTTAAATAACCTGTAAATGGTTGATATGCCGTAAAAAAGAATCAATTTTTTTTTTTTTTTTTTTAATCATATCACCCCAAGCAAGGCCGGGGGCCACTATCACGCAAGGGGTTAAAGAAGGGTTGGAGGAAGAGCAGATAGGAGTGGCAAGGGAGGGGATGTGGAGAAAGAGAAAGACAGTGGGTCGATCAAGGCAAGGGGGCCACAAAATATCCGGAGCGAGAGCAGATAGGAGTGAAAAATGAAAGGATGTGGAGAAGGGAAGTGTATAGATCAAGGCAACTGGAGATGTCGATTGACGCTACACTTAAACCGTTGGAGATTG
The DNA here is from genome assembly GCA_964036315.1 of Acanthosepion esculentum. Classification (NCBI taxonomy): domain Eukaryota; kingdom Metazoa; phylum Mollusca; class Cephalopoda; order Sepiida; family Sepiidae; genus Acanthosepion; species Acanthosepion esculentum. The sequence goes on from OZ038489.1 coordinate 39,469,747, forward strand.
TATTTGTCAGGGAAACAGTAATAGGGAAGGGAGTTCCATAGGCGAGATGTGCGAGACATGAAGCTATTGGAGTAGAAGAGACGTCTACATCTAACAGTTTCCACGGTGTAGGGGTGGGAGCGGGATGCCAGCCTGGTGGGGCGTTTAAATTCACGAGGCCTGGGGACAAGTGAACGCAACTCTTCAGAGCAATTACCGTGGAAGTACTTGTAAAAAAGGCAGAGCGAGGCAACATCGCGTCTGTGAGAGAGCGACTGCAGACGAGATGACAGATCAGGGCCAATCACGTTGCCTATACGTCTCTGGATCTTATCAAGAACCCCGAGGCAAACAGCAGGGGCTGCAGACCATATATGGCAGCAATACTCAATGCAAGGGCGAATGGTCGATTTATAGACTTGAAGGATCGATTCCGGGGAGAAAAATTTAATCAATTTACTATCATTCTAGGAGTTCTTACAGTTTTACTTCTGTCTCTGCCATCAACACGCGGTCATAAAATATTTCCTTGCTGTTATGTGTGTATTCTGAGAGCAAATATAACGAGACCTGTCTATAGTGCAGACTTCCAGAGATTTCCCTGCAGCAGATATTATACCGTTCTATTACAAATGGTGGTATGTAACAGTGAAAATATATTTAATATAGAAATAGGAATTCAATGAACAACAATTGTAGTCTTTGTGGAAACTATTTTTTTTTCGTTTTTTTAAAAATAAAACATTACAAAAGATAAAATCCTTAAACAAATATCATGAAGAGATAGATTCGATAGAAAATTACAAGTGTAATAATCAACAAAAGTGAATTGGCCAGCAAGAAAATATTTGAAGTTGCTGATGTAATTGTACAGGATAGTCCGAAAATCTCGTCACCCCATACGAAAAAGTAATGAGAACAATAGAACAAGTAATACAAAGCACTTGTACTGTATTCAGATTATTTACTATGTAACAGGTAGACCCCGATACTTACTGAAGCGTTATTTCACAGAATCAGTCAATAATAATAATTACGACGATGTTCAACAACACGCCCACGTGTGTCGAATGTGGCACAAGGCCGGTTAAATGTGGGATCTCCGAGCCCGTAGGCTCGGCCAAGAAGTGCCCATAGAACCCATATAAACGGGATCGGGTTGGTAAACCTCCCCGAACGAGGCTCTGCCCTTCGGCGGAGTCTCGTCCGGGTTCCTCTCTGCTCAGAGGCAGAGAGTTCGACCGTCCAGCCGAGTCGTCCAAAAAGGACTGACTCTGAACTCTGACGAATAATAATTAACTAATTAATAATGATGAACTCTAACTAATAATAATTGACTAATTAATAATAATTACGACAGTCATTCATTTTTAGGATACACACAAAACTTTTACTTTTTATCATAATTAAGAAATGTTCGGATTATAAATATTTCATGTTTCCTTCTGTAGATCACGTTTCGGCCGATCTATTCTTTCGTACGGCCTTCAATCAATATTTAAAAGGGAGCTAATTTTCTAAGGGGTGCATTACTGGGTGGTCCAAAAGACTTGTCATCCCCTACTAAAAAGTAATGAGAACATGTACTGGATTCAGTTTATTCACTTTCGTTGGCGCTGTCACACGTCGAGAAGGTCTATATGAACATCATCATTTTCGTAGCACAAAATGAAGCGGCGCCATGTCCTGTGTGATATTTTACGAAGCTGTGCTTTGTTGATTGTTGCAAAGGTTCTCCGAACGGCATCCTTCAACTGATGGATATTCTGGTATCGTTCATGCGAAACTCTCTCCTTAAAAATACCCTACGGAGTGTTGAAACAGAAAATTATATTATGTGCGGGTAACAAGACTTTCCAAACCACCCTGTACAAAATGGTGGCCAACAGTAAGTCCCTCCGACCTCTTCTCACACAGGTCGTACTAACGTAATAAATATTATCTCGCCTCCTAATTAAAATTAATCATAATTAAGAAATGCTCGGATTATAAATATTTTATGTTTCCTTCTGTAGATCACGTTTCGGCCGATCTTTCTTACGGGTTTCAATCAATATTTAAAAGGGAGATCCTTTTTGGAATGTGTTCCGAAAGTCTCGTCACCCCCTATCAAAAAGTAATGAGAACAATAGGAGAACAAGTAATGGAAAGCACATGTCCTGGATTCAGTTTATTCACTTTTATTGAAGGCTGTCACGCATCGAGAAGGTTTGTATGAACATCATCATTTTCAGAGCAGCCATCTGAAATAATAATAATAATAATAATAATAATAATAATAATAATAATAATAATAATAATAATAATCTGTGATAAATATCCAGAAACCATTGATGATCTTGTATCAGGTTGCACGATATTGGCACCCACTGAATATAAAACCCGGCATGACAGGGTGGGCCAATACAACTGCACTGGAAAATTTGCAACTTCTACGGGATGGAAACTGAAAGAAACTGGTACGAACACCACCCAGACCCGGTTACGGAGATAGGACCTGTTACAATTCTATGGGACTAGACAATACACACTGACAGTACAATCAAAGCCAACCGCCCAGACATTGTTATTAGAGACCACAAACAAAATAAGTGCCACCTTATTGATATGGCAGTCCCTGCAGACTGCAATGTATCGTTGAAGATATTCGAAAAGCTGTCAAATTACAAGGACCTTGAAATAGAAATCTCAAAAATGTGGCACATGGGAACATCAACAATCCCTGTTGTAGTTGAAGGCCTAGGATTGGTTGGAAAAGATTCCAGTAGACTAATTGAAGGGATCCCATGCCTCAAAGAGATACAAAAAATTATTCTGGCAAGTACAGCCCACACTTTACGAAGGGCTTTATCTAAGTAATTTTTTTTTTTTTGCAGTGGAAAGTGTTATGATGCCATTTCTAACCTTAGGTGTCTGGGCGGGACCCGGAAAGAAATGTGTAAACGGCAGATATCAAAGGAAATAATAATAATAATAATAATAATAATAATAATAATAATAATAAACAGGTAAACAATTTCATTTCAGTTTCACCATGTGACAGAAACTATTCTAAAAAATAGATATAAATTAAATTGATTCATTTCACTGAATAATTCAGCCCTTTCATTTTTTTATGTCTTTAAAAAGGTAAGATGCCCGACCCAAAAGTTTGTTTTTACATTTTTCTTCACACAATCGGACAATAATAATAATTACGACAGTCAGTCATTTTTTTTAGGAAACACACAAAACTTTTTTTTTATCATAATTAAGAAATGTCCGGATTATAAATATTTTATGTTTCATTCTGTAGATCACGTTTCGGCCGATCTATTCTTTCTGACGGGTTTCAATCAATATTTAAAAAGGAGCTCTTTTTTGTAGGGTGGTCCGAAAGTCTCGTCACCCGCTACCAAAAAGTAATGAGAACAATTGGAGAACAAGTAATAGAAAACACATGTACTGGATTCAGTTTATTCACTTTCATTTACGCTGTCACACATCGAGAAGGTCTGTATGAACACCATCATTTTCGTGGCACAAAATGATGCGGCACCAAGTCCTGTGTGATATTTTACGAAGCTGTTATCTTATAATAATTATATTTATTGTTATTATTTTTATAGTATTATATTTTATATTTTATATCATATTGTATTGTATTATCTATTGTATTATATATTACTATTATGACAAGTATTTAATCTGGCTATTGTAAAAATAAAGCATGGGAAAATCAGTCAAGTACTTGACAATGAGCCGACTATTTTTCTAGCATCTTCAACAAGGGGTTATATACATGAGTTTCACTTGAAGTCAGAAATGAACTTGATTCCCAATAGGCGTTCAAAGAATGGAGTCTCGTTTAGAGTACAATCGTTCATAGTAACCGGAAAAGACTCAGCGTAATATGGTCTTCTATGCCGTCGTCTATTTCCATCAAGAAAAATATACTGTTAAGAAATCAATTTTTGTGTCTTTTGTGTAAATGACACTAAAGGACACGAAAAATCGATGCTCGGTTTATTTTAATTCTCCCAGAAGAGATATATGATTGATTCTTGCCATGTTTTATTTTTTACAAGTTTCAGATTGGAAGATTGTAATTGTGCTGTCCTATTTGGGCTGGAGCTGCACAATCATCTCTTTCTGGACTTGATAGAAACCAAAATCGTTTACACGGATTTGTGGGTGATGATTTGTTTTCCCTTTTGAAGCCTCTTTCCCAGAGACGCAACATCACAAGCCTATCGCTACTCTATTGATATTTACATGATAAATATTCAAAGGAGTTCCACCAATACCGATTTAGGGCTAGGACCACCCCTTGCAATATCCACGGAAGTGAATCACCCTCATATCTTCCTTTCCTCTTTATTTGTTTTTTTTTAATCAAAGTAGCAATTTATATGCTTTAATATTTTTCTCGCTCTGCCTACTATTCAGCTCTCTCTCTCTGTCTACAAGGTTGTCCGAAGGTCTTGTCACCCCCACATAATATAATTTACTATTTCAGATGGCTGCTACGAAAATTGTGGTGTTCATAAAGACCTTCTAGATGTGTGACAGCGTCACTGAAAGTGGATAAACTGTATCCAGTATATGTGTTTTGTATTACTTGTTGTTCTGGTGTTCTCGTTACGTTTTTCTAGTGGTGACAAGACCTTCGGACCACTCTGTAGATTGACAGCTCGGTCTCATCGATTTACAGTTGAGTCGGCTAGATGTAACCGTAAGTTCTATGCTAGCAGTTCCTTTTCTCGTTTGTGGAAACCCCTTTCCGGATCCATACTTTCCAGTCAACTTTAATCTTAAAAAATTAAATGCAATGTCCATCGCTATCTACAGGGTGGTCCGAAATATAATGCAATACGCAATATAATTTTCTATTTCAACATTCTGTGGTGTATTATCAGGGAAAGAGTTTCACATGAACGATACCAGAATATCAGTTGAAGGACACTGTTCGGAGAGCCTTTGTAGCAATCAACAAAGCAAAAAAATAAAAATAATATAACGTATAAAATATAATACAATAGATAATACAATAGCCAGATTAAATACTTGTTATAATAGTAATATATAATACAATAGATAATACAATACAATATGATATAAAATATAAAATATAATACTATAAAAATAATAACATTAAATATAATTACTATAAGATAATATAATATAAATATAATAATAATAAAAATAATATAACGTATAAAATATAATACAATAAAAAAATACAATAGTCAGATTAAATAGCAGTAATAGTGCTGCTTTTCTGGGCTGGAGCTGATCAATCATCGCAGCTCTATCTTTTTTCGTTTCTTTTATCAGTGGAAATGCATAAATTTATTTTAGAAGCTTCTGAAATTATAAAGAAAATGCACTAATTTCAGAATTGCACATCAGGAAATTTAAGCCCAGATTCGTATAAAGTATATATCTCGATCCTCACAAAATTACTGTGAATACAATGTGTCATATAGGAAGGAAATGAGTAACTACCGACACCGATGTTCGAGCGTGCCACTCTGGACTTATATTTTCCGCCAGGTGTATAAATAGCGATGTCAGACTACTGACTGTAGTGATTATTGAGCCACTATTGAGTGGAACTATCCTGTCGAATTAGTGTGAATTATTAAATCACAAGAGAAATTGTATAAAAAACAAAATAAAAGCACCTTGTCTGTCTTATTCAATGAAATGTGCATGAAAGAATGATTGCTGCCTAAATATAGACACGCACACACACACACAAACACACACACAGATATATATAGATATATATATATATATATATATAATAAAAAGGCTTAAGTGTTTAAGTCTTTTTATTATACCCTTACTCTGTCCTGGACATTGAGTTCTACCTGGATTCTATCCTCTTGGAATTATTTTTTTATACACATATGTATGTGTATGTATGTATGTATATATATTTATATTTTAGATATATGATTGCATATGTATGTGTATATTTACCACTAATATTATCTCTCTCTCTCTCTCTCTCTCTCTCTCTCTCTATATATATATATATATATATATATATATATATATATATATATATATATATATATACAGAATGAGAAAGAGAGAATACGAAGGAAAGAAAGAGAGAGAAGAACAGAGAGAGAGAGAAAGATAAAAGCTAATGCACTATGTTCAGTTCTGGAGAGATAGATGTAAAGATATAAGAGTCTAAAAGAAAAAGTTAATCCAGACATTTCTGTGTTGTTCAAAATCGAAGAATATTTAAGATCAATTTAGAGATTTGGCAATGTTTTCGTGTTTCTTAATACGACATCTGAAGATACATTCTTTGTTTTTAGATAATTCTCCAGACTGTTCTATCTCGTCGTGTTTTATTCACGAGAATACAATATTTAGACTTCGATCTCACTAAGGTGTTAATTTACCGGTTGTTGATAACGAAAGTAAAAGCGGTTCGTTCTGTGTGATTTCCTGTTTGGTCGGGAAAGACGTGAATGTGGAGAAGTCAGGAAGAGCTGGTGTGAGAACGAGACTTCAACGGCTTTATCTTTGTGTATGTGTTCAAATATATGCTCAAAACTTGGTCTTTGTATAAATTCCTTTGTGTTTAAACATTAATATAAATCTGAAAACATGATTATTATTTGTGCGTCTAGTATGTGCGTGTGCTGTTAGATTAAACAAAAGCGGACATAACAGCATTTACGTGAAAGAAGTTGTTCTAAAAGTTTCCAAGGCGATTTTTACCATGAAGTTAAAGACTTGTAAAATTATGCAGAACATTGTTATGGGACCAAATCGGATGAATGTAGTCTATCATTTAAAAAGACTAAACAGAAATTTCAAGAAGGAAATATCGGTTAGTTTTGAAACACATGTTTTGTTTCAGAATATTCCTATATCAAGCAAAAAGATTAAGTAAATGGTTTTCATAGGAACTTACGTGAAGGAACAAACGTCAGAAAGTGAAGACTTCTTTTTCTCGTCTTGTTCAATGCAGAAAAAGGAGAACAAATGTAAATGGGCTCCACGCGCATTTATGGAAGAGAACAAACGTCAGTGTACAAATACTTGTCTTTCTGGGCTGATTCAATACAGACAAAGAAGAAACAAGGTAAATGCGTTCCATATGAATCTAAGGCAAGAAACATAGGGTAGCGTTTAAATAGTTGTCACTTCTTCTGGTTTCATAGCAAAACAAAAAAGAAATAGCGTAAGTGCATTTCATCTGAACTGATGGGAAGGAACATAGGACATTGTTTAAACACTTGTCTTTCTATTCTTGTTCAATAGAGAAAAAGAAGAAAAGAAGCGAAATGCGTTTCATATGAACTGATGAAATGTAACATAGGTCAGTGCTTAAACACTTGCTTTCTCTTCTTGTTCAATAGAGAAAAAGAAGAAAACAAGGTAAATCCGTTTCATATGAACTGATGGAAAGGAACATAGGTCAGTGTTTAAACACTTGTCTTTCCCTTCTTGTTCAATAGTGAAAAAGAAGGAAACAAGGTAAACGCGTTTCATATGAACTTATGGAAAGGAACATAGGTCAGTGTTTCAACACTTGTCTTTCTCTTCTTTTTCAATAAAGAAGGAACAAGGTAAATCCGTACCATTTCAATATAAGGCAAGAAACATAAGTCAGAGTTTAAATATTAGTCGCTTCTTCTGGGCTGATAGCAAAACAAAAAGAAACAACGCAAATGCGTTCCATCTGGACTGTATACTTTAGATGAGTCCATCTTGTGTAAAAAGGGGGAGAGCCCAACAACACTTATGATCTAAAGACACTATTGAGACATTGAGTTGATTCCTATGTTCGCATTGCCTATCTATATAGAAATGTTTTCTATCTGTGGTTGAGCACTCCTCACCCATAAATTCAAATTTTAAATAATGTATATATATATATATATATATATATATATATACATACATATGTGTATGTTTTGTGTGTGTGTGTGCACGTGTGTGTGTTTACATGGAAATATATGTGCGTAAATATGTGGATGTCTGTGAGAGTGACAGACAGATTGAGCGTGAGAAAACTTCTGTATTGGTTTGTGCTTTTAACTTCTGTTCTCATGAATATTAAAAACATTTCAGATCAAGCGCCAATCAGTTTGCCTTTAAGGCAACATTAGACTGGATTAAACTCAACCTTTGTAAGACATATGATGGCATACAAGAGAAACAACTTTCTTTTGGTCCAAATCAAATTGTAGTACTCTTTAACTTTATATTGACTAACTTCAAACGAGACAAAAAAATGTTTCTTAATCATTTCAAAGTTCTTCTTTGCGGGCTTGTCATATGTCATATTTGCCCCTAAGTGTCTCCGTAGTTTTTACTTCGTAACAATCAAGTTGGATATAAAGCATTTAGCTAATTAAAAGTTAGTTAATGTTTTCCTCAAATCTCCAGAATGTGTTTTCCCTTCGTCAACACAGCGAAATCTGCCTTCGAGTTACAAAGCAAAATATTAAGAGATAGGAAAACATCTGAAGAAACAAAGAAATCATTCTGATCTGCGATTTAATATCTGACCTAATGGCAGTGAATGCTGGTTATGTGAAGAAGAATGTTGAAACCAGAGAGATATGGATCTAAGAACGAATGCTGATAACATCGTGGGTAGACCGTGGGAACCACTGGGACATTTTAGCGAAAACAGAGACAAAAAATAGGATCGGGAATTTATAATTAGAATGATATAGTTTCTGAGAAGCGTTTTGTGGAAAGAAGGCTTGAAGAATTTAACACTCACAAGACATACTGAAGGCATGAAAAGTAGATGGAAACAGTAGATTAAGCGATTAATACAAAGAGGAATGGTAAATGGTTAAAAGCTATTTAAGGCAACAAGGGACAGGACGATGAGGAGAACCCTGATCTCTCTCTATATATATATTGTTATGGTCCAGGTTCCTTGCACCACGGTGATGGTCCAAGGTAGAACCAATGAAGAATAACTCGAACACAGGTATGGAATAACACAGATATATTACAAACAGAATATATATACAAAAGAAGTAGAAGTGTTAGTAATCACAATCAGGTTTGGTTAGAGAGAACTATGTTGTCTCGACCAGTATCACTATTCCAATGTCTTACAGTAATCGTCTGACGCGACTCTGTCTCTGACTGACTCTATGTCTGACTCACACGATGTTCCGCAACACGCCCACGTGTGTCGAATGTGGCACAAGACGGTTTAATGTGGGCTCACCGAGCCCGTAGACTCGGCCAAAAAATGCCCGTAGAACCCGTATAAACGGGATCGGGTTGGTCAACCTCTCCGAACGAGGCTCTGCCCTTCGGTGGAACCTCGTCCGGGTTCCTCTCTGCTCAGAGGCAGAGAGTTCGACCGTCTAGCCGAGTCGTCCAAAAAGGACTGACTCACACGATGTTCAACAACACGCCCACGTGTGTCGAATGTGGCACAAGGCCGGTTTAATGCGGGCTCACCGAGCCCGTAGGCTCGGCCAAAAAATGCCCGTAGAACCCGTATAAACGGGATCGGGTATATATATATATATATAACAATATATATATATATATAACAATATATATAACAATATATATATATATATATATATATATATATATATATATGTGTGTGTGTGTGTGTGTGTGTGTGTGTGTGTGTGTGTGTGTGTGAGAGAAAATGAGCTAAATAAGGAGACATGAGCATCCATATATCCTCACACATAGAGATGAGCAAATAAATATTTATTTCATTTTTAGTGAAGACAAAATAGTGCTCAAAGTATATATTAAAAATTCGCATATACTTACGTTTGCAGTACGACCCAGAATTTTATGGCTTTCCTATTCATCAGGTTAGGAACTGTTCGATACGGTTCTTCTCCCTACATCGCGATCACCTGCACCCCTCTCTTCGCTCGGCATCGTATGGCGCGGGCGCTTCGGCGCGACGCTCACATCTGCATGGCCGGCACCGAAAGCTCTTCCCGTCCGGTCCGTCGTCGCGACCTGTTCCCGGCGTGCAGGTCGACGCGCGGTGTCCGTGGGCGGAAAGTCCACTCTGAACTCCCCCTTCATCACCGTGTGTCGGCGGAGGCGTCTTTTGTCGGGCCTGCGAGCGTACTGACCCCTTCTGCCGGAGGTGGAGGAAGCGAAAACGCGATCCGTCATACGTGGCGAAACGGTTTCTTCTCGTCGACCCAGAGTTTCATAGCTTTCCTATTCATCAGGTTATGGGACTGTTCGATACGGCTGGGTTTCTTTTTTTTTTTATTTGTGTCTCGTTGGAGCCGAGTTCGAATTCCATTCAAATCCATTACATTCACTTACGTGCTAATACCCTTGAGAAATATATGAATCCTCTTCTTCCCCACCCAGCTATGGGTAAATAGCAGAGCAGACCGAGTTCTATAGCTTCGGATGGCAACTGGTCTACCGCAGAAAGAAATGGCAACCTATTGCGGGACAAATCTGCCTCGTCAGTCATGTATCGAAAGATACATGATCGCCTAAGCGTGTATCATGCATGGCACATAACTGAGTGACTGGAATTGGAGCAACGCTATATTGTATGTGGATTCAAAGCTCAAGATTATTATAACTATTATATAGTGTTGTGTATATATATAGTATTGGGTATATATATAGTATTGTGTATATATATCGTATTGGGTATATATATAGTATTGGGGTATAAATTAAAAATATAGTGTAAGTAGGTGGATATCGAAAAATAAACTAAGAGATGGAATATGAACTTTGTTAAGATACGAGTCCGTTAAAATTTTTAAAAAAGTAAGCAGTCTAAGGGAGGCAAATTTACAATAAATATGACAAGAAAGAGAAAGAGAAAGAAATAAAAGAAGTAAAACTGAATGGGATGGTAATACAGAAAAAGAAAAGAAAAATGTAAAATAGGTATTAAGTAAAATAAAAAAATCAATAATAAATAATAAATCAATCATAAAGAATAAAAAATAAAGAATAAATAAATGAAAATAAATATGAAGCAACTGGAAAAAGATAAACATAAGTAATGGAGTCAGTGAAAGTAGACACGGTGGATGATAATGTTTACAAAAATGGTATGGTTTACAAAAAAATTCTTTACCTGATGGAAGTAACGTTATATTGTATATTGAGTCAACGGATGAGATTATTGCAATCCAAACTAAAAGTAGTTGGTAGTGACCAAATTTAAAAGTGCGGATAGACAAAAACGAATATAAGGAAAGAAAAAGTAAAAAAAAAAAAAAGAAAACAAAATAAAAAAAAATAAAAAAAGACCCTGTCAGATATGATTCGTTATAATTAAACACTGGGATGGTGCAAGGGATGTAACTTAATAAAAAAAATGCGCCTGGTCAGTGAGGGTAATACAGCAGATGTTAGATTAATTGATCTAACCAGCATCGAAATAATGGAGAAGTAAGCATTCTCTGTGAATGCATGTGTTCACAAGCTCACTTCTCTTGTTCAGCAGGTTAGGATTGTCAATGTATTTAAGAATAGTACGTTTTTCCAAGAGCCAAAGTTTTTTTTCTCCGTTGCCGTTAAAAAGTTTTGTTTTAGCGATGAAATTTACTACCAGATGTGTAGTTATCCGTCTTAATTTCCCAGAAAATTTAAGAAAGTGTCGTATTATTGAATATGGTTTATTGGTAAGTGTCATTTTATGATTATAATACCAGGTTTTCCATTGGTTAGCAGTAGAACCAAAATAAAATTTAATCTCGGCATTATGTTTAATGCTAGCTTTGTAAGTAACGCCATTATTCATACATTTCAAATTTAGTGGGCAGGCACTGTTTTTTCGACAATTAAAATTTTTGTCGGTATTATTATGACTTTTGAGATTATTTACATTATTCGGACTAATGTCCTCATCTTTGTCGCCATATTTATTATAACGTTTTGACCGTTGTACGCTCCGGCCTTCTTCAGGTGGTTGGAATGTCGAACTGAATCCTTTATTTCTCTCACTGGGGTAGACTGTTCTAGTTTCACGTGCCATGTTTAATGGATGTCAGTTATCAGTTATCTCCTGTTAATTTTACCCTCTGAAAGTTCTCCACTGCCTTAACCGGGTATTGAACTCGTTGGGTCCAGTTTCTGGATCTAACTAACGCCTTTATCCACTGTGCCATGTATCCTCAAGTCCGAATATTGTAAATAATGTACATAGTACCTCATCTCAGAAATATAGACAGACTTTTGAGATTGTTTAACATTATATTATTATGCTGTGCTACATGCTGTTCAAGGTTTTTAGTACAGCTGTAGCGAATTTTAATGTTGTTCTTGTTGAAAATCTTGTAGAGCAATGAAATATGACTGAAATACTTGTGGATCAAATTACGGTAAATTTTAAGGATGTTGCTTTTGAGATTTCTGTTAAATGGTGGGTTAAATGAAATTATGCTGCATTTTCTATGTATATGCTTCTTGTTGCCAGTCTTATTAATGTCCAGGCATTCTAGTTTAATTTTAATTAGAGTTTTAATTCTAGTTTAATTTTAATTAGAGATTTAATTCTAGTTTAATTTGTGTTTCCTTTCTACTAGTACATCTATATATTTAGTTTTATATTTATCAAAAATAGTTTTATTACTAGTGTTACTTGAGAGTCTATATTGCAGTGATTTGTGCAAATTATTAAAAAAATAATATATATGTATATACTAATAAATATACATATTATTTCAAACATAAATTAATACATATATATATATTAAATATAATAAATATACATATTATTTCAAACATAAATTAATACATATATATATTAAATATAATAAATATACATATTATTTCAAACATAAATTAATACATATATATATTAAATATAATTAATAAATATACATATTATTTCAAACATAAATTAATACATATATATATTAAATATAATTAATAAATATACATATTATTTCTAACATAAATTAATACATATATATATTAAATATAATTAATAAATATACATATTATTTCAAACATAAATTAATACATATATATATTAAATATAATTAATAAATATACATATTATTTCAAACATAAATTAATACATATATATATTAAATATAATAAATATACATATTATTTCAAACATAAATTAATACATATATATATTAAATATAATTAATAAATATACATATTATTTCAAACATAAATTAATACATATATATATTAAATATAATTAATAAATATACATATTATTTCTAACATAAATTAATACATATATATATTAAATATAATTAATAAATATACATATTATTTCAAACATAAATTAATACATATATATATTAAATATAATAAATATACATATTATTTCAAACATAAATTAATACATATATATATTAAATATAATTAATAAATATACATATTATTTCTAACATAAATTAATACATATATATATTAAATATAATTAATAAATATACATATTATTTCAAACATAAATTAATACATATATATATTAAATATAATTAATAAATATACATATTATTTCAAACATAAATTAATACATATATATATTAAATATAATTAATAAATATACATATTATTTCAAACATAAATTAATACATATATATATTAAATATAATTAATAAATATACATATTATTTCTAACATAAATTAATACATATATATATTAAATATAATTAATAAATATACATATTATTTCAAACATAAATTAATACATATATATATTAAATATAATTAATAAATATACATATTATTTCAAACATAAATTAATACATATATATATTAAATATAATAAATATACATATTATTTCAAACATAAATTAATACATATATATATTAAATATAATAAATATACATATTATTTCAAACATAAATTAATACATATATATATTAAATATAATTAATAAATATACATATTATTTCAAACATAAATTAATACATATATATATTAAATATAATTAATAAATATACATATTATTTCTAACATAAATTAATACATATATATATTAAATATAATTAATAAATATACATATTATTTCTAACATAAATTAATACATATATATATTAAATATAATTAATAAATATACATATTATTTCAAACATAAATTAATACATATATATATTAAATATAATAAATATACATATTATTTCAAACATAAATTAATACATATATATATTAAATATAATAAATATACATATTATTTCAAACATAAATTAATACATATATATATTAAATATAATAAATATACATATTATTTCAAACATAAATTAATACATATATATATTAAATATAATAAATATACATATTATTTCAAACATAAATTAATACATATATATATTAAATATAATTAATAAATATACATATTATTTCTAACATAAATTAATACATATATATATTAAATATAATTAATAAATATACATATTATTTCTAACATAAATTAATACATATATATATTAAATATAATTAATAAATATACATATTATTTCTAACATAAATTAATACATATATATATTAAATATAATTAATAAATATACATATTATTTCTAACATAAATTAATACATATATATATTAAATATAATTAATAAATATACATATTATTTCAAACATAAATTAATACATATATATATTAAATATAATAAATATACATATTATTTCTAACATAAATTAATACATATATATATTAAATATAATTAATAAATATACATATTATTTCTAACATAAATTAATACATATATATATTAAATATAATTAATAAATATACATATTATTTCAAACATAAATTAATACATATATATATTAAATATAATTAATAAATATACATATTATTTCTAACATAAATTAATACATATATATATTAAATATAATTAATAAATATACATATTATTTCAAACATAAATTAATACATATATATATTAAATATAATAAATATACATATTATTTCAAACATAAATTAATACATATATATATTAAATATAATTAATAAATATACATATTATTTCTAACATAAATTAATACATATATATATTAAATATAATTAATAAATATACATATTATTTCTAACATAAATTAATACATATATATATTAAATATAATTAATAAATATACATATTATTTCAAACATAAATTAATACATATATATATTAAATATAATTAATAAATATACATATTATTTCAAACATAAATTAATACATATATATATTAAATATAATTAATAAATATACATATTATTAAATCAAGCACTATTTTATTAAGACCAGCAATCTAAGTGCGATATCTTATATTCACTTTATATATCACTTTATATATCTTATATTCACTTTAACAGCAAAATTGTTCATTTGTTAGATTGAGATTTGAACCGTTGTATCCAAGAAATGATTAAAGATATCTTACTGGATTTCTCCGAGGTTCAGGTGCCACATGTGACCGCGGGGGGGGGGGTAGCTGTGCTAGTCAAACACTCTCCCCTCGGGCAGAGAGGATACCCAGACGAGGCTACGTTGAAGAGCAGTCTCATCCCGACCCCGTTTTATACGGGATCTACAGGGAAATTTTTGCCGAGCCTACGGGCTTGGATACCCCACACTAAATTCGGCCTTGTGCCGCATCTGACCGCGTGGGGCGGTTGGTAGTTACCCTGTAGTTGAAGATTCATTGTGGAATTCACTTGACTCACTTCTAGCAGTTGACTACTTCTACGCGCCGCTGGCGAATCTTATATGTGTTGTTCTTGTCCTAAGTATTATCGTTCATTACCAACCTCCGTGTGATTATTCTATTCAGTAACCCTCCTTAGGTTACAAAAAGTAGAATATAAGTTTCTGATCTATTTCTGTACAGGTTTATGCTTGTAAAATCCAGAATAAAACAGCCTTCATTTAATCACCACAGAGAAGCTTTACTTCCTGCTATCAGTATGGCTCACGTTTTCTACTGACATGAAGTGGAGTGACTACATCGAATCAATTGTTACGTCTATTGCAAGGAGATTTGATTCACTCTGCTATGCCAGAAAGTTTTCCTCGTCAGAATCCATCTTGCACATTTATAAATATACCGCACTGAATGCTGTTGCCATATCTGATTTGGTGCCCCAGCAGTACATCCCGAGATTCTTGACGAAATTCAAAGAAGGCTCTCTAATGTAATCAATCCTGTCTAGGCATCTAGACTTCAGTCACTTAAATGTGCTCAGCATAAATATATATATATATATATATATATATATACATATATATATATATATATATATATATATATATATATATATATATATATATATATATATATGAATTCTGCTGAAGTCTGCTAGAGTTATGCGCTTGGGTCGCAATTTCAAGTTTCAACAAGATAACGACCCCAAACATGTCAAAAAGCACACTAAATCTTGATTTGATATCAAGAAAATCACAGTTTTGGAGTGGCTCAGCCAGTCTCCAGACCTCAATCCTATAGAAAATCAATGGCGAGATCTAAAGCTGGCTGTGCACCGACGTTCCCCATCCAATCTGACACAGCTTGAGAAGTTCTGCCATGAAGAATGGTAAAAACTGTCAGCAGACTACTGCAGCAAGCTCGTGGAAGGCTACCTGGCTGTAACTGATGCAGCAGGATCATCTACAAAGTATTAGCTGAAGACATTCCAAAGGGGGTGTAGACTTTTGCAGACATTTTTCAAAATTATCTTTGTTTAAGAATCAGTTAAAAATTGTTCAAATGTATTTGTTTGTATTAAATAAAAGTGTGATAGATCTGCTTATTAAAACAAATTATTGGAGTTTAAAATATTAATTGTTCCTATCAAAATAAACAAAATACATCCGGTTTTCAAGGGGGTGTAGACTTTTGCAATGCACTGTAGCTTTTATTAATGTTTGAGCATTTAGTTAAAGATAATACATAATTTCCACAGGTTTTTGCTGACTTGAAAATCTTACTATTTCATAAATAAATCCAAATCAAGATGATATTTTTTATTATATATATTGAATGGAAAATATATTCAAATCATAATTCTAATTATGAAAGACTACACACAAAATATACAATTTTCTACTGTATTCGCTGAGTAAAAAATGTGTAAAAATTATCAAAGATTACAAAAAAGACCACTCAATGAATAAGATTTCTTAGGTCATTTGTTAGATCATAATAAAGACCAAACATAGATAAAAGTGTATATAATATCATAATACTTCTGGGCACAAATTATAAAGCTAAAGGCTATCAAATTTGTATTGTTTATTGATAATCTTACTAAAACAACTGCACTGTATAACATAAAATCATAATATATCTAAATTGATCAATATAATTTCCCTTTGAAGTAAATGAAGGTCTTATTTGATCGCACTATGATTGAGTAATAATGTTATTGTCATGCATCTTGTTCATATGCTATTTGTAAAGCTTCAGAAAATTTATAAATTTTATAAGGCTGCGCTATAAAGCTTTTACTGATCACCAGAATGAAATTCCAATGCTACAATTTTGAACCTAAACTTAATCTTTAAACTTGTTTCCTCAAAAAATGATAATAATTTGTCTTTACTTATGTCAAATCCCAACTTTCAAATTGACTGCAATACCACAGTTCAAAAATCGACCTGCCCTATTAGCCATTACCAAGGATATTTTCTTTTAATATGTAGTTTTATTTTAATAGTATTAAGAATGTTTTAATTTCCAAACACAGGCAGCACATGATTTCGTAACAGTGTTCATAATTGATATTATTGAAAGTTGGTTTCTTTTTGTTTTTTGTTAATGTTCCCCTTATTTTTAAGCATTTAGATGAGTATATTATGTTGGTGCTTTCTAAGCGTATGTTTATATATATACATATATATATATATATATATATATATATATATATATATATAAATATAAACATACATACATACACACACACACACACACACACACACACATATATATATATATATATATATATATATAGATATGTATGTATGTAGTATATATGTATGTATATATCTTGCAGGGGTTGGGGAAATAAATATCCGAACACCAGGAATTTTTTAATTTAACATAGTTAGATTTTCTAATCTATACAATATCTGTATACCATAATGCTGCAATATACAAAAAAAAAAAAGAAAAAAAGATCGACATTTAACTTTTGATTATATTTTTCTTGCATTCAGACGATTTACTGCTGGATACAATTTATAAATTAAAATGTTTTAAATTCGTATTGTTTATTGAAAATCTTACAAAAAACAACTGCACCGTATAACTTATTACATCATAATATAGCTAAATTGTTCAGTATAATTTCCCTTTGAAGTAAATGAAGGTCTTATTTGATGAAACAGTGATTTAGTACTAATTTGATTGTGCCTTGCTTCTCGTCCATATACAATTTGTGAAGCGTCAATAGTCATTTGAACTGCTCTTTGGAACCTTGCAAATGTGCAGGTAAATTCAGCAACTCCAACGGCGTTCCATTCATTAGAAGCGCTTGCAGTTGATTATTCAAAAAATCTTCAGGTTCAGAAATTCCATTTTGTGAGATTTTCACCAGTGTATCGCTTTTTTTTAATCTCTTCTTTGATGGCTCGCTACTTCTGAAACAAAAATATATTTAAAGGAAATTTTGCCGTACTTGGTTATATTTTTGGGATGTAATTTGAATTAAGTTTTAAAATTAGTCTTGTAAATTGAAATAACATAAGTATGCATAAATGTCTACTTATCTAATGTAAAAAACTTATAGGCTCTTCCCTCACCTCCAGTCCATCTGACTTCAACATTATGAAAATAATATTTTCTGGAAGTAAGGCGAAAGCATTGTGCTGTAATTATTTTAATGTAACATTCTGTATTTCGGTCGACTGTTGCTTTATTTTCTGGATCATGTTGAAAATATACAACTGGTTATGGGATTTGGTCATAAAGATAAGACCATGTGTGAAAAGAAAAAACAAATTACTGGACAAACATTCTTGAACTAGTCAGTGTGCTCATAGTTTCAGGCGTGTAGACATCTACGTAGCTCATTTCCAGTATTAAATTTCAGATTTTAAAATGGCTAAGGGTAAAATTTTAACAAAGTTTGAACAGGGCAGGATTGTTGAACTTCAAAGATCTTTCGCAACGAGCCATTGCAAATGAAACCGGCCGTAGCAAAACTGTCATTACTAACTTCATTAAAAATCCGGATGAGTATGCTTCTAAAAAATCAAGCGGTCGCCCCAATAAATCTCACCATCTTTAGACAGACGCATTAGGCGAGGAGTTAAGAAAGATTCGAGCCTAACATCAGAGCGACATGAACGACAGGTGTCACTTGACCGTCATCCTGCGACTGTTCGCATCAAACAAGAAATAATTCTCGAGACATGGGATGCTCGAACGATAAACCATTGTGGCCAGTTGGAAATTATAAAACAGGGGGTGAGTAGGTTAAATGTGAACATTTTTAGATATGTGAAACGAGGTGGCCAAACAATGGAGATATGTCATTGATGGAAGGCCATGCTGATGCAAAATAAAAAGGAGTCTCTCAGACGATACGAAAGCAAACACAAGGTCTTCGGATAGAATTAGAACTCAAAGTGTCCGTACCGAAAGGATGAGGCAAAAAATGAAATAATCACTATGACGGGAGGCGTTTTCAGAAATATACAAATAACACGCAGATTTATTTAACTTTGTTAATAATACGGGAGTCTCTTATAACTTGGCGATGTTTCTGCGCATGTGCAATTCAGTTTATATCAGTGTCCGCTTTTGAGTCGGAAGTGAATTCACACAGTATCAGTCTATCTTCCGTGATGGTCGCTCAAGGAAAGCTTAGCTATTCTTGTTTGTCAGTCTTAAACACTTAAAATCTTAAAATGGTTGCACAATCTCTCTCTCTCTCTTTCTCTCTCTTTGTTAGCGTTACGCTTCTAAGTCCTGATCAATAGTTAATCATGGCGTTTGTAGCGTTCTTTCGCTCCTTTTGAAAGGAGTAGTTAATGTCTGTGATTATGATAATTTTCGTACTTCATCCGGCGAAAACCTATGACAGAACGTCTGGTAACTTCTCCTCGATAAGAAGTTTTCTCATCAACGGGAACGGAAGTGTTTTAAACCGGATTTTCCGCAACAGTTCACCCAATACAAGGCGTAAGAGAAAAAAAAAACGGTCTTATTGAACCTTCCTCCTTACATTTGAAACACAGAGGAAATTATTGTGATTCAACTCTCTACATGTAGCGTGGCATGTGCTAGCTGTAAAGTTCTATAGCAAGAGTCGGTAACCTTTTGGAGAGAACGGGCCAGACTGCTATTCAGTATCTCAGAGAGGGCCATGATGTCAAATGTACTATAATAAATTGACTCGACCTCGGACCGCCCCGCCCAGAAAGCTGACTTGGTCTGGACGTTAAAAAACAGCGAAGTTAATGCTGTATTATTTAAACAAGGTTCCTTGTTTTTACTGCAGGAATAACATGATAACAATTAACGCAATCAACAAAATATGGAAATGACAGAACATCGGGTAATTTATGGGATAAAATTAAAATCGTGGAACGTCGGTTCACGAATGTAATCATTTCCCGAAGGCCGTTCGTAACTAGAAATGTTCGTAAAGCGAAACTATTTTCCAGCGGGATTCAATGTAGAGAAAAAAGTCACAGTACAATGAAATTGGAAAGGAAAAGCACGGCACAACACACGAATGTATATAACATGGCGGTCGACTAAGAAATGATTCCGTTCGGGTTAACTCGGCTCGGCTCGGCTCGGTTCGGCAATGTTGTTCGAGAACCGAAATATTGTCCGATAACCGAGGCATTTTCATCTCGAAGTTTCTGTTCGAAAACAGAGACAGATTTGTTCGATATGTGAGACGTTCGAGAACCGAGGTTCCTCTGTAGTTGTATCACCACAGCTGATGTGGCAGCAGTATTCAATGAACCGACGAATGGTAGAGTCATAAATGTGCAAGAATAGATTTTTGTTGGCACGATACAGGGAACCAACTTTCCGAGCAATAAATGTAACCCCTATATAACACGTTGTGGCGAGGTATGTTTATTCATTCACGATCTCAAGGGGCAAAGAAGAAAAAGCTTGTGAAAAATTGCAAAAAGAATTTTAGAAAATATATTTTCAGTTATACTGCTGTAATTTGCAATAGAAAACAAGAGCAGCTAAGTTACAGCTGAAAAAAGCTTAAACAAAATGCTTCTATAGGAAATTCGGTAGTTCATCTTTTTTCTATAAAATATCAGAACGCCCGAATTCCCAAACAATAATAAAATAAAATTTTAGAAAACATGGGTATGCCTGTTAAATAAATCATTTGCATTTACAAACAAACATATATATATATATATATATATATATATATATATATATATATATATATATATATATATATATATATGAATTCAAAATATTGTAAAAAG
>OZ038489.1:39496092-39506092 GCA_964036315.1 Acanthosepion esculentum
TTTTCTATATATATTGGGACCATTTTGCTTAAAGTTCATATTTTCTTCATTTCAGTTGAAAAAACTTTGAAATTTTTCAACATTTTTCATAAAAGTTTTCATCAAAATTATAGTTCATCATTAGTAACATAACTGCAAGTGTTCTGTAAAAAATATCAAGACACCATTTTTTCCATACCTTGTGACAATTTTCCTGAAAGTTCATATTTTCTTTATTTATGATGGAAACTTGGAAATTTTCCAACATATTTCAGTAAAGTTTTCACTTTCCAAAATTATATTTAATAATTATAGTTTAGATATATGGAAAAGAAGGTATCAGTTTAGGTGTTAATATTTAAATTAGTTTCATACTTTACTGAATAACCTACAATTAGTCTCCATTTATTAAGGCAACATTTAGCAATGACATTCATATTTTACCTGAGGGTAAGTAAAATTAAGGAAAGATTTCTAATTTACATGTTTCTGTTCTAAGGACACAAATTTCAGCATTTTATTCCTTCAGTCTCTTCATCTCTTTCTTCAGAGATAGCTGTATGGTATTATTAGTAAAAGTTTTGGCACTTATGATCCCTACTGTATACACTACCTCATACTATCATTAAAAGTAGATTCTAGAGCAGTTATGGACAAATCAGTGTTTTTTAAATGACCCACCAAATTCAAAAGGGAAGTAACGTTTATTCAAATTTTGTTTGTCTTGTTTCATTCTCACTTGTTCACTCACACACTCTCTCAAACAAAAATGATTTAAGGAAGCTAGTGTCAAAGGGGAACAACTATTACATGCTAGATTCATATTCAATTTTTTCTTCGATATGCAGATCATATTCGTAATGAATACATTGATTTTCAACTATTGATATCAGTGATAATGTTAAACCAAGATTTCAATTAGTTTTAGAATTTTTTTTTCCGGCAAAGCCTCATCCGAGTTCCTCTCTGCCGAGGCAGAGAGTTCGACAGTTACGAACAGTCTGGTCGACTGTTAATATTTAACAGCCCCCCACCACGAGGTATGTATATGGCACAAGGCTGAGTTTACAGTGGGTTCTCCGATCCCGTAGGCTCGGCCAAAAATATTCCCTTAGAACCAGCATAAACAGGTTCTAGACCTGTCTATCTCCCCGGACGAAACTTTGCCCTTCTCGCAAAGCCTCGTCCGGGTTCCTCTCTGCTGGAGCCGAGAGTTCGACAGAAATGAACAATCTGGTCGACTTTTAATATTTAACCCCCTCCACGAGGGTGTATGTGGCACAAGGCCGATTTAGTGTGGGTTCTACGAGCCCGTAGGCTCGGCCAAAAATATTCCCTGTGAACCTGTAAAAACGGGTTCAGGGCCTGTCTACTTCCCCGGACGAAACTTTGCCCTGCGGCAAAGCTTTGTCCGGGTTCCTCTCCGCCGAGGCGGAGAGTTTGACAGCAATCAACAGTCTGAGCGACTGTTAATATTTAACAGCCCCCCCGCCACAATAGTGTATGTGGCACAAGGCCGGTTTAGCGTGGGTTCTACGAGCCCGTAGGCTCGGCCAAAAATATTCCCTTTGAACCCGTAAAAACGGGTTCAGAGCCTGTCTACCTCCCCGGACGAAACTTTGCCCTGCGGCAAAGCTTCGATCGAGTTCCTCTCTGCCGAGGCGGAGAGTTTGACAGCAATGAACAGTCTGTGTGAATGTTTCCCCAAGGCCTTCTCTCCTACTAATCTTATAGTAGGCGGAAGAGTCCAACATCGACTCTTTAGAGGGAGGACACCACAATAAAATGAAATGTGTGACACGCAGCATGGCGGGGATAATTCGGCTAGTATGACTATAAAATAAAATTCAGCAAATATAGCATATAGGAAATGCAGACCAAATAATTAAGGAAATTGAACAGGAAAAAAAAACCTACATACATTAACTAATGTCTAATAGTAATTAGATCATATAAAAGTTCCACATTAAAAAATAACCTGACGATTGACTCTAAGTTCAAAAAGTTAAACAAAATTGGAAGGTCGCACGAGGTCCTCAATAACGACGTCATCTGTAAAGCTAACTGAATTTCGGTTAAAATTCACAGGCATAAAAAGAAAATTAATGTTCAATTGTAACCCCCGAAAAACATCTGGAATAGTAATGGTAATATGAACAGTTTCTTTATAAAGACACATTTAGAATTCATTGACCGAACAGCCAGTGCTACAGTAGGTTAAAAAAATCTCTCTTAAAACATATTTTCAGGAAAACAGGCTTCTCGCCTCCAGTAGCTGTTCTCGTTCACTGCAGTATAGATGGAGATATCCTTCCTAACCATTTCTTTGAAATAGTTTTGAACGTAAATGAACAATGAAACGGTCAAATTCCCAGTATTATTAGCAATTGATCGTATATACGTGTTCCAGTTGACGTCTGGAGTGAGTCTGTATCTCAGTCGTTCAGAGCAAGGAGCATGATTGAGAGAACAATCGTTTATCATGACTACAGAAAACTTCGGTTCTGCTCTGTGGTGGTGAAACGTTAATCTCCAGATCTAAAGATATCAAGTCTTATTCTTGAGGTCTGGCGAGAACGTAATAACAAATAGATATTCAAAGAAAGAAGACGCATTGAGACTAAAAACATTCATCATGGCTGGAGGAAAATCAGGGTCTGCTCTGCGAGGATTAATTGTTACTGCCCATGTCTAATCATATGTCGATTTATTCTTGGGGTCTGGAGAGAACTTAATAACCAATAAATGTTCCAAGCAAGGAATCTCATTGAAACTAAAACCGTTTATCATGACTGGAGGAAAATCAGGATGTGCTCTGATGATGAATAGTTACTGTCCATGTCTAACGATATCTCGTCTTATTCTTGGGGTCTGGATAGAACTTAATAGCCAATGAGTTAAATATCTCGTGCAAATCAAATATGGGACGGAATCCTACAGGATGACAAAATCAAGGACAAATAGGAAACGTATATTAATATAGCATGTTTCACTTTTATTAAAGCTTCATCAAAGATTGAGAAAAAGCAGGTAAATAGAGAGAAACACTAGTATTTTCCATTGTGCATGGGTCAGTTCTCCTTTGGTCAGACACTTCTGATGTACGTTAAATCCGTAGCTAATTCCATGTGTATGTAGCTTCGTGAAGATTCTTGCATGTCTCAAGTGGCATCGGATGGTAAGGTGTATTCGTAATTATGGATGTGTCCTTCTCTCTTGTTGGAGTTAGTTCTGATGTCTTAATTATTTCACCTCAATCGAGGCGACAATGCCACTAGAATGGAGACGATTACAGCGAGTGAAAGATCATGAGAAGTGAGGAAGACGACAATAAAGGAACAGGACTTAGGAAGATGGCCATTGACGATGCATTTAAATTTTTTAAGAATGTTGGTGGCAGTGAAGCAAGAAATCGGAAGGGTGTTCCATAGGCGAGAAATGAAACTATTAGAATAGAACTGATGGTTGCATTTAGCGAGTCCAGCAGTGAAAATGTGAGTCCTATTAACTAATCTAGACGAGTCACTTAGGAAAAAAAAAGCTCATCGGAACAACTGACATGAAAATATTTGTATAAAAGACAAAGGGAAGCATGTCACGTCGGTGAGATAGCGATATGCCAAGTGAAGATTGATTACATCACCAACCCTTTTACGGAGGCACGGTGGTGTAATGGATAGCGGCTCGGATTGAGGAATCGGAGGACGAGTTCGAATTGCAGTCGAATCCATTCACTTATGGGTTAATAGCCTTGGGAAAGGTATAAATCCTCTTCTTCTCTCGCCAGCTATGAACAAATTAAATAGAAGAACAGACCGGGTTCTATAGCCTTGGATGGCACCCTGTCTACCGCAGAAAGAAATGGCAACCTATTGTGGGGAAAAAAATTTGCCTCGTCCGTCATGTATCGAAAGATACATGATTACCTAAGCATGTATCACGCATGGCACATAACTGACTTTGGGAGGCATGGTGGAGTAATGAAGAGCGGCTCAGATTGAGGAATCGGAGTGTCGAGTTCGAATTCCAGTCAAATCTATCATATTCACTTACGTGCAAATACGCTTGGGAAAGGTATGAATCTTCTCTACCAGCTATGGGTAAATATCAGGACACACCGAGTTCTATAACCTTGGATGGCAACTTGTCTACAGCAGAAAGCAATGACAACCTACAGTAGGAAAAAATCTGCCTCGTCAGTGATGTATCGAAAGATACATGATCGCCTACGCGTGCATCACGCATGGCACATAACTGACTTTGGGAGGCACGGTGGAGTAATGAAGACCGGCTCAGATAGAGGAATCAGAGAGCCGAGTTCGAATCCCATCCAAATTCATCAGATTCACTTACATGCTAATACCCTTGGGAAATGTATGATTCCTCTTCTTCTCCACCCCCAGTTATGGGTAAATAGCAGGACAGACCGGGTTCTATAGTCTTCGATGGCAACTTGTCTACTGCAGAAAGAAATGGCAACTTACTGTGGAGAAAATAATCTGCCTCGTCAGTCATGTATCGAAAGATACATGATCGCCTAAGCGTTTATCACGCATGGCACATAACTCATACTGATACTTGGGATTTTGTCACGAATCTCGAGATATATATTAGGAGGACCAGACCTGATATGGTAGTATTAGTCAATGCTCGAAATGGTAGATTTATCAATGTACAAGAGAGATTCAGACGAGAAGAGATGTCCGGCATGACACAGCAAACCTCCTTTCCTAGCTATATATATATATATATATATATATATATATATATATATATATATATATATATATAATGAATACATTTATATTAATTTGTTTATTTTCTTATTTCTTATTTGAAAGAGGGATTACTGAAGTCTCGTTACTTGCGAAAACGCCTCCTCTATACTTGCCAGTAGATTGTCAAATATACTGAATGACTTGATATTTGCTGTCGATGGATGCAGGTCCTTTTCTCCTCTTAAGGTTATGAACTATGTCAGCTTTTCATCCACAAGTCAGAGGTCAACATTTTCATATCTATCGTTTTATTATTGACACGTTGGTTAAAGGTCCATGTAATCTGACAAGCTCCTGCGCCCGATGATTCATCTTGCTTTCCGCGTCTACGAGGAACTGAAATAAATAATTGATTCTTATTGGTGACTGCTTAGTTCTGAGAGCGCCGATAAGAATTTTAACCATTACAGGCTAACAACGGACTTTCAGATTTGGCGTTGGTATTTTTCCATTATTCTATTTCCCTTTTTTCTTTAGATTTTAATGCCGTCTTATTGGGTTTTTTTAAAAATTTAAATCTACTAGGTTGTCACACATGAAATGACGCACTTTATAGGAAATTAATAAAATGCCTCTGAAATGTCGAATAACTAATTTATTTAGTTGAAATTGTCACCAAGTTGATTGACGCCAACGTACCAATAAATTGTTGATCCCATCTTTTCAAAAAATCTCATCCTTTGATGTGATAAACAGTTAAAATGCTTTGATTACCGTTTCCTTATTGGAGAATGTTTTATTGCGTATGAAAAGCTCCTCAAAATGCTTAAATAAGTGATAATCAATAGGAGAGATATCAGATGAATATGGAAGATGAGGCAAAGTTTCATATTTCAGGCTATACGGCTTTTGGACAGTTTATTGAAAAGCGTTGTGAAACAAAAATGAGCCATCCCTATTCACAAGTCCAGGGTGTTACTTTTACAATATTTCGCGCATACCATCAATTTCTCCACAATGTGAGATTGCTGTTATTTTTTTCCCTTGAGGTAAGAATGAATAATGAATAACTCCTTTGAAAGACTACCATACAGTAACAATTAACTTTTTAGGATGCAGTGGAGGTTTTGTGTATTTTTTTGGTGATTCACTTGCATATAACCACTAGCCTATTCTTTTATTGCAGTCGACGAGAATCCATTTTGCATCGCATGTAATGATACAGTGTAAAAATGGTTCTTTTTTCCAATCGGGAAAGTAACAGAGAGCTTTTTAAAAAAAAATCTCTTTCAGTTCATGAGGGACAAACCTATCCAGTTTCTCTACTCTTCCAGTTGCTTTCAAGTGCCGAGAAACAATTGTGCAAGATGTTTCGAGTCCTCATGCAAGTTTCCGGACTGTAATTCTCGGATTTTGATCAACCAAAGCATTCAATTGATCATGTCTGATAATCGATCGTGGTCTTCCCCTTGGTTTATTTTCAAGATTATAATCTCCCGAACAAAACTTCTGAAACCATCCCTGTACAGTTCTGATGTCAACAATATCATTACCAAAGGCCGCCTTGATAGTCCCAAATGCTTCAGAGGCAGAATAAAACCGGTTTTTACTCATACACTAAGATTACTCGACATTGTTTCATTGTAATCATTTTTATTGTGCATATGAGTAACAATATATTGAAAGAAGAATTATCTGGAAAGAAAAAGAATCAGGAATATGTCTGGATTTTTTATATACTAAAGTTACTTTGTTAGACGATCGGATCAACAACCAATCAAAAAATGTGTCATTTCGTGTGTGACAACCTAATAGTAGCATTTCATGGTCACCGTTCTGAGTCTGACATTTCTCCGGCCAAGATAAATAGTTGCATTTTAAATGAAGCTCTATGCTTGAAAAAACGCGAAAGATTCAGAGAGAGTGATCGACTCAGCCTGTTTCTTTCTATTTAAATTTATAAGCGTCAGAATAGACTGAAAATGAGGTATTGCCGTTTTTCTCGGGTATATCGATTAAGGCTGTTGTGAATGACTAGTCTTCTGAAGTCCATGAGATCCAAGCATGCGTCTCATTTCGCTCTCTCCTCGGTTCTGTCCTCTTTCTGCTTTTTATTAATGATCAGTCTGAGAACATTCTGACATCATTTGTAAACGTGTGGGTTAACACACTTGGCTTCGCTAAAAACATCCATTAGGCGGCGCAATTTAAGCCGATAAAAGTGAACTTTTCCTCTCTCTCTCTCTCTCTCTCTCTCTCTCTCTTTCTTGTTTCTAAATGTAGTCGAACGTAGATAAAAAAAAAAAAACGTTTCCGCTGAGGCACAGTGATTTCCTGGGCCCATAAACTACTGAAATCCCCCCCCACACACACGAAACAAAAGAAAACAAAGAAACAACTACATCATTAATAGCAAGTTAAATATTTTCCAATACTTTCAATTGGGTACACATGTAATTCCTTTTAATGGCAACATGCATTAATTACTCATTGTTTCAAATTCCATGTTTTGTCTATTTATTTTTACCCGGACTAACATGACTCCGATAAATATTGTTTCCAGGAGTTGTTTGGATTAGTATGGTTTACTTTGTTTTACGGCATATCAATACCTCATTGTGTTATTTATTGCCGACAATATTTTTAGGATAGGTTCGTGTGAACAGAATATATATTCTTTGTAAGAAATCACTTTGCAGGTCCGGCTTCATTTTTTAGGTATTTTTGTAAAGAGTTTTTTTTTTTTGTCGAGAGTCAAATGTGTTGCTGGTAATATTTTCTTTTAAAAAATGTATTGCTGGTAATAAGTTTTTGTATAACAAATCTGTTGCTCGTAATAACTCTTTTCCGAAAATGTATTGCAAAAATGTATTTTACTATAAAAATCTATTTTTACACGTTCATAGTGTTTTTTTACTCCAGTTTCGGGGGGTAACTATTTGCCCGTAGTTAGAACACTAACAGGTGTTACCATCCCGGGTCAGGTCGAAGCCCGGAACAACGTCAATTAAGAATTGGTTCTACGCAACTGGAGTTGTAAGTATTTACTGAAAAATGTGCGCGCTTCGCAACCAAAGAGGTGATTCCAGCAACGCACATCTATAGAGATTAATTTACTGTTTATGGATACACTTATGGACATACAAGATCTAGATGTTTGCAACTGATCGCTACTTTGATCTCCCTCTAAAAAGTTAAATGAGGAAAAACTGGCTTGTAACTTTAAATACCCCAAAAGATTAATATTGTTGCATCATTGCCAATCAGATCTTGGCGTTTGTTTAGCCACGTTGAACGGTTGAACAGTCAACAAATCTTCGTGCTCTTAACGTCTGCTGGGTCTCAAGTTAATTCCTGACCGTATCTGTATTTTAAATATCCACTCTTGTGAAAATTAATCGAAACGAAATGAATAATTCCGTTATTGCTTATTTTTTTCGTATTTTTCCAATGAAACATAACCCAGTGCACATGTTAGTACTTCGTATGTCCATTCCACGAAGTTGTTCCTTGCAGATTGACCACAGATTCTCGATTGGATTTAAATCAGGAGAGTTTCCAGGCCAGCCTATAGTACTTTGATTTGCTCACTTACCAATGTGCTCGTGAAGCATTACAGGTTTTGCATGCTTCCTTGGAGTAACGTCCATCGCAGACAATGTCCGTAGCACAATTAATCGACAGTCGAGGCACTATTGTGTCTGGGCGTGATAAAAAAGCTGATGCAATCACGGATGACGCAATATTTTTCAAGGCCAAACAAATTTCATCATATACCTCGAAAAGAAATTCATATTACTGCACACTACTACAAATGACCTAGTCTGAGGAAAAAATAGAAATCGATTACACCCTGTCACTCCAGTGGGTCTAAAACTGACCGAATGGTGAAAGAAAGGAAACTAAAGCGGTTGTTTCAACTAATTTGCACAAAGGTGTATAATGGCCGTCACATACTCTCAATCTAGAAACTATCACACTCAACCTTTTGTTCTTCTTATATGTGCTGTGTCCCTTCAGTACGTAGGCTATCATGGCTCTCCACAATTTCCTGTCATTTGTAGCTCTTAATCAATTTTATCTTGTTGTTCTTTCCTAAACCTTGTTCCGCCATCCATTTACTGAAGCTTGCAAGGTAGATTATTCGTTCTTTTTACCTTTGTTTCATTTGCCTTCAATTTGCCTTGGCAGTATAAAATTTTCCATATCTTCTTTCCTCATTATGTGCACTAGAAATGTTAACCCTCTCTTCCATATGTTCAGTATATGTTTCGTGATTAAAAACAGAAAATGTCATTTAATTTGTGATCTGAAATTTACCACACAACTGATGACACAATCTGCTTCTTAAAACACAATTTTCATTTCTGACTCGCATCCACTAGTGATGGTTCATGTGCAGAAAAAGCAGGGACTACACGACATGAATTTTGGTCAATTTATTCACACACAACAACCACATTTGTGAAAGAATATTTGTTTGTACATTAGAAAAACAAAGCAAGCGCATATTCACCAACGACGGAATCACCCTCCGAACAAAACCCATGGTCCTCCACGGCGTTGTAATCTAAACATAGGTCTACGCTTGCGAGACGTGGACCCTGTATCGAAAAGACCTGAAAAGGCTTGAACGTTTCCAAAAAGTCAAGTTCCGGTTGATCCTCAACATGAAAAGGACCGACGCACAAACAACGAAGCCCGCAATCGCCCAGAAGAACCGCCATCCTTGGTCGGGAAATTTCACCTGAATGGCCTCTTCAAGACTCCCGTGAACCATGCTTTACAGTGGACTCGTTTAAGAGCAAACGATATCGTGCAGCCTTAAAACGCAGATTCAAATACCAACTGAAGTTTTCCCTCATTCAAGCCGGCATCAGCCCTAGCAACTGGGGAATAGAAGCCACCAACCATCCGACCTGGGGTAGAGCGATTCATTTCGGTTTTATCCACTTTCGATGAGAGATGAAAGACTGAAGAGGACGTAAAAAGAAGGCAACGAAGGGCCCGGCAGCCAAGACCATAAACCGTCCTACCATGCGATTATATTCCGAAACTGTTCCATTCCTGAGCCATTCAGGCATGATAGCCAAACTCGGACACGTGTGGTGTCGACGACGACAAGAACAACAAAGATCATTAAATCAGAGAGACATAAATTCTCTATTGATTTAAATGTTTAAAAGAACAATCATGTTCAAATATACCACAAATGTATATGTAATGTTGTAGTTATCAGTATTCCTTGTTATTTCAGATATATAAAGCTTTTTTATGCGCGTCAAGTAAAGATATAACGTCAG
>OZ038489.1:39508592-39578592 GCA_964036315.1 Acanthosepion esculentum
TAAATTAAAATAATAATTATAAATAAATACAAATATTTTTCGTTCATCTGCTAATCTCGGTCATTTTAATTGACAAATATAATGTTTTGGGTAAGATAATATTTTAAAAAATACAAAAATAATTTTAATAATTATAATCCTAATATATATAATGCTTAGCTGCGCCATAACTACGGTAAACAGATAAACGGTGAGCCCATATTCAGCACTTGAAGATTGTGTTGTCGGCGTGGTGTATTATGTACTTTTATTAATATATATATATATATATATATATATATATATATATATATATATATATATATATATATATATATATATATATATATATATATAAAGAGAGAGACAGAGAATAAGATTCAGAAAAACACACCATATTTATGTGTATGTATATGTAAAATACATATGTAATATATATGCATTGAAAGAGAAATATTAAAATTAAAATTGTGTGGGTTTTCAGACAAATTGTTTTATTTTAACCAGTTTCGCTTATAGCTTTACAAATTTTTTTTAAGTATATCTATTCACACATGTTGACTTTTGTCTCTTGAACAAATGAAAGAATCAAGAAGTGTAATTGGATTTATATATCGCTTATGGTAAAGAAAATATGATAGAATCTATTTTGATGGACGTGCCTCTAGTTTTTGCAATGAATTGGGTATTGGTTTATACTTGCTGATGAAAGATGTTTCTTTATTTATATACTTTTTTGTTCGGTGGTTTTGTAGTTGCATTGGCAGAATGGAAAGATACTCAAATTTGACAGATTTCGTCCTTTGCATTCCTCAATATTTTGGCTATGGCATATTTTTCTGGTGTGCGGATCCTTATTTTGTTGACGATGAACTGTCATCGTTTCTTGGATTATCTAGCCGGTTTGGTCAATGTAATATTCGTGGCAGCCTTTGCATGTTATTATGTATATTAAATTCTCCGAGTTGCACCAAAAAGTCTTTGAATTTGTATCCCTATTTGAAGTAAAATTTGTCGCCTTGTAATAGGTAGCTGCATACTCCGAAAAGGGTTCTGTTGTATGTTTTCACCTGAGGATCTTTGTGGTCTGCAGTTTTGCACTCGTCAGTATCTTTTCTAGTGCTTTTGGTTGTCGTTTACGTTTTATGATTTTATCCTTTAATAGAATTGGTAGATTTATTAGTATGTGTATGTAGACTTCTGTGTTGTTTGGGTTGAAAGTAAGGATATAAGGAATGGTCTGTTTTTCTTTTTGTTTCCCGGAGTGTGTGGATATTAATTTGTTTTGCTTTTCCAATGTTATTGTTGATTAAACTTCCTCCCTTCTGCCATCTCCCCCAGACCGCGTTCTGTCATCCACTTGTTTTCCTTTGTCTCTCTTTCCCTCTATTTGACTCGTGAGTATCAGATTCTTCAGACCCTCCTTTCTCATTATGTGTCTGTTATGGCTCCTTACCTATAACTACAGAATGAACTCTTCCTAACACTATGTCTACTACGCATCTCAAGAAAGAGAGAGTTGAATCGCGTCGAATCGATAGTAGTTCACTCCAAACCAGGCTGACAGTCATACTAACACCTTCCACATCTTGTATTATTATTCCGTGTAATATATCTTCATTATTTCTACTCTTGTGTTCGTGTTTGGATGGCGGAGCAAGATATAGAGGAGATAAGTGTTATGGGTCCTTACCTATAACTACAAAATGAACTCTTCCTAACACTATGTATACAACGCCTCTCAAGAGAGAGAGAGAGAGAGAGAGAGAGAGAGAGAGAGAGAGACGAATCGAGTCGAGCCGATAGTAGTTCACTCCAAACCAGACTGACAGTCAAACTAACACCTTCCACATCTTGTATTATTATTCTGTGTAATATATCTTTGTTATTTCTTCTCTTGTGTTCGTGTTGTTCTTCCTTGGTCCTAACCTGGACCATATCAGTGTCCCAGAAACTTTAGCTGCCTCTTCCTGATGTTAAGTATAAGCCACCTCCTTGTTTTGCACCCTCTCTAAGACTTCATTTAAGTTTTTTTTTATTTTTTGTCTTTTAGTCATTCCTTTAGTAGGATTAGTAGATTTAGTACGTGTGTGTTGATTTCTGTGTTCTTTGGATATTAATTTGTTATGCTTTTTCAATGCTATTGTTGATTAAACTTTGACACTATTTTCTCTTGGTGAGTATTTTCCCGTCTCTTCTCGTCTGTGGTCTCTTGTTGTTGTGTTTGTGACTATTGTACATATTCACTTGGCTAGGCTGAGTCGGGTGTTGGTACAAGTGTGTCTCGTATGGGAAAATGTAAAAAGGAGATAATGTCGAGAGTCAGTAGGTTTAAAATATATGTCAATTTCTAGTTTAGCGCTTCTTTTTGTTATTCTTTTCTTTTTATGTGTCATTTCCTTTCACGACGTAGGCGATCTTGGCTCTCCACCCTCCTCTATCCCTTGCAGCCTTCAATAAGTTCCTTCCCTCTGCCTTCTCCCCCTGACAGTGTTCTGTCATCCACTTGCTCAAGCCCGCTAGTTATGTCACGCATTGTTTTCGTTTGTCTCTCTTTCCCCTCTATTCGACAAGTGAGTATCAGATTCTCCAGGCCCTCCGTCCTAATTATATGTCCCAGAAACTTTAGCTACCTCTTTCTGATGTTAAGTATAAGCCTCCTCCTTGTTTACATCGTTACTTACACGCTCGGTCCATGATATCCTTAGCATCCTTCTGTGGAACTACATCTCCGTCGACTCGAGTCTCTTCTTCATCTTTGAGGAATTCGTCCTACATTCGCTGCCGTAAAGGACAGATGTCACGTAACAGCTCAATATTCTTTTCTATGTTACCAAAGAAGTTCTTCTGTTTCGCAATAATCTGCTCAGCTTTTGGAATGCGTCCTTAGCCATACCAATACGTCTACGGATCTCAGTGTCGCACTTACCGTCCTCTGTCAGACTCATCCTTTTACTGATGACCATGCATTCTGTCTTCTTGTAGTTTAAGCTTAGTCCTCTCTTCTCACTCTCCGTCGTACCTTCTATAGGAGATTTTGTTGTTTCTTTTCCGTGTCTGCTATCAGTACTGTGTCATCTGCGTATCTTATGTTGTTAAGATTGTGGCCGCCTGTACTAAATCCCGGTTGGGTTTCTAATTTCCTCCGAATTACCTCGCCGTATAGGTTGAACAGGTCGGGTGAGAAGACGCATTTTTAACTTACGCCCCTTTCTAATTTTGTATATTCACTGAACTCCTTCCCTACGCGATTGCATGCTGCTTGCTGCCAGTATAGGTTCTTGATTATTCTGATATCTTTCCCGAATATATCCAGGTTGCTGAGTAGTTCCAGCGGATCCTTGTGGCGTACTTTGTCGAAGCCCTTTGCCTAGTCTATGAAACATAGGTACACGTCTATAATATGTCTAAAAAGGGAAGTCATGAGTATAGACAGACCGTTTATCTGTTGGCCACAATGATGGCGAAGTTAATTAGGATTATAGTCTCTAAAAATTATTTTCTTTACATTATTTTAAATATTATATTTCTCAAAACATTATATTTAACAACTAAAATAACCGGGATTAGCATATGTGCGTAAAAGATTTGTATTTATTTATAATTATTATTTTTATTTAATTCTAGAGTTGTGGGTCTTCAATTATTTAATTCGAGAGAGCATCCTTAAACTTATTAAAAAAATAGTAATATTTAAAAATTAAAGATTAATTATTAACAATAAATTATAATATACAGAGCAACCTCAGTTCTCGAACGTCTCACATGTCGAACAAATCGGTTTTTGAACAGAAAATTCGAGGTGAAAATGCCTCGGTTATCGAACAAAATTTCGGTTCTCGAACAATATTGCTGAACCGAGCCGATCTAGTTAACCCGAACGGAATCATTTCTTAGTCGACCGCCATGTTGTATACATTCGTGTGTTGTGCTGTGCTTTCTTTACCAATTTTATTGTACTGTGCCTTTTTCTCTTCATTATTCCTCACTCATGGCTCCAAAGAAAATTAACAGTGATGCTGGTAAAGGAAAAAGAAAAGTTAATAGAAGAACAATTGTTGATGATATTGTCTTTTCCTACTCGGTATAGATCGTTGATTTTGCCATACTAAGTATGGCAAAATCAACGATCTATACTATTCTTATAAATAAATAGATGAACATCTCTTTCCTTCCCCTTCCACATCACCTTCCTCTTACGCCATCAACTCCTACTTACAGGTACAGTAAAATTAAAATGTTCGTCTATCTGTTGAGTATTGAGTTTATTTATTTTTTATTAGATTTAATGATTTTCATTAGTCTTGTGTATAAACTTGTACACAAAATATTGTTGTAAAAGTTTAAATAAGCAATCATCTTGGACCAAGAACGGATTAATCAATTTTTCAGTGATTCCTATTGGAAAAATAGTTTCGGTTAACGAACATTTCTGGTTACCAACGGGCTTCAGGAAGGAAATAAATTCGTGAACCGAGGTTCCACTGTATAATAAACTATAACATACACTAAAAACGAAACAGTGTTTATTATTAAAAATTAGTCTTGGTCTACGTGTTTAAATAGATATTTGTTTTTATGCCTACATGTAACCATCAATTCATTTCTCTTGTTTAATAATCCCTGGTTATTTAAGTGTTTTAACATAATCATTTTTTTTCAACCAAAGATAATTTACATTTATTTCCTTTACCGTTATACGGTTTTGCTCTTGCTATAATACTCCAGTTAATTGAAGGGGACTTGCCAGTAACTTTCAATTGCTAGAAAGAATTATAGAAAGCTGTGCTGTTTCTGTATTTTTAATTAGAAAAAGTCTCGTCCTGGGTATGACGATAAACTACATCCACATCTTGGGTAAGATGATAAACTTTGTCCAACAGCAAGGCCTCTGATCAGGAGGTTTTGAGGAGTGTGGAACCACCTCTTAATTGCTGGTGTTCCCAGGTTCACCCTGACCCGGGGTGGTAGCACCTATTAGGATCACAGCTATGGGCAAATAGTTAACAACCAAAACTTATGTAAAAATAGCTTTTAATACCATAAATACTTTGTAATAAAATAAATTATTATCAGCAATACTTTTTTAAAAAATACCAATAATACAGTTATACATTCTTTGACAAAAATATGACCAGCTATAGATTCTTCAAGGAAAAATATTCCCAGAAATAGATTTTTAAAGAAAAACATTACCAGAATAAAAATTTTGTCGGCATTAAATAACCCATTGAGGTTGATATGCCGTAAAACAAAATAAACCAAAGAATACATATTCTATTCATAAAAACTAATCCTAAAAATCTTGTCGGCATTAAATAACCCATTGAGGTTGATATGCCGTAAAACAAAATAAACCAAAGAATACATATTCTATTCATAAGAACTAATCCTAAAAATCTTGTCGGCATTAAATAACCCATTGAGGTGTTGATATGCCGTAAAACAAACCAAACCTAGAAAAAGTCATTCGGTGATAGTAGAAGTGAAATTTCCAAGCATTTTCAATAGAACCAAAATAAAATTGTTTATGGTAACCATTATTCAGGCCTAATGTTACATTTAGAAAGTTGATCACATTGGCATAGTTGTTGGTGGAAATATTTAGATTGTGATCCTTAAAAATATTATCAATCATTTTCTCAATCGATTTACATTACGTGAGTTAATTTTACGGTGGAGAATTATGCCGTCATCTCTTTATAATCCGGTGTTCTTAGTCGAACATTTCTAGAGGATCCATTAGGTTTGAGTGTTGTTGAATTAGGGACACGTGCTGTTTATTCCTGCTAGTAGAAGGTTCAACTACAAGAAAATGGCGGACTTTAATTAAGTCCAACCGAAGATGTAATGAAAACAAACAAGACCGAAATATATATGTCAACAGATATATGTATTAAACAACAAATTTACAAGTGACAAAGACATAAACATTTGTGTTTGTCCTTGG
Organism: Acanthosepion esculentum; assembly: GCA_964036315.1. Lineage (NCBI taxonomy): Eukaryota > Metazoa > Mollusca > Cephalopoda > Sepiida > Sepiidae > Acanthosepion > Acanthosepion esculentum. The sequence continues at coordinate 39,514,522 of OZ038489.1, forward strand.
ACGTTAAGAATTTGTATTTTGATGAATGTTCGTACGTACGTGTATGTATGTGTCATGGCGTTTTCCCACAAGTGGGCGAAAACGCTGATCTCCGTGAGAGATCACATTTTTAAATGTGTCCGCTGAAACGCAAAGTAGAAAGAGAAAGAAGCAAGAAGTCGCCCAGTATTTATAGTGTAGGGAGAGCGTCCCCTAGTGAACACTTAGGGAATTAAGGAGGAACTAACTCTGACACATTTATGTCGCCACAACAAAAGAAATCCAACGATATTTCATGCTTCTGCTGAGTCATATGCTACCATAGCAACATTAAACTATATATATATATATGTATGATTAGTAAATATAGTTTTACTTAATTACAATATTTTCAGAGAATTATCACGTTGAAAATGAATTTTAAAAAACTTAAAAACTTTATAAATTATTCAATTTAAAATTGTAAAACATCTGAAAACAAAGATTCATTTTTCGTCGAGAATTTTTATTTTTTCAGTCAAAATTGTTTTAATATATATTATTCGTCAAATTAATTAAAAGTTTCTATAATTAAATAATGTTTTAGTTTTATTTTATTTTTCAATTTAGAACAGATTTTCGTTAAGACCTGATCCAATTTTGCAAAAAAAAATTCGGGTATTTAGATTCTTCAAAGCATTCACGATAAATTAGCTAGTTGAATTTCTCAAATTTTATAAATAATTTTACCAAGATTTTCTATTAAATAAAATATCCAAAATAATTTCATTTATTTGTGAAGAAGTCCTAAAGATTTTATTAAAATCCGACAATGATGTGATTTTTGCAAGAATTTCCAAATTCATGTGTTTGTCACAGCAAAAAAAAATGGCCAGAATTTGCTGTTAAAAATTAGTACATCCACTGACGCCAGAAAAACAAGTATTTCATCAAAATTGCGAATGTTCTAAAAAGAAGTAAAAAAATTAATTAAATAATCAAAAGATTTTTAATCGTAATAATAACATAACGATTTTGAAGATGAAACTACGTTTTCATTACGTTTGATGCATGTATTCATCGCGGTATGGTGATATTTTAGCATTTTTGTGGAGGTACCTATATATATATATATATATATATATATATATATATATATATATATATATATATATATATATATATATGTATATAAGGCCCAAACACTAATATTCCATAGTTATAATTTAATAAATTGGAATAGTAATTCCATGGTTATAATTTATTACATTGGAATCGTAATCACGATCCAATTCATCAGACCTACAAATTTGTAGCCGACGAATATATATATATATATATATATATATATATATATATATATATATATATATATATATATATATATATATATATATATATATATATATATATATATATATATATATATATATATATATGGGTTGGGATCAAATTTAGATTAGGATGCGACAGTATGATAAGGTGAAGAACAAATAGGAAACGTTTACCAACCTAGTTTCACTTTTATTAAAGCTTCCTCAGAGAATGAGATATGAAGAAACTGAAGGAAAGATTTTCACTTTGTTAATCTGTTTTCCCGTTTGTTAAACCAACTTTAGTATAATTCGTAACTTAAAATTCAACGGATTCCAAGACTAAATGAAAAAAAAAAACTAAAAATATGTTTTATGTCTAGGTGAGAGTCTCCGACGGTTTCGATCCCGACTTAAAGCAACCGCATGTCTGGACATATTGATGCGCTGTTGTACAGCGAAACAGTATGTCTGTAGATGACTATATACCCCCACTCTCGTAATTTTGTAATTTATCGGCTGCTGCTAATTAAGGCTAAAAGCTCTTCGCTATGAACTGAGCCCTCTGGTAGCCGGTAAAGCTTATATCTCGTATATAATGCGTTCCCTTTCCTCATGTGCTGATGGCCTCAGAGTGAGTCTCTGACTGAAGTCAAATCGGTCAGGTTTCGATCCCGGCTTGAATAATCGCATATTTAGCCACACCGATGAGCTGTGGTTACAGTGAAATAGTCTGTCTGTTTATACAGTTACATTGCGAATAGGCGGAGTACAAACAGCCAGTCACGAAAGTCTTGTACTGAATTCTACGATCTGATAACTCGATAAACTGCTGACTTTGATTCAAATTACATGAATTAATGACTAGGACCAAAGCAAATTAAAAAAAAAAGAAGATAAAAAGCAAGAATTGTAAACATATGTGTCCTTACACTATTTACATTATTCGGACTGTCGCCATGTTTATCACAACGTTGCGGCTGTTGTACGCTCTGGTCTTCTTCAGGTGGTTGGAATGTCGAACTGAACCATTTATTTCCCTCTCTGGGGTAGACTGTTCTAGTTTCACATGACATGTCTAATGGATATCAGTTATCTCCTGTTAATTCCCCTCTTCAAGTTCTCCACTGCCTTAACGAGGTATTGAACTCACACTCTTTGGGTCCTGTCACTGGATCTAACTAACGCCTTTATCCACTGTGCCATGTGTCCTTCTACTTCGTTTCGTCCCCAGTTAAAGAAATGCGTACTTATCTTGCCAGAAAGTGATGGAAGGCGACAAATAATGTAGTAAGAGACGAGAAACGGGTGTTTTCTTTATTCGTCAAGACGACTGCATTAATCGCTTTTAGGTAAATGAAATTTAGCCGTCCAATTTCACACCAAACTCTTAATTAACACACCTAATTTGTTTTATTCTAATTGATTAATGATCAATGTCCACATTGTTTAGAACGTTTTTATTACCGTCTCCGAACTCTTTATATTATTCAATCGAAAAATAAATAAAGTGAGAGAAAATAAGAAGATTAAAAAGACAACTTTGCAAAGTTTTCAATCACTCAAAAAAAAAAGTAACTTTTTCTGTTTTTGTTTGTTTTTTTTTGTTTAAATCGGTATCACCCCATGGAAGGCGGTAAAGCCACTAAGACACAAGGGGTTGCTGGACATCGAAGAATTAGAAACAGAAACATTAATAATAAGCGGAAAGATTAATTAGGAGGACAGTAGATAGCGATTGATATTGCATTTAAATGTTTGCAGATTAAATATAGCTGGAAAGCATGGAGCCAAAAGGGAGTTTCACAAGCGAGAAGTGCGAGAAAAGAAACTCTTAGCATAGAACTTACGATTACATCTAGCCAGTTCAACTGCAAATTGATGAGATCGTGACGCCAGTCTAGTACTGCGCTGAAATTCTAAAAGTCTAGGCAACGAAGAGCGATATTTATTCTGATATGTACAGAAATGTGGCACAAGGCCATAGGGAGAACGTGGAAAAGGACGGTCTTCTTCTGTCTTAACGTTAAACGTAGCCACAAACACTGACCCAAACATACAACAATATTCCTAAAACCAAAACAACGCATTCTTACTTACCATTCTTACTTCATCCACGATAATGCCTCAGAAACTCCATGAAGTCCTAACTAGTCCATAGTATCATAGCGAAGAGTGATATTTATTTGTACAATGATACAAAATGTGGCACAAGGCCAAAAATGGGGAATGAGGGAAAGGATGGTCTTCTTCTGTCTTAACATTAAACTTAGCTAGCCACAAACACTGACCTAATCATAGAAGAATATTCCTTACGCCAAAAGAACGTATTCTTACTTACCTTACTTATTACACCCACCATAATACCTCATTGTCTCTATGAAAATCATAACTAGTCTCCATATTAACAATTCATTATCTGACGGGGCGGGGGGGGGGAATAAAACAACAATTTTAAAACTAGCCCCAATGAGAATTTACAATATAAAAGCAAAACAATTTACCATAGCAAAGAGCGATATTTATTTGTAATTTATTTACAAAATGTGGCACAAGGCCAAAATGGGGAATGAGGAAAAAAGGATGGTCTTCTTCTGTCTTAACTTTAAACTTAGCTAGCCACAAACACTGGCCTAAACTTACTACAATATTCCTAACAACAAAACAGCACATTCTTACCGTTCTTATTACACCCACCATAATACCTCAAGTCTCTATGAAAATCATAACTAGTCTCCATATGTATAATTCATTATCTGAAGGGGGAGGGGAATAAAATAACAATTTTAAAAGTAGCCCCAATGAGAATTTACAATAGGAAAATCAAAGAATTTTCCATAGCGAATAGCGATATTTATTTGTAATTCATTTACAAAATGTGGCACAAGGCCAAAATGGGGAATGGGGAAAAAGGATGGTCTTCTTCTGTCTTAACATTAAACTTAGCTAGCCACAAACACTGGCCTAAACTTACTACAGTATTCCTAACACCAAAACAACGTATTCTTGCTTACCTTACTTACTACACCCACCATAATACCTCACTGTCTCTATGAAAGTCCTAACTAGTCCCATTATGTACAATTCATTGTCTGTGGGGGGAAAGGAATAAAACAACAATTTTAAAACAAGCCCCAATGAGTATTTACAATATGAAACAAAACTACAAGAATATAAACAAAATAATTTTAGTAATACACCCCACATCCTTAAATGTGGCAGAGACATCAGTTTACTGGACGAAATCAATGCGGAAATATAATAATATAGAACATTCATTCATCCCAAGCACTCACACAGACACGCACTCATTCGAACAAACAAAAAATACGAAAATACACACGCGAATCGAAAGGAACTGACATCACTGACCACCTAACGAGGGGGAGATGGGGAATTACACTAAAGAAAAATAGGGACAGAAATAAAAGGGGTCAATGAGCATACATGGTATCATAACGAAGAGCGATATTTATTCTGTTAAATACACAGAAATGTGGCACAAGGCCGAAGGGGGGATTGGGGGAAAAGGACGGTCTTCTTCTGTCTTAACTATAACTTAGCTAGCCGCAAACACTGACCCAATCGTACGAACAATATTCTTTACACCAAAACAACACATTCATACGTACCTTTCTTACTACAACCACCATAATACCTCACTGTCTCTATGAAAATACTAACTAGTCCCCATATTTACAATTCAGTGTCTGTCGGGGGAGGGGAATAAAATAACAATTCTAAAAACTAACCCCAATGAGTATTTACAATATGAATACAAAAAAGAGCTCTTCTAAGCAATTACCATGAAAGTATTTATAGAAAAGACACAGAGAGCGAACTTGATGACGATGGGAAAGTGACTGATGCCGGGTTGCCAGATCAGGACCAGTAATATTGCTGAATATCAAATTTAGTTTATATATCATTGGAATTTCTTTCTGATGTTGTTTTGTACTTGGGTTGGTCAAAAGAAATGGCTGTTCTAATGTTTTTCAATAGGTGGCCTTTGAACGCGCCATTTCATTTCACGTGACTGAAGAGAATGACCTATATTCGTACATATTGTGAAAAGTGGTATTTCACTCCCTTTCTCTATATGATTGGTGCTAAGTGGAGCGTGAATTTTAATTGCTTTTGCGTTTGAAAAATGAAAACGAAGAAAACTGAAAAAATCGCTAAACAAACAGTAAAAGAAGATATGTGCCGATTATGGAGATGGCATCATAGTTGAAAGGACTGTTTATAAGTTGTTCGCTAAGGGCAGAGGTGGAAATTTTGATTTGGAGGACCGAGAACGTTCTGGCAAGCCTGTTATCGCTTATGATGACCAAATCGAAACGCCGATTAGAGATTATCCATGTCACACAAATACGGGGCATATTAATTTCTTTATAAATTGGTCAATGATAAACATTACATTTCATTAGTTTTAATCATATTAGTTTTAGAATGCTGGAAATATAAAATTACTCCTGTAAATAAACAATCTAATAAATTAATAATGTTTGATATTTTTGTTTTCAATTCTCAAGAACAAAGAAAATGTCTAAATTCACTTTTATCATATATTTAAGTTTTATTACAATTCTAATAATCGTTTTTTAAAAGAATAAACATTGCCAAGGAGTGAAGGTAGTTAAAATAATAGCGGTGTCAATGGAAAAACCGTCCTTTTGACACTCGCTTTGGTGGGGGTAGGGGCGAACACCTTAGTCCATGTTTGACGATAGTCAAAAATTACTTCCTAATTTCAACTCTGGCTGGATTAGGTTAGAGTTGATTGACTCTATTGATTTGTTTTCTACGACATATCAACCATTTGACGGTTATTTAAAGCCAGAAATATTTTGTAGATTGATAGCTTTTTGGGGGGAGATAATAATGGTTTAGTGATGCAAGTATTACTAATTAACCCATAACCGGGAGGAGAAGAGGTGGATTTCTACCATTCCCAATGGTATTTACGCGTAAGGGAATATAACGAACCGGACTGGAATTGAAACTACAACTTACAATTCCCAGTCGTTATCCATTACATCACCACATACCCTTGCATACAGCATCTGGTATTTCCAACTAGAGTTAGGTAACACTCAATGATAAATTAATGTCGAAACAAGAGACAGTTAATAAAATCATAGAATTAAAAAATGGTGAAGGCCATAACCCAGCTATGGTTAAAATAGCAGGACGGACTGGGCCCTATAGCTTTGGTTGGCAACCAGTCTAGGAGAAAGAAAAACTCTGAATTGTAGGGCACCCGGTTTGTATTCAGAGTTTTTCTTTCTCCTTGACTGGGTTTTCCTCTTTAACTTCTGACACGAGGGACGGGGTAACCTCAATATCCCCGGTGCAGAAAGGAACCATTGTACTATTCTGACTTGAATGTCACCCTAAACCCCAATTGTGTGATAGAGGTGATTGTTGACAGAAGCGGTGCAAAATGCTTCAGATGATGATGAAGGTTATAGAATGCCAATGGACCCGTATGAAGTAAAATGTTAAAATTATAATTTATTCAGCTGTATGTGATACTTGATTATTCTAATATATGTATTTTTGGATTTATTTATAAATGCAAATTCATACTGTACAATAAAATCTGACATCAAACAAAACAAAAAAAAACTTATCAATATATTGAATAAAGATATTGCATTATAAGCTGATATGTTATCGTTCTCATATAAATATAAGAATCCCTGGGACATTTTACCGACACAACTTGTTTGTGGATGCGTGGTACTTTTCAGATACCAACTATCCGCCATTTTTAATTTTTGCTATTTTACGAAGACCTGCTATTAAATGATCAGGGACCACTGCACTGCTTGGAAACTCCTAGATTTGCAAGGCCGAATAGAAACCTAGGAATTTTGTTTATTGATTTTTGTTTACAGAACATCAATATTGGCACAGCCGTAAAAGCCTGGTATAAATCCCCGCAAAAGTGGATTCCAGAAAAATCCACACCAGCATAACCAAAAAAAAAAAAAAATACAAACGAAGAAAATAACCTATACATTTTTCTTTCCTGATTTTATTTAATATTTTTGACGTAATAAAGTCCCAAGAGCCACTCTAGGCAAAGGCTTACTGAATATGATTGTTTTACGGATGTAAAAGGAGATAGGAATTGAGGATTATGTACATATGTAGGATAGCTAACCATTGACAGTAGACTTGAAGGCGTTCAGAATCGAGTAATCGCGGAAGCATCCCCTCTGGAGTCTGATTTACAAAGTAGCGGCTTTCAAATGTAACTTCTTTCTTAACAATAGAACCCGAATTTTACGAGGATGATTTGACCCTGTATGTATATATATATATATATATATGTATATATATATATATATATATATATATATATATATATATATATATGTGCGTGTTTATATAAAAGTATATGTATATATATATATATATATATATATATATATATATGTATGTATACATATGTATATATATGCATATATATATATTTATGTATGTATAGATATACCGTGCTGTGCAACAGTCAGTAAACCCCTAAGATAATATTTTAAATAATTGCCTTTTTCCCAGATAATCAACAAATCTTAATTAAACTAGGTATTCACCGAGAAAAACCTACATTAAATCAGTTACAACCACTTTCGAAATTTTTAGCAATCTGGAATGAAGATATTAGTTAAAAATTAAAAATGTGCAAAAGTAGGTGAACCCTGACGTTTAATATTTGGTGACTGCTCCTTTTGAGGTTACAATATCAACCAGTCTTTTTCTATAAATTTTAAGTTGTTTCTGGCAGTAGTGGGTGCCGATTTGTGACCATTTTCCTTGGCAAAACTTCCACAATGGCTTGATTTTTACCCGGGTTTCTTGCATGTACTGCCTTTTTTTCACTTGAATCTCACATTTGCAGTTGGGTTTAGATCAGGACTTTGACTAGGTTGTTTCAAGACTTGAAAATTCTTTTTAAGAACCCATTCTTTTATGGATTTGTTCTGATGCTTCAGATCATTGTCCTGACGTAAACCAAACTTTTGAAATGACGACAAGTAAATTTCATTCAGAATTACCCGGTATCTTGCAGAATCCATTGTGCCATCAATATATGCTATTTTGATTGTTCCAGCTGCAGCAAAGCACCCAAAGTTATAACGCTGTCAGCGCTATGTTTAATGGTTTGCAGCAAATTCTTCTTTTCAAAAACCCTCTAAGAGCTCGCCAAATATACCACCTGTTTTTCCTCCCATAATGCTTTAGTTTTGTTTCATCTGACTATAAAACCTTTTGCCATAATGTTTCTAGCCTATTAATATGAGCTTTGGCATAGTTGAGGTGAGCATGCTTGTGTATGTCGTAAGTAGTGTCTTCTGGGCATTCTGCCATGAAGATCGGCATTGTTCAGATTTCGTTACACTGTAGACAAATGCACATTGGTTCCGACATTGGCCAGTGAACACTGCAAAGGTCACAGCAGGATTTACCTGGGCTTTCCGAACTAGATGTATACTTGCTCTTGGTGTTATTTTTAATGGACAACCACTTCTTGATTGTAATGTATTCATACCAAAGCCTTTCCATTTATAAATAATTTGTTGCACGGTGGAGAAGTTCACTGAAAATCATTTTAACAGATACTTGTAGCCTTCTCTATCATTATAGGTTTCCACTATGCGATTTTTTAAAGCTTCAGGAAGCTCCTTTGATCTTTGCGTATATATTTTTTGAATTTAGTTTCTAACTGCGCACTTTTGAATACGCTATCAGTTATACTGTTTGACTGCAGTATACACAGCTTACCAAAAAAATGAACATTTGTCATTTTGATTTTTACATGTGCACAAAATGAGTTGCACTGGCAACCATGTAAAACAAAAATACAGAGTGTAAATGTAATGGTTCACTTCCTTTTGCCCATCTTATTTTTCAATTAATATTTTTATTCCATATTGATAAAAATATTTGAAAGTATTTGTAATTCATTTAATAAAGGTTTTTCTTAATGAATATATAGTTTAATTAAGATTTGTTGGATATCTGGAAAAAAGAAATAATTCTTTTAAATATTATCTTAGGGGTTCACTTTTGCACAGCACTGCATATATATATATATATATATATATATATATATATATACGTGTGTGTGTGTGTGTGTGTGTGTGTGTGTGTGTGTGTGTGTGTGTGTGTGTGTGTGTGTGTGTGTGATCACGTACGTCTCGATGATATGCAAGTGTATTAAGTATGTTGTTAAATTATACGTGTCTGAAATATAGCTTCTTCTCCCGAGACTTGAAGTTTCATGTGTGCACTCAGTCAATCTTTGGCTGGTTCCAAAGACAAAAATTCTAAAATCAAATATATAATTGGTTATTTTTGCCTTGGAAGCGCCTGAAGATTGTGAGACTGCCGTATAACAAACTGACCGTGCACATGAAACCTTAAGTGCCGAGAAAGAAGCAATATGTGGTTATTCTTTATCTCTCTCTTTCTTTTTGTATATATATATATATATATATATATATATATATATATATATATATATATATATTCAGAGAAAGAAACTGCAAGAATTTAAATGCAATGCCAGTCGCTATCTACTGTCCACATGAATGCTCTTTTCTCTTTCTAATCATTACTAATATTTCTGATCCTAATTCCTAGACACTCTGCAAGATTTTGCGTGTTAGTGACTGTACCGCCTTGCTTTGGGGGACACTGATTACATACATGTATATATATATATATATATATATATATATATATATACATATATATATATATATATATATATATATATATATATATATATATATATATATGTGTGTGTGTGTGTGTGTGTGTTAATAATTTCGGTAAATGATCTCGACAGAGTTATACATAAAATGACAATTAGAATAAATGTTCATGAAAGTTTAATGTGTCGAAAATATTCGATAATACTTTTCGCCCATTTTGTGCTTCATAAATTCGAAGACGAAAAAGTGAAATGCGTATGTACGTATTTGTGTGTTTATTTAATATATATATATATATATATATATATATATATAATTATATATATATATATATATATATATATATATATATATATATATATATATATATATATGTATATATACCAAGTGAAACAGCAAAATTGCCCAAATCGTGTAACACCAAAATTGTTTAATTGCTAGATTAAGATTTGAACAGTTTTATCATAGAAATGATTAATAATATCTTACTGGAATTCTCCAAGGTTGTAATAACACGAGCCCATGAAGGATTGAAATAAAGTTCACACATTGTTACACCCATTTGAAGAAATACAATTATAGTATTGAAAGCTTTTGTGTAGCGATTTCAAATTTCTTTTATTATAATCTCTCATAATATCTCTCTCTCTCTCTCTCTCTCTCTCTCTCTCTCTCTCTATATATATATATATATATATATATATATATATATATATATATATATACAGTGCCACGCAAAAGTTTACAACTCATTACAAAAATCGTTTTTTTATGTATTTCTAATACAGTTACATAAATTAAACTTTTACTGCTCGTAGAACATATATTTAGGTATTCAGTCAAACAATCAGATGTTTAAAAAACTTTAAAAAGTATCCGACGAAGAAAAACGTATATTTCATAACCTAAAAGTTAAATAAAACATTTTATTTTTAATTTACAACAGATTTTTTCATAAAAGTGTTCAAATTATACTAAATGTTCTAAATTAGAATGGTGTTGCTTTTTAGAATGTTCCAGATTAATTTTATGATTACTTTTAGGAATGATTAAAAGTATTGCATCATTCTTTTTCTGTCAGCCATCCTTTAAACATTGACAGAATGAGGAAAAACAAAATAATTGATCAGAAGCTCCGTAAACGTATTGTTGACCTTCATGCAAATGGACTTGGTTAAAGGAAGATATCTAGTCAGTTAAAAGTGCCATTGAGTTCAATTGGTACCATAGTTCGTCACTGGAAGACGTGACATTCCATTCGTTCCTCCCAAAAAGATCTGGTCGTCCTAGAAAAGTAACGGAACGTATGGCAAAATTATTGGAGAGAAAAGTTGGCAACAAGCCCCGAGTTACGCTTAAAGAACTTTAGGAGAAGTGGAGTAAAAGTGAGTACGGATACAATTAGGGGTTTACTTCGTCGATATGACATCTTTTCGAGGACTCCAAGGAAAAAAAAAACACTTCTTAGTCAAAAACACGTTCTTGCTACACTGGAGTTTGCAAACGAGTATTGTATCAAAACTGAAGCATTTTGGAAAATGTACTTTGGTCAGACGAAACGAGAATTGAAATTTTTGACAGAAATGTTGTGGCAAAGGTGTAGAGAAAAGAGTGTACTGAATATTCGCCGAAGAATACTATTTCAACAGTAAAATTTGGAGGCGGATCAATCATGATCTGGGGTTGATTTGGTGTCTAAGGTCTAGGGAACATTGAAATAAAAAAAACAACAAGCAAAGACACTGTTCTTAGGTTTAAAGATAAGATCAATCTCTTAAATCAAAGGAATGAACTTACTGTGAATTGTAAGTACAGATCAGAATTTACCTTACAAAATAGGTAGTAATATTTTGAATGATAATCCAAGTATTGTTATTACTTGCTAGTCCTCCTATCTATTTATCTTCATGTATGTACATATATATATATATATATATATATATATATATATATATATATATATATATATGTGTGTGTGTGTGTGTGTTTGTGTGTGTGTGTGTGTGCGTGCGTGCGTACGTGCGTGTGTGTATGTGTGTTCGTTTGTGTATGTGTGTGTATATATGTGTATGTTTATATGTATGTATATATATTTATGTGTAAATTTGTTTAAATTTGCATAATTTATGTATGATTGTATATATGTGTGTATCTGTAGATGTAATGTATATGTACGTTTACATATATGTATACACACGTATATGTGTGTGCATATATATATATATATATATATATATATATATATATATATATATACAGAAATATAGTCTTAAAGTGTGCTATATTTATGGGGTAAAGTGCTCAATATCAGAGATAGAGCGTGTGTAAATATAAAAGTGGACATGGAAGTCAGCACTTAGAGGCGACAGTCTGTTTCATGCTAGTGCAATCGTCAGGCGACTAGTGCTGTTATTTTTCTCGGCTGTTTATATAAGGGTCAGCACTAGTCGCCTGACGATTGCACTAGCATGAAACAGACTGTCGCCTCTAAGTGCTGACTTCCATGTCCACTTTTATATTTATATATATATATATATAATATTTAGTTTACGAAAAACTAGGTAATCCGTATGGGTAGACCCAAGGAGGATAAAATCCAGAGAGCTCAATGTAAATCAGAGCTAATAATTTAAATAAAAACAGACCACTTTAAGGTTCCATATAATAAATTATTTCACCACAGCTCTTTTAAAGGACAGCGGATCATCAGATTTTATTTCCAAAGGTTGAAACGAAAAATGAAAAGAAATTTACACATTTATGACGGGCAGTAATAAGTAAATTAACGAAGTGAGGGAATGAGGGAGTGAAGGGGGTAGAGAGACATGATTGAGTTAGATATAACATTTCTATTCTTTCAAATTTAAATTTTTAGAGGAAATCCAGACATTGACACATTAAATCTGTTAACGGAAGTTATATTTTGATATGGGAGGGGGATAGGACAAAAAGGCATAAAGAGAAAGAGAGAGAAAGAAGTTGTGATAAAGTGTCATTAACTTTCTTTGGAATATATATATATATATATATATATATATATATATATATATATATATATATATATATATATATATATGTATGTATCCCTGTACGTATGTTTATTAGCATATATATTTCTACTTCTGTTTATTTACTCGGGTACTTATATTTGCGCATGCGTGCCTGAATGTCGGTTTATTAGTATCTTTTGTATGTAGGAATGTTTGTTTGTATATATATATCGATCTATGTGCATGTATAACTATATGCGTATATGAATGTATATCTATAAGCGTGTCTGTGTGTGTCCGTGTATGTATGAGTATATATTTACATGTGTGTGTGTGCATGTGTCTGCTTATATTTACGTATATACTTATGTAGTTATGTATGTATTCATGAGTACACACACATATAAATAAATATAAATATAGAAGTGAACATTGAAGTCAACACTCAGAGGCGACAGGCTGTTTCCTGCAGGACACAATCCTCAGGCCGCCTAGACGATTGCGTTTAGCATGAAACAGCTTGTCGCCTCTATGTGTTGACTTCAATGTTCACTTTTATATTTATATTTACATACACTCTATCTCTGATATTGAGTACTTTATCCCATAAATATAGCACACCTTAAAACTATATTTCTTCATATATATATATATATATATATATATATATATATATATATATATTTGAAATGTGGCATATATATATATATATATATATATATATATATATATATATATATATATATATATATATATATACAAGTGTGGGATTGGTATATACGGAGTAAGTTCCAATAACCAACAATTATTATTCTTTAAAGAGTGCTCAATACAAAGTAGAGCAGGTATAATCATTTATTTAAATATTATAACATAAATTTGTTATAAAATCACGACAAAAATAGCCATTTCGTTTCGACACTTCCGTGTCTTTTCAAGTGATGGTGTTGAATGTAGAATAAATGTTTTTTTTTAAATAAAAACAATTCCAAATTCCTTAACGGTCCTTCGCTAGGGGTGAGGGCTGTAGCATAATTCCGAATGACCAATCAGAACGCAAGTATATGGTGATTCAAAGAGCCTGACCACGAAGCAAGGTTATCACTGGGGGGGGGGGTGAGAGGTGGGGGGGTAGAGGGATATGGTTGAGCTAGACATATTTAATTAAAAACGACTGACAAGCTGCTTTTATTTAGTTTTTTTTTATATAATTTCTCATGCGATCTAATAATATTTTTCTTTTCGGATGATAAATTATATAAAAACTGACCGAATGTTCTTTTTATCCGAGCGCTTTCGGCTATACATTTAGCCATTTTCAAGGATTACATTTTAACTGTTACAATTAGAATTAGTTTGTTATATGTATGTTTTATAAAAAGAACATTCAGACAGTTTTTATATAATTTATCATCCAAAAAGAAAAAAAACATTATTAGATCGCATGAGAAATTGCATAAAAACTAAATAAAAGCACATAGTCAGTCGTTTTTAATGAAATGTGCATGAAAGAAGGATTGCTGCCTAAATACACAAATATATATATATATATAACGTATTTTTGATCTTTAGGTATTTACAATAAACATTCTTTTTCACCCCTTCATACGATCACATGACTTCGTCTGCACGTGATAACATTAACGCGTCTCTTGAATTAAAAATTATTCGTAACGTTTATTTGGTTCTTATAAATGTAGCAATACGATTCCGCTGCAAGGCAATTGACTAAAGTTAAAAATGTGACCCTGATGATGAACGATGACGTTCGAAAGTACTCGGTTGTCTTTTGGAATATATATATATCAATATAATTTTGAAATAAAAAAGTCTCATTCGAAAATATGCGAAAATACAAAAGAAAATCAGCAGGACTAAGTTGTCTTTGGCGTTTAATACAACGTGTTTAAAATACATATATATCAAAGCTCTTCAGTAAAATGAATGGAGCACTTTGGCTGATTGGCATTTGTTTACATTTGTAAAACCAATACGCTAGATTTAGTTGTGTAACTCTACCGAGTGAAGATAGCTCTGGCTGACACAAAATTAGTTGTGTTTCAATCCTGGCTTGAGGCATTCGGAAGTCTAGTCGCACTGAGGATCTGTGATACAGCGAAACAGTACTGACTGTGAATGACATATATATATATATATATATATATATATATATATATATATATATATATATATATACGTATGTGCATATGCTGGTTTTATCTCTTGTATTATTATTTTACTATTGTTTTTTTTTATATACTTATGTGTGTTTCTTGGGTTTGTTCCTTTGTATGTATGCGTATTTTTGTTTTTGTGTGATCGCTTGTATATGCTTTCAATTCTGTGTCTTTTTTTATTTTCTTTGGCGCGCGTCTACTTCCTGTGTCGTCCGTGCTTTTGCGTGTTTATATATTTAAATATATTTACGTGTCTGTATATTAGGATATGATTGTCTGCCTTGTTATTTGTAAGACTTCCTCCCTTCCCTGCATCATATGTATTCAAATCCTTTCAATTGTATCTCGATTGTTACAAATATTTGAACCCCCTTTAGCGTCGACTTCAACTGACATTTTCGATGATAACAATAAATAAATAAAAAAAGTATATATACGCTGCTCCATTCCGTCTTTGAATAATTATATATTTTAAACTTAATGCAGCTTAAATTTAAAATTTAAATTTGTAATTGTTATTTTTTAATGTTATTGTGAAATTATAAATTAGTTATAATGATTTCTAATTTAGTCTAAAATTTAAATTAAGGCATTAATTATTTATATTTAGGTTTGTTGTCAAGTTTTTTGAATTATCATTTAGTTGTATTTTGATTGTTCATTGGTACTTACGTCACAATGTTTACCCTATTATCTCAACAGGGTAAACATTGTTGGTTGGTTTTGAACGATTTAAAACTCTTTATTCTGAAATCAATCTATCACTTGACAAGACACCAGAAGTATTGGAAAAATGGTTATTTTTGTAGTGATGTTATAAGATGCTTGTGTTATAATTTTTGAATATATATATATATATATATATATATATATATATATATATATAAACGCACGCACGCACACACACACACACACACATATATATATATGTGTATATATATATATATTATATATTAAATATATATATTATATATGCGCGGTACTTATTACAAAAGCGCTCAATATCAGTGATAGAGCTAACATATTCAGTTGTATGGATATGAATTTGTGACCCTGGGTTTCACAAACTCATATCCATACAACTGAATATATATATATGTGTGTGTGTGTGTGTGTGTGTGTGTGTGTGTGTGTGTGTGTGTGTGTGTGTGCACGGTGAAGTTAGCATCCAGCGGCGACAGTCTGTTTCATGCTAAATTCAACCGTCACTTTTATATTTACATGCGCTCTATCCCTGATATTGAGCACTTTAAACCATGAAAGTTTAACCACATTGATGCCAACACCCAAAGTGTCGTCAGGCCATATGCGTTAGTTTTATTTTATTTTATTTTTTTTTGCTATACTCCAAATAGCCTAAAATCGCATGCGGATCCACAATTATTTCCACTCAATATCTCCTAGAATAATTTAAAATATAACCATTACCGCACACCAAAATAACCTTTAGAATAATATAATAGACTACCCACAATGCAACACTGACCAGTCTATATACATAGTGCAAAAATACAACACATACGCTCAGACGATTGCGTTTAAGCATGAAAGAGACTGTCACCACTGGGTGTTGACTTAAATGTACCTCCAAGTTTTGAAATGAATCTTTAAAAGTTAAAAACCTTTCTTGAAGCTTTTATTTCTTGTTCTAATACTAATCTAACAGATTAAATTTAATATTTTCAATAATGAAAATAATTTTCTGTATTTCAACACACTATTTTAAATTGACTGGAATTTTTTGTTTGTTTGTTGAAATGGCTAAAAATCGCTGATTTGATTTTAGAGCAATTGTTATACATCTTTCATCGCAATGTAACTTTTTTTATTTAAAAAATTCTTCTAAAAATAAAATATACTTCTTTGAAATTTTAGTTAAGGCATATTAGCTGATTTAAAGTTTAATTAATCTGATTTGAAATAAGTATTACTTTTATTTTAAAATATCGCTGGGTATATAGCTATAAAAATCACTTGAGGAATATAATGTGAGCGCCTATTTTATATAATTATGGTACTACTCAGTAATTTTAAAAAATTATGAAAATTTTCTTGGTAATCTAATTATTATTGAATTTAGGACATTTAGGATTTAAATAGTTATCGTTTAAATAGTTATATTATATATAGTGTTCTTATTTCTTGATAATGCCGTATATGGAGGCCCGTATTAACAAAAAATGGCACGTTTATACAAGTAAAAAGGAAAAAATTCTTTGTAAAATATTGGGTTATCTTAATTGTAGTAAGCTTTTCAATTTATGATAAGTGTTATGGGAACTTACCTGTAACGACAACGAACTCTTCCTGACATTATAAAGACTGATCCTCTCAAGAGAGAGGAAGTAGAACTGGAGTGAAACGAGTCGGGACAATAGTAGTTCACTCTAAACTAGACTGACATTCATAACAGTGGTGACGAGGATATTGGACCATAACAGTGGCGA
This sequence comes from Acanthosepion esculentum, assembly GCA_964036315.1. Lineage (NCBI taxonomy): Eukaryota > Metazoa > Mollusca > Cephalopoda > Sepiida > Sepiidae > Acanthosepion > Acanthosepion esculentum. The sequence goes on from OZ038489.1 coordinate 39,532,133, forward strand.
CGAGGATATTGAACCATAACAATATCGAATCGTCTATCCACGTAGCCTTTAAGAAAATGTTGAAATTATCTCTATTTCTGTTATGGGATCTTACCTGTAACGACAATGAACTCTTCCTGACACTATAAAGACTGCGCCTCTCAAGAGAGACGTATTAGAGAATGAAGTGGAACGAGTCGAGACGGAACGAGTTGAAACAATAGTATTTCACTCTAAACCAGACTGACAGTCATACTAACACCTTCAACTTCTTGTATTATTATTATTCTGTTTAATATATCTTTGTTATTCCTACTCTTGTGTTCGTGTTGTTCTTCCTTGGTCCTAACCTTGGACGATAACAGTGGCGACGAGGATATTGGACCATAACAATAAGTAAATATAATTTCTACACATTAACAATATGAATTAACCGTTACAAATTAATACAGAGATTTAAAAGATTTAAAAAATTATGAATTATTCTCATTAAAACTTTATAAATTATTCTAATTAAAAAAAATGAAAACAGTTTGAAAAAATTCATTATTCACGTAATTTTTCTTTTCCAAGAATATTTTTAAGATCAGATGAAACCAAACTAGAATTCTTTGGTCACATAAACTCCTGTTATCTATGGAGGAAAATCAATGAAGCTTACATGCCATAAAATAACCTCCCTACAGTTAAGCACGGTGGTGGCAGCATTATACTCTGGGAATACTTTGCAGTTTCTGGGCCAGGATAACTAGTGAAATTACAGTGTATCATGGATAAAGAGCAGTATTTGGATATTCTTTAAAATAACATAAAACAAGCTGCCCGAAATCTGTCTTTGGGGCGTGACTGGACGTTCCAGCATGACAATGACCCGAAACACACAACACCATTTCTTACAAGATATTTAAATGACAAGAAAATAACAGTATCGGTATACACCACACTAAGTCCTGACCTAAAACCCATTGAAAACTTACGGGCATATTTAAACAAAAAATTCCTTCGCATTTGAAGGAACAAGAAGCTACTGCCAATGAAGAATGGAGCAAAATACTTATAGGTGTGCATAGTGATCTTGTAAAGACCTATAAAAAATGATTGAAGTCAATAATCAAGAAAAAAACTTTCCCAATTAATTATTGGGGCAAGAGGGCCAATAATGTTAAATGTTTTTTGTATTATTTTTTGACATTAAAATAAAGATTTTGTTGTGGACATCACTGGACATTCTTTCAAATCGATTATTTCATCTTTGTGAAAAATTGGGGAGGGAATAATTCTGTCCACAACTATATATATATATATATATATATATATATTATAGTTTTATCATATAGACAAAAGCAGTTTACTCACTACAACGATGCAACTTCGTTTCGGTGCATTTCAATTGCACTTCGACTGGTGAGAACGTCACTTCCTTTTTCCATTTGTTTGAGAAAAATATAGATAAATCAAAAAGGTGACGGTGTGAAATAATAGTGAAGGGTGAAACAATAATTATTGCTCTACTATCGGTAGCGACCCCTCGTTTGAATTAAGGCTGTGAACGTTAGAATTTATATATCATTTTCATTCTCATTGCATCGGATATATATATATATATATATATATATATATATATATATATATATATATATGTATATATATATATATATATATATATATATATATATATATATATATATATATATATATATATATATTAGGTGTATTTAGGCCGCAAAAAATTATTCCAAACAAATTTCATCAAGCAATACCGACAGGGTCTGTCTATTTAACTTTATATTTTTTTTCTAACTTACGACTAAATTGATTTCGTTTTTCTAACTTCCGTCAGAATTAACTTCCCAAATTTCTTTTATTGCATCTATCCGTTTATTGTATCCATATTTATTTTACCCATCAAAATCCTCTCGACTGTTAGTACAGACGTTATCAAGGTTACTGGTTTTGGTTATTAGGATAGCGTGTTTAGCAAATTTCTAAGTTTGCTAGAATAAACTTCAAGTCACTTGGAGGTGATGTCATGTACAGCAGTCAAACTGAATTCATTTTTACTTCGTCGTTAATTTCCGTGTCCACACACACACACACACACACACACACACACACACACACACACACACACACTATATATACATATACATACATACATCCATATATATATATATATATATATATATATATATATATATATATAAAGAAAGAAAGAAAGAAAGAACAGTAAGATATAAAATCCTGTGTTCTTATAGATATTTTTATTTTTACACAATAGAGCTCAATATAAATTTACAGAGCATTAATATTATAAATTAATTGATTTAAAATATGTTTTTTTTCGCTACACAGTGATAACCATGTTTCAAAAATGGAAGCTAAAGCCTTTGAATTTAATTTTGTTATTAAATTAAAGACATTAGTTTCATTTCCTCGTCAAGCGAATTTTGGAGTAACTTATTTTTTTAAATTTACGGTTTCAAAGGCACGGCAAAGATTCATAATTGAGGGTTTCCAAGGATACCGAGAAATCCATTCATCTAGACAAGGGGTGGTAGGGTGTTCAATTTTTTAATTTTCATTGTATCAGTTAATAGTTACATTCGAAAGCGGAGTTATGTTTAGGGATTCGGGTAGGGATGTATTTTTCAACACATTCTGACATCCGCTAAATGTATGTCATCTGGGTTTTTTTTTTTTTATAAAACTCCTATAACGCAGTGAATGCTGGAAGATTCTCTCAAAGATGAAATCTGAAAATATAGAGACATGTGGTTTTACCAACGACTGCTAAGAATAACATGGACAGAAGATTTAAATACCAAATTGAGTCTTGAAGACATAGGAATACCGAAAAACCCGGTACTTACAAATAGATAAAATCTTTGGGACACCCACTGAGGAAAGAGAACTTTAATACGCACAGGATGTAAAAAAACGAGTAGCAAAGCCAGACAGTGCAATTTTGCAGGAGTGTATTAGTAGAGAGACAAAAATCGACAGTAAATTGTCAAAAAACTGAGAGCATCAAAAATCTGGAAGGCGTGGAGAGTCATTAGCCCCCTATCCTAAAAGGGCACGGCATATAGAAGAATAAAAGAGAATATTAGAAGTAATAGTTCCTTAGATGAAGTATTGTCAATTATTATTTTTGTATTTTCCCCCTCATCGTGTGTCACTTGCATTTTTAAAATTCTCTGGGGAGACATAATGAGGCATGAAGACCTAGAGAATTTAACACTCACAGGGCGTACTGAAGACAGAAAAGTAGAAGGAAACAATGATAACTTAACTAATTTGGTGTTAATAGACGGCAGAATAATGGCAAAGGGGTGTGGTAAATATTAAAAAATACTGACAGTTTATAAAATACAGGACGATGTGGAGAGTAATGAACGCTTACCTCTTGAAGTGATTTGGCTCAGAAAATGGGAAAATATATATTAGTATATTGCTATAAACTTTATATTTAGTGGGTATATATATTTGTGTTGACTATTTTGTGTTTTTGTTTTTTTGCCAGCCTAGAAATCGAAAAGCCCTATTAAAGATGAAGCAGATAGTTCCCAACGAGAGTTGAGCATTTCTTATCGAAGGGTCATTGAGCCTGGCTTTGTCACGACAGCTTCGCGTGTTGGTAAAGTACACTTGGCTCAAATAGGATTTCCCTTGTGATAAAAGGAATAAAGGTCGAGAGACACATTTACTTTAATAAGACCTCAATATCCAAGACGGTAGTGATAGATTTCAATGTTTAAGAAATACAGATGTCCACTCAAAAACGTGTACACAAAAAGTTAACGTTTCTAGTAAGAACAAATATAATTTTTGATTGAATATAATTACGTGGTGAATTGTGATATCAGTTGAATATTTGTTAAAGGAATCATTCTTTTCTGGTTGCATTTGCTCTTTTATTTCCAGCGAGCGATTTCAAACGTTCCGCTCTCAAAGTTGTATTCATTGATCTCATTGACTAAGTCAGCGTGTTACCTCTCACTGAGTCTCAGTAGTAATTTATTGTTGCCTCTTCGCGTTCTTCTTGAATGAAGGCAATACGCAGATGATCTCGAGAGGTTGAAACACCTCATGCCCAGAGCTTTATCAGTTACAAATTCAAGGAAAATCTCTGTCCACTCACAGGGGAGACGACTCTTCTCTTCTTTCTTTCGCTCGTCGAAGTCGTATTTTACGAATTATTTCACGATGGAAAATCTTCACAGCCGAAGCCTCGAAAGAATGAAAACAATCACTTTGTTCATGATGCGAAGGGTTGGTTTAAAATAGGCAAAATAAATGAGCTGATTACAAAAGGATACATTCAAAAATAGAAAAGCTAGAGAACAGATGAAAGGCTAGAAATGGGGATCTGAAGTGTGAAGAAATGCTGGGTGTGACGATAAAATACATCCGCCAGCAAGGCCCCTGATCGGGAGATTGGCGGTTTTGAGGAGCGCGCAACCACCTCTTAATTGCTGTTATTCCAAGATCCACCCCGACCCGTCGTGGTAGCACCTCATACGGTCTCAGCTATGGGCAAATAGTTAACCATCAGACTGGGATGGAACACTATGAAAGTATAAAAATACATTTTTATAGTGAAAATATCAACAATGCATTTTTATAGTAAAAAATACCAGCAATGCATTTTCATAGTAAAAAAAAATACCAGCTATAAATTTTGTTAAAAAATACCAGCAATTCATATTTGTAAAAATAAATACCAGCAATACATTTTTGTAAAAATAAATACCAGCAATACATTTTTCTTAAAAGAAATACCATCAAAATAAATAACGACTGATCCATGACTTGAATAGGTTGTAGCGTTCGGAAGGGATCCACACGAACCTGTCCCAAAAAGCAGAGGTTCATAAGAAAACTCCGTCTGGATGGAACTTCATCCTTACAATTGGAATACAGAGGGAATGAAGGATGGATGTTGCAAGGCTGATAAATCTGAGCAAATTATTCAGAAACTGGACCATTTTGTTAGAAGCAAAGAAAAGAGGGCTGAACTGTTATGTGATATCGGTCCTTCAATATGGCAGCGAATGCTCGACAGTCTCCTCACAGATGAAGCAGAGAATCGAGGTGCCATATATATGGATCTGCAGGAAGATGCTGAGAATACTATGTGAATTCTTCATTTCTGCTCTAATCTGACTCTTTCTAAGAAGAATAATGAGAATACAGTAGACCGAACATGTAAGTGACGATGAAGGCTTTGAAAAATGTAAATAAATAGGTGACGTTTTCTTAAAATCGGGAAGGGAGAGCTAACAAGCAGGAAGAGATAACTGAAATTTCTAGGGCACATAAGGAAAGAAGGTATGGAGAATTTGGCACTCACACGACCTACTGAAAGCAAAGGTAACAGAGTAAGGCAGCGCGTAACCTACCTAGAGAGTTTGTATAAATAGTTGGCAGAAAAGAGAGATAGCAAAAAAAAACAAAAAAATTACTACAAAGTACAGAAAATTGTGGCGAGCTATGACCGCCCACACCCTGAAAGGGCAAAGGTCAGTGACACTTTAAGATTATGCCACTTTTTATCTTTTCTTATCGTTAATTAATTACGTGATCTCAACGCTTAAAAATTGATAAAGTCACAAATATCTTCTATACGTTTCTTATTCGATGACATTGCAAGTGTGCTATTTTCAAAACCACGTTCAGCTTTCAGCTATAGCGAGTCTGACTTCAAACCAAAGTCCGACTTTTTAATCATTTAAAAAAAATAAGCACTTACTCCTCTGCACGCAATGTTTACGATAACAGCGATTGAAATTTAGCTTTTATAGATCAAACTGTCCATTTGACAGGAAAAAAAAAAGAAGATAGAATGCACAGTGCTGTTTATACCTTTTTACATATTGACACGCGCAGGTTGCTATCAGCCAAGAGTGAGCTTAGCCCCTGCTAAAAAGAATGTAAACAACGCGTGATTAGGATTTCATAGCGAGAATAACGTTTTAACCAGATCTTGCCAATATAGACGCCATGTTTATTTACTTAATCCATTATGCCACAGAGCTAAAGAGTAACTTCGATGTGGTGTAATGGTCAGTAAGCTTGTCTAGATAGAACGGTTATAACTGAGTAGTACGTTCGAACTTCCCTGTGTATCCCGTACTTCAAAGCCTTATGCTGCATCTAGGCTACACTTAGTAAGCTGCTGTGGCTAAAGGGGAACTTTGACGTTGTGTAATGTGTAGCAAGTTGGTCCCGCAAGTCAATTAGAAATAGTTAATTCACTTGTCACTAGGTTCTCTGTATTCCGTGAGCAGCTATCTATAAAAGTAAACAACCTGTGTTTCGGATTTCAAGCTGGAATAACGTTTTAACAAAATCTTGCCCATATAGAGGGCCATGACATTTGCTTAGTCCAGTATATATTAAGCGGGCACTTCAACCTGGGGTAAGGGTCAGCAAGCTTGTATCGCTAGACTTGTTATGTCTCAGCAGTGTGTGCTATTCTCACTGGGTGTCCCGTACTTGAGGCATTGTTCCGTATATTAGTAAACTACACAGACTAAAGGGGCACTTCAACGCTGTATAGTGGACCGAAAGCCAGTCTCGCAAGTCAGTTAGAAATAGGTAGTGAGTTCAATTCCCACTGGTTAATAGGGCTCTTCAACCTGAATCCTCTATATTTGCGAGAGTGGGCACCAGTCAAACGCGAGATTAGGTTTTCATGCAAGGATAATGTTTTAATCCGCCCATATAGAGGCCGTGATATTTACTTAATCAAGTATGGCAAATGGCTAACGGGAAATTTCGACCTGGTGTAATAGTCGTCAAGCAGCTCTTGCTAGATCAGTTATGACTGGCTTACGGACACATCACGTGGAGAAACCGGTTCCTTTACGATCACCGAAGTTAAGCAACGTCGAGCCTGGTCATTACGCGGATGGGTGACCGCTTGGGAATATTAGGTGCTATAAGCTTGGATGTGTGGGTTTTGTAACGGATAATGACTCGGAATTTTTAATCGGAGAGCCGAGTTCCAATTCCATTCGGGTTCGTTATATTCACTTACACAAAAATACTATTGGGAAATCTTTCTCCCGGCTATGGGTTAATTAGTAAAAATCGTGCCATTAAACAATTATTAGCTCCAAAAATAAAATTGTGTACACAATTTCGGCATTAATCAACCTAGAGGTTGACATGCCGCTAAAAAAAAAACAATCTATGAATCTTTCTCCCGGCTATGGGTTAATTAGTAAAAATCGTGCCATTAAACAATTATTAGCTCCAAAAATAAAATGGTGTACAAGATTTCGGCATTAATAAACCTAGAGGTTGATATGCCGCTACAAAAAAACAACCAACCAATCAGTTATCACTGAGTAGTGAGTTCGATCTTCACTGGGTGCCTTGTGCCGCATTTAAGCTGAGCTTAGTCAATCGCTATGGCTAAAGGGGCACTTCGACGTGGTGTAATGTTTAGCAATCTGGTTTCTCAGATCGATTAGAAATGAGCATTGAGTTCGATTCTCACTGGGTCCTCAATACTTGCGAGGGTGGGTACCCACCCTCAAAAGAGTAAAGAACGCGTGATTAGTATTTCAGACGAGAAACACTTCGACCAAACCTTGCCAACCCTGATACCATGATATTGTCTCGTTAGATCAGTTACGACTGAGTAGCGACTTCGATCCTCAGTGGGTCCTCCATACTTGCGGCCTTGTGCCACATCTTAAGCTACGCTTAGCAAATCTGTATAGCACATGGCTAAATGTGAGATGAATGGTTGAGAGCTTGCCTCCTATGAAAAATCACTGTTATCCTGCGTTTTTGACAACCTTTGAGACGTAGACTTTATGAATTTAAGTGCAGTACTAGATTGGCGGCAAGGTCTCATCATCATCAGTTCGCAGTTGAATTGGTTAGATGTAACCGTATGTTCTATGCTAACAGTTTCTTCACCCGCACTTCCCATTTTAGGAACTCTCTTTCGGCTTCTTACTTTCCAACCAATTTTGATGTTCAGAAATTTAAATGCAATGTCAATCATTATCTACTGTCTTGATTACGTTTATGTTCTTCTCGTTCCCTTGTGTTTCTCTTCTTTTCTTGTTCTTCTACATTTAGTAACCACTTGCGTCTTAGTTGCATTGCATGTGGTGACATGATTAAAAAAATAGGGGAGTTATCTCAATCTATATCTAAAATTCTGAGACTTCAGTTAGTCCGTCCGTCTGTCACACTCACTAAAATCGCAATTTCTTGTCTGATCAAAACCAAAATTTGGGGGAGAATTGCAGCTAGGTCAGGTGGTGATATAAAGTACACTTAGTTTTACAAGGTGAGGAGCTTAGTACAATAAATTTTAATTTATTTTTTTGGAAAAATTAAAAGTTTTATTATTTAATATACAAAATACTCATTTTATCTTAAAAAATTAACATTGAAATTACAAATAGATATTTCTGTCTATATTTCTGAGATGAGGTATTATGTACATTATTTACATTATTCGGACTATTGTCCTCATCTCTGTCGCCATATTTATCACAACGTTTCGGCCGTGGTACGCTCCGGCCTTCTTCAGGTGGTTGGAATGTCGAACTGATCCCTTTATTTCGCTCACTGGGTTAGACTGTTCTAGTTCCACATTTAATGGATGTCAGTTATCACCTGTTAATTTTCTCCTCTGAAAGTTCTCCACTGCCTTAACCGGGTATTGAACTCACACTCTTTGGGTCCTCTCACTGGATCTAACCAACGCCTTTATCCACTGTGCCATGTGTCCTCAAAGACCCAAAAGTATAATATCAGTTATGAACATGACCAAAATCTGTTTGCCATATCTAAAAATTAAAAATAGGCTTATTTTTCAGTGACATTTAAAAGACTGTTTACAATAGTACTTTACTTTATAGTCGTATAACTTGTAGAAGAGAAAACGGCTTACCCTCTGGAAGAAAGCGCCTTGTACGTGTCTTCCGTGCAAAATACCTGGATGAAAACATGGCCGAACCAAAAGCTACAATTTAAGCAAAAACCTGATCTCGTAGCTCAGAGAATTTGCGAGACGAACGTGCCCTATGCAAATTTCTGAGCCTCAGCCACTTGAAAAATGAGCATGAGCAAGAGTACAGCAGAGGCCGACGAGTGAGTCATTCAAAGGCGCCAATAGCACATTATAACCTCGTGGAATGACAATATCTCCAGATTCCATGCAACTGAGTTAATTGATTAGAAAATAGGTAAACTCAGTCATTATGATAGACAGTTTATCGTACCTGAATCTGTCTTGCCCCTCTATAAGTCTACCATTCGTCCGTCTCTTGAATATCGTTATAGCATCTGGTCTGTCACTTCCGTTGTGTATATAGAGACTCTGGGGAAAAATCCAAAGAATCTGTAATTTTATCGGCCTTGACCTGGCATCTTGCCTTCAATTACTTTCCAGTCGGCGTTATGTAGATTCCCTGTGCCTTTTCTAGAAAAATGTCCATGACAATTGTCCTGATGACCATTCCTCTTTCGTCTCTCAACGTCATGAATTTAAGCGTAGTGCTCGATTGGCAGTTAGGTCTCATCATTTTATTGTTGATATTGCTAAATGTAACCGTACATTCTATTCTAACAGTTTCTTTTCTCGTACTTGTCGATTTCTTTTAGCTTCATTCTTTACTATCAATTAAAATCTACGATATTTTAAATGCAATGTCCTGTTCATTTTTTGTGTACTTTCTTATCAGAAAAGTTTTCCCATTTTGCTTCACCGTATTGACTTTCCTTCTTAATAAACTCTTGAGTCTTAGTGGCTTTAGTGCTTTGCTTGTGATATAATTATTACAAAAATGTAAATCTTTCTTTAAATCCCGTAAAACATTTTTCTCAAAAGAATTCTGTTTAGATTCAAATGTTGCAGGCAGTTATTACGAATATTAAATCCATTTTTTTTTTTTGCTAAAGACTGTCTTTGCCAGAGATGATATCTTTCTGCATCAAGAGAAAGACAAGTGTTTAAACGCTGTTCCTATTTGTAAAAGCACGTGGAACCTATTTACTTTGCTTCTAAATTCTTCCGATATACGACTTCACTATTTAATCAAACATTTCTAGTGTTTGATTGGTTAAGAGAAATGCCGAGTACAGAGTGAAGTCACTTTTTAGGTTTCCTTAACTTATGCAAAACGATTGTTTCTTTCTTTCTTTCTTTCTTTCTTTCTCCCAATGTCTTTACATATATCTAGCTATCTATCTATCTGGGCTAGCTAGCTATCTACCATGGTCTTTACATCTATCTATTTCTCTTTTCAGGTTTATTCTGCGAATATCTATCTATATCATTCTCTATCTACTTACGTTTATCTTGATATCAATATATTCCTTCCAGTTTTTGGAGATCTATCTATCTATCTATCTATCTATCTATCTATCTATCTATCTATCTATCTATCTATCTATCTATCTTTCTTTCTATCTGCTATTGTCTTTACATCTATATATTTATCTGTTCTGATCTGTTCTGCTAGTATCTATCTATATCATCCTCTATCTATCTATCTATCTATCTATCTATCTATCTATCTATCTATCTCTCTACTTCAGTTTATCAATATATTCCTTTCAGTCTTTTGAGATCTATCTATCTATCTATCTATCTATCTATCTATCTATCTATCTATCTATCTATCTGCTATTGTCTTTACATCTATATATTTATCTGTTCAGATCTGTTCTGCTAGTATCTATCTATATCATCCTCTATCTATCTACTTCAGTTTATCAATATATTCTTTTCAGTCTTTTGAGATCTATCTATCTATCTATCTATCTATCTATCTATCTATCTATCTATCTATCTATCTATCTATCTATCTATCTATCTATCTGCTATTGTCTTTACATCTATATATTTATCTTTTCAGATGTGTTCTGCTAGTATCTATCTATATCATCCTCTATCTATCTATCTCTCTATCTATCTACTTCAGTTTATCAATATATTCCTTTCAGTCTTTTGAGATCTATCTATCTATCTATCTATCTATCTATCTATCTATCTATCTATCTATCTGCTATTGTCTTTACATCTATATATTTATCTGTTCAGATCTGTTCTGGTAGTATCTATCTATATCATCCTCTATCTATCTATCTATCTATCTATCTATCTATCTATCTATCTATCTCTCTACTTCAGTTTATCAATATATTCCTATCAGTCTTTTGAGATCTATCTATCTATCTATCTATCTATCTGCTATTGTCTTTACATCTATATATTTATCTGTTCAGATCTGTTCTGCTAGTATCTATCTATATCATCCTCTATCTATCTATCTATCTATCTATCTATCTATCTATCTATGTAATTTCTGAAATCATGTTCATCTTTATGGTTGCCAGCTGATGACCCCACGATACTACTGCTCTAAATACAATATATGGAATTCCCTTACAATGCTGAGGGATTACGAGACCCCGTGTTTTGACGTGATATTGGATAAAATTGCTTGTATTTTGTTTTGTTTTTTTATCATAAATTGAAGTGGAAATAAAACGTTTAGAGTGTGAGGAATGTATTTGGGAACACATCGGTAACGAGGCATAAGACTATGAAGACCTAATGCAATATTACTCGACATACAGCAGATTATATTAGTACTGAAAAGTGTGTGTTATCTGTCGCGTCCATAAAAATAAAAAATTAATTATAGTGACAAAAGTAATTATAATAAAATAATTATAACAATTATAATTTGTGAGACTACCCACCTCTGCAACTCGTTGCACAAAGATATAGACCCCACGTCGTAGAATTTATGTGCGGCGGATCGAGCGAGAGGCAGGCTCACAGGCAAAAGAAAAACACAACTACAAACTTGGGTAGGACGAAAAGAGGAGGGAAGGCGTGTGACCTTTTTGTGGATGATTAACTCTGGGCTGATTCTCGGCTGGCAAAAAATATATATATCTTAGCTAACAATGTCCGGCTGCTAATGGGTCGCTCTTCGTTGTTACGTGCTCCGGCCTAAATCAACCTTCCTCGAACCTAAACTAAGTCTAACTAACTGCCGTGACCCAAAGCGATCCCGTATATATGCAGAATCCTCTTTCATCATTTCCGGACAAGGGACACCCACGAATAAACCCATAACTTTTTCATGACCATTTCTCCCTTTGAAGAAAGTGGACATAAAAATATTTCTTAGCCTAGCTGACTCCGATTCATGGACATTAAATTCAGACCCTTTTAAGTTTTGACCAGAGCCGGTCTTTTTCCTATCTTCGTATTTTGACAAGTACTTAACACTTATCTAACCTTTTGGCCATATATCCAAAACATGTTTTTATCTAGATTCCTAATCTAGTCATTGGGTCATGAAGTTTGATACCCAGGTCAAATCTAACTAATCTTCTCGCACATATGTGTGTGCACGCACGCACACACAGATGTGGGGGTGTATATATACACACACACAGATGTGCGGGCGCACACACACACGATTGCGCATATATCCAACTCATAGTGTCACAAATTATCATTAATTTACTCATTCTAGTCGAATGAGAATTGGCACCACCTTTCTCCTCTGCATACACAAACACGTGACATTCTCACTTTCGGACAAACAGCTCCCACGAACAGATCATTAACACGTGCGTCAACGGGTGTAAATTCTCCAAATCGTGTAACAGCAAAATTGTTCAATTGTTAGATTAAGCTTTAAAACGTTGTATCTTAGAAATGATGAAAGATATCTTACTGGAATTCTCCGAGGGTTTTATAACATTACTGAACTCTATTTTGAGCAATGGGAATGTAAAATTACACTCTAAGCTTAACAGACGTATCGTGATGAAATCGATTATAAACGAAAATGACATATTCATCATTAATTAATCATAGCTAAAGATCGGAATCTCATGAAGTATTGAAATAAATTTCATATATATATATATATATATATATATATATATATATATATATATATATATATATATATATATATGTATGCAGGTATGCAGTGAAATAGGAAAGAACACGTTAGTTAGATAATCCGGTGTTCCTTAATATTTAGCTTTATTTTCAAAAGGACAGTGCTCCATACAGAAGTAGAGCTTATATTATAATAATATTTTTAGTTTTTAAAAATATGATTCCTCCGCTACATAAGAGTTCTCATGTTTCAAAAGCGAGAGCCGGGACCCCTAACATAATTTTTTAAGTTATGAAGAGTTAAGGCGTCTGGACCCGCTTCCTTGTCAAGCGAGAATTTGGGAATAGCGGGTCCAGACGCCTTAACTCTTCATAACTTAAAAAATTATGTTAGGGGTCCCGGCTCTCGCTTTTGAAACATGAGAACTCTTATGTAGCGGAGGAATCATATTTTTAAAAACTAAAAATATTATTATAATATATTATATATATATATATATATATATATAATTAAGTAATTCCTCGAGTTTAGAAGAAACCTGAACAGAATGCAGAAAGCACTGGACAGCCGTTTCGTCTTATGTTTGGGACTCATCAGCAGTGCGCATTTAATACCGAGAATTGAAACACGGGCAGTTACGTTATCAGGCAAACGTCATACAACCTGTACAAACGGGCCTCAATTCTCGGTAGATGTGAACTGCTGATGAATCCCAGATATAGGACGAAACGGTCGTCCAGATGCTTTCTGCATTCTGTTGAGGTTTCTTCTAGACTCGGTGAATTACTTAATTATAATTATCTCAAATCCTCCTAATTTCTATCACTTATATATATATATATATATATATATATATATATATATATATATATATATATATATATATTCCAGGATCTTTTATCAATTTATTCAAGATAATCTTCGCCCTCTCTAACCTTCTAACTTCTGTCCTGGAATAACAAGATGCCGCACAGATTTCACGTACAATTTCATTCACAAGTCTTTTCCCATTGCTCTTTGAACTGTAATAGCTGAAACCTCTCTCTCCAATGCCAAACGTCTTGTGAATTGGATGATTTCTAATTGGTCCCTTTAGTTCTAAATTGAAATGATGATCACGCTTCCTGTTGTGAACTCCGGATCCAGTTTTCCTCTCTGTTGTTCCCTATTTTTAAAACTTATTCACCGTTCTCTTGGGGGTTCTTGAATGGACTTTGAAGATGGAAGTCAGAGTATGATTGTTGGTACCATTACTGAAGGCCTGAATGATCTTTTTCCTCTCACCAGTGCTCATTTGGAAAGACAGTTGGCCTGACACAAAATGATTTTAACCTGTTCTCTTTTTAGGTGAATAACTCAAAGAGTTTTTCAGTGATTCTTAAGACAAATGGTTTCAAGATGGCTAAATTCCTATCTGAAAACCTGGAAAAAAGAAACTCAATTAGTTCTGTGATTTTTTTTTTTTTTTTTAGATATTAAACATTTTGTGGGATCGACAATTATGCTGTTACACGTCTTGGACAATTTTGCTGTTACACTCGGTATATAAATGTTAAGGGGGTTTGTAATGTTTACTTAGAGTTATAGCTCACCTTCATATATGAACTATAACAAATAGTTCAAATTAGATTAAATTCAATTTCTATATGGTTTCACTGTTTAAAGTGAATAACGTCTCGTCTAGCTAATGGAAGTCTTTTATTTGCGATTTTCTTTTATTCTTCTTTTTCTTTCTTTCTTTCTTTCTTTCTTTCTTTATTTCTTCATTTATTTTTTTGATAACGCCGGATCATCCTTGAAACCTGAAAAGGCAAAACATTTTTCAAAGTGTTCTTATATATTTACTATAGATAGATATACTTTCAGCGATAGCTAAATTGACACATACTCGTACAGCCAAAGTTTAATATGCAATCACATTAACTTCAGTAAGTCAAAATGATCTGAACCCATCTTTATCAAATCTAAACTAGTTCATTTCCACACTTGATAAAATCCGTAACTAAGTTATTAGACATTTTAATGGCTTTTATTTGAGATATCTGAAATTTACGAGAATGGACCGTCTGAAGTTATTATACAGATTAAAATAATATTACTGTAAGGCCTCTGAAACCTAATAAATGCTATTTACCTTTCTCATATATATATATATATATATATATATATATATATATATATATATATATATATATATATATATATATATATATATATATGTATTTGTGTATTTAGGCAGTAATCCTTCTTTCGTGCACATTTCATTAAAAACGACTGACAAGGTGCTTTTATTTAGGTTTTTTTTTATATAATTTCTCGTGCGATCTAATAATGTTTTCTTTTCAGATGATAAATTATATAAAAACTGTCCGAATGTTCTTTTTATCCGAGCGCTTTCGGCTATACATTTAGCCATTTTCAAGGATTATATTTCAACTGTTAGAATTAGAAAAAAATTGTTATATGTAATGTTTTATAAAATGTTTCATTTTTTTTGTTTCAAAACACGGTCAAGATATTATGTCCATGTTCAAAGTTAATATTATTAATAATTAATAATTATTAAGGCAGCATATCTTCATTCAAGCCTGTTTAATTAAATATATGTCTATTTATTAAGACGTCTGACTCTCCAATTGTCGGAAACAAGTTGTATCGCACAACATTTACAGGCACATTCCTGTCCACCTTCACAATACAGGAAAATATTTGTTGACAACATTAGTATACTACACCATAAAAATAAAATTTAAAATTCTCGAGGCGCTCAATATCAAAAGCAATCAACCAACACTGAAAAAAATGTATTACGATTATAGTAGCAATGTTTTAAAATGCATTTGAGTTGACTAACATTTAACACCATATTGCATTTTAGTATTTCTGGTTACTCTCTTGCATTGGGAACACTTGTTTACAAAATATCGTGACCATAATGGTTAATTTTAAAATAATTATAACACAGATCCTTCACGCGTGCTCACAAAAATCACCATGAAAACGATTACAGTTATATTTAGTATATGCTCGCAATTCACCCCTAAATATAACATCGGAGATCGAAAGTACTTGTGTTAAATAAAGTACGGAGACTTCCTTGGCGATTTTCAATTTAACACCGGGAAGCTAATTAGAGAACGAGAGAGGATTATCATAAAAATAAAAATAGACATTAATATGTCTATTTTATTTAATGAAACGCGCGCCCACACACGCGCACACGCGCACACACACACATACATATATATATATATGTGCATATATCTGGATATATATCTAATAATATCTAAATATTTAAAAAAAAAACTCATATTGAAATTTTTCTTTTCTTTTTCCCTCTTTTAATATAACTATTTTTCCTTTTTCTTTCTTTCATCCTCTCCCTTTACCTTTTGTCTAGACAAATTGATTTCATTTCTAAAATTAAATATTTAAATATATTCATGAAATAAATTATAAACAAAATGGATTTTTATCGATTGTCTTTACTTATTATTTTTACTATATTGCTCTCTTACTTACATTGAGATTAATGTCCTCCTTGGAAGTATCCCTACTAATTACCAATTATTATCATATATATATATATATATATATATATATATATATATATATATATATATATATATATATATATATGTATGTATGTATGTATGTATACCTTGGAAAAAAATCTCTTGCAATACCGCCACCCGGGTTTCGATCGCTCGATCTTCTCAGGCAGGTTTTAAAAGCTGTAGTATAGTGAATTCCACAACAAAATTATACAACACCGGAAGGTGGATGGTAATGGTGGTAGTGAGACTTAGAAGTGGGAGGGTCGCAAAAATGAAATAAATTTAAAAAAAATAATTTTAGGGGAAAACACTCATCCGAGATCATAATTGTTCAATAAATATTTGCCCAAGTGCCTGCACCCGGTTAACACTTCAGTCCTTTAATTGAACAACACTTGCTTGTCTGGATAAGTTGTTATTGCCAGCTTCTCCTCCTGACATAGTCGGCAGCCTTTACCACGGACTTTACCCGGGTTGACTTTTCTAATTATCATCCACTTCAAACATGGATCTCTACCGTTCTCTTGTTTGTAGATCCAGACGCAATCCGCCAGTTTTGTATCACTTTTGTGGCTCTCTAGTCTAAATGATGTAGCATGATTGTAAAACATCTTTTTAAAACGGCCCTCTATGCAACCAATGTACACTTTTCTGAAGCCGCTAACGTCACTAACTTCTGCCGAATAGACTATACCCGTCTTACTGCACAGGGATGCAGAGATCTCGGAATTAATGTGTATTTTTATTTTGTATAAAATAAACAAATTAGTCCATATTGATGATCATGGATTGTACCGTGACGACGGGCTGATGATTGTATAATATATATATATATATATATATATATATATATATATATATATATATATATATATATATTTAGTTTACGAAAAATTAGGTAATCCGTATGGGTAGACCCAAGGAGGATAAAATCCAGAGAGCTCAATGTAAAACAGAGCTAATAATTTAAATAAAAACAGGCCACTTTAAGGTTCCATATAATAAATTATTTCACCACAGCCCTTTTAAAGGACCGCGGATCATCAGATTTTACTTCCAAATGTAAAAACGAAAAATGAAACTGGCGGATTGCGTCTGGAGTTACAAAAAATCACAGCATGCCTTTTAATTTCATTTTTCGTTTCAACCTTTGGAAGTAAAATCTGATGATCCGCGGTCCTTTAAAAGGGCTGTGGTGAAATAATTTATTATATGGAACCTTAAAGTAGTCTGTTTTTATTTAAAATATATCTATATATATATATATATATATATATATATATATATATATATATATATATATATATATAAATTCTTCCAAACTATCCAACAAATTCATTCAGTTTTTATGTATGTGGACTTATATGCTGGTCTAGGGACCTGCATACAAGTCCACATATTGTGCAACAGCGAGGATCTTGGGACACAACCACAGGAATATTTGTGGACGCTTTTCACCGTCGTCTTTCGTCTCTTAGTCTGTCAATACGACTGATTTCAAAATTTCGCATACATCTCTGGCACAAATATCTCCAGTTATTTTTATCCAGTGCACCTCGCCCGAAGTTAGTGTGAGGCGCCTTGACAACTGAAAGGTTACTCTTTATCTTGTCTTTATACCTCAGCCACGACCGTCCAAGAGTCCTTTGTCCACTCTCAAACTGGCTGTAAATGTGGACCTTAGGTATTCTGTCGTCACTCATCATTGCAACATGACCAGCTCAGCGAAGATGACACTGATTCAGAAAAGTCTCAATTCCATCAATGTTGCATTTTGTGAGAAGATCAACATTGCATACCCTATCCTCAAAAGTATAGCCGCAGATAACTTTTGTGAAAGACATCCATCTGATTGATATGAGACATATATACAGGGTGCGGCTGGTATTTGAGGACAGATTTTATGGATTAGTAAAAAAAACTTGCTGAACAAATGAATATAATTATATTTCATTACAAACAAGTAAACATGAAATTTAGCTAACTATTATTTAATTTTATTCGATAAAATTACTACTAGCATCAATAACTGCCTCTACACGAGATCGAAATCGGCTGCAAGTTCTGGTTAATTAGTCCTTATTTATGTCAGACATTACTCGAACTATTGCAGCTTTACGAGAGTCTTTGGTGTTATGAGGCTGTTTATTAACCTTCTTCTCAACAACGCTCCACACATAATAGTCTAGTGGACTGAGATCTGGAGAGTTAGGAAGTCAAATGTTGGGTTGTGATGTGGTCGTACAAATGGTCAGCCATCCATTCTTGCAACTCTGAGAAATCGTGCAATATCCAAATCGCTATGATCAGCATTTAATGCCACAATCACAGCATGCCTTTTCAATTCATTTATTATCATAGGGTTTGCCATTCTTGATTTCAGAAAAATAAAAGCATTAGAAGTTAGTAGGAAGCAGTATTAATCTTAAATCTCTATGTCCTCAAATACCAGCCGCACCCTGTATATATATATATATATATATATATATATATATATATATATATATATGTTTATATATATATATTAAAAAATAGGAATCACTTAAACACACGCTACCATGGTTTCAACCATTAAGGCCTCAGCATACGGTAGATGCTATTAATTTCCTTATTCTTAATTGGTTTATTTTATGTGCACACAACAGTAAGTGTGAGAGAAGGGGAGGTGTGATGTAAGAATGGGGAAGTAGGGTGGGACGGGGAGTAAAAAAATGGTACTTTCATTCGGATTCGTATAAACCCAAAATATATATTTTGGTGTGTTTACACGCTGACATGACCTCAGACTTTTCCTTCAACTGCCCTTCCTGGCCTCGACACGCCACCACTGCTAGTTCTTTTGGCTGAAGCAGCCCACAGACATCACCACCCCCAACGTAAGGATCGGCTTTCAAAAGAATGCTTCAACTTATATTTTGTCTTTATTTGTTTCCATTAATTCCTACACATGGCTGGCCAGTCTGGTACAATTTCTATGGTTTTCCATTTCAAACGATTATATATATATATATATATATATATATATATATATATATATATATATATATATATATATATATATATATATGTATACTATCCTCCAAAAAGTTTAAGATTACTTACAATATTATGTTTCAAAAGCCGACTTTTATTTCAATTTTATAAATATAGATGCTTTTGGGGTAAAATTACATGAAATAACACGTTGCACAAGGTTTGGGTACATTCGATATGGAATAATTTTTTATTGCTGTATCTCGTTTACCCGGCATTCCCAGTGTGCGGAGGCTGATTCTAAATTGTTTTAGAGACCTCTATTTTGCAACAACGAAGTCCAGAGTTGCTACTGGCACTCCTTATGCGTTGTCAGATGAAGAGACACCACTGAATATATGAATATATGTTTCATAATTGGTATTATGTTTTTCAGGTTCAATTATTGAAAAATATTAATAATAATTTCAATTTTGCAGATTCAAACTTACTAAGGGTAACAAGTGTAATTTATCGCCTGAGAAGAGACAAACCATCGTCACATTATGTTATGAAGGCCATAATTTCCGAGATATAGCCCCCCAAAAAATTAAAGTTCCATACACTGCAGTTCGCTCCGCTATTGTGAGAAATATGGAACTGGCAAAAATAACGACAGACGGCAGTCAGGTCGGCTAAAATCCATTTTTAAATCGCATGATAATTTCATCAAAATCATCAGGTCTTCGAAACAGGAAACTGACAGTCCCTCAAATTGCTGCACAAGTAAGTGAAGCCGTCACAGCTAATGTGTCTGCATCAGAAGTTATGAGAAGACTCACTGCAGTGGGTCTAAATGGCCGTTGTGCTGCTTAGACCATTGAATAAACGTAAGCGTCTCATATAAGAGGAAAACAAAAATTCAAAACTGAACTGTTGATCAATTGAAACGAGTCCTCTGGACTGACGAATTCAAATTTGAAATCTTCGGATCTCGGAGGCGAGTGGATGTGAGGCGATTAACTAGTGAACCAATGATTAATTGTGCTCTGCCACCTGTAATGCATGGTGGAGGAAATGTGATGACCTCGGATTGTTTTGTACGCAGCACCTTTGGCGATAATTATATAATTATGCTCTATTTTGTATCGAGCACTGATTTTTTTTAATAAAATATATTACTAAATGTTATGGGTCCTTACCTATAACTACAAAATGAACTCTTCCTAACACTATGTATACTACGCCTCTCAAGAGAGTGAGACGAATCGAGTCGAGACGATAGTAGTTCACTCCAAATCACACTAACAGTCATACTAACACGTTCCACATCTTGTATTATTATTCCGTATAATATATCTTCGTTATTTCTACTAAAGTGTACGTGTTGTTCTTCCTTGGTCCTAACCTGGACCATAACACTAAATAAATCTGGATTATACATCTTTTCTTTCCTATTGTTTGAATATATATATATAGGACGAAACGCCGTCCAGTGCTTTCTGCATTCTGTCGAAGGTTATTCTGGGCTCGATGAATTACTATATATGATTACTCTAAATCCCCCCAAATTTATTCACTGTATATCCTTGCTTGATCCAGCTAATGCTCGTGAGAAGCGACTAAGGATCAATAAGCACACGTGGCTCGTAGGGCACTGTTCCGAGGTTATCCGTATACTTGGATGAGTATCGCTGCGGAACTGAGTGAGTAGCGACGCTATATCGACTCTAGTTGGTCTCTTCTTCGTCACCGTAGTACAGTTGGTATAATGTTTGCGTTGTATCGAAATGGTCCGGGTTCGAAGCGTATTGCTGTTGAGTCACAAATAGGACGAAACGGTCCTGTTGAAGATTATTGTGGGTTCGATGAATTACTATATATATATATATATATATATATATATATATATATAGAGAGAGAGAGAGAGAGAGAGAGAGTTGGCTTTGAAATACAATCTTGAATTTTTGGAGGCTAGTGTATATATATATATATATATATATATATTGGCTCCTGAAAAATTATTTTCGGTTGAGCTCTCTGGTTTGAGGTGTGAATGTGTAAACAGTGACTATTTAAGCTAATATTGCACGACTCTTCGGAAGAATTGAGTCACTGTCAGTCACTGTGTGTTTATCTAAATCTAAAAATAAACACGCTAAAATTCACCTTCATCCCTGCCGACGGCTTAGTGGAAGAAGTTCCGACTGACGCAAATTCAGTCAGGTTTCGATCCTAGCTAGAGGCAACCGGACGTCTAGCCACACTGATGAGCTGTGAAACAGCGAAACAGTCTGTCTGTGGATGACAAATATATATATATATATATATATATATATATATATATATACAGGCTAGTGTGTGTATGTATAAATATATATATACACACTAGCCTCCAAAAGTTCAAGATTATGTTTCAAAGCCGACTTTTATATCCTATTTTATAAATATCGATGGGTTTTGGGTAAAATTACATGAAATAACACACTACACAAGGTTGGCTACATGCGATATGAAATAAGAAGTATCACCTGAGAAGAGGCAAACCATCGTCACATTATATTGTAAAGTTTATAATTTCCTATATATACCCCCAAAAGTTAGTTTAATACATTACAGTTCACTCTCCTATCGTGAGAAATGTGCAAGCAGGCAAAAATAACGATAGACAGCGTTGAGGTCAGCCAAAATTCACTTCTAAATCACAAGTTCATCGCCACACTTCGAAACAGGAATCCGACAGTCACTCAAATTGCTGCATAAATAAGTAAATCTGGCAGAGCTAATGTGACTGCATCAAAATTTATAAGAAGACTCACTGCAGCTGGTTATATGGCTGTTGTGCTGCCAGGAAATCACTGTTTAGACCGGCGAATAAACGTAAACGACTAATATGGGCGAAAAAACCTCAAAACTGGACTTGATAAATGGAAACGAGTCTTCTGGTCTGATGAATCCAAGTTTGAGTTATTTGGATCTCGGATGCGAGTGCATGTGAGAAAAAAACTAGTGAACAAATGATTACTGCTTGTGCTGTGCCACCTGGTTGAGGAAACGTGATGATCTGGTATTGTTTTGCAGTTGACTATATTTATCGGGTGCCATGATATTGAATCAACATCCCACAACGTTAGGCCATTCCATCTGGAAGACGGTTGATTATACATTTAATAAAATTTACCTAAAAACTCTGAATTATTTCCTTTCTATAGAGTTTTTTTTTAAATGTTAGGGTTTCTTCAATTTTTGGAGGTTAGTATATATATATATATATATATATATATATATATATATATATATATATATATATATATATATATATATATATTGAATTGGACAGAGTCCGACAATTTATTTTAAAGACATTTTTTTATATGTTTAACGTTCTTTTTATTTTTATAGATACAAGTATTTAAGTAAATGCCCTGTTCATAATAAACAGTATTAAATAACATTTACCGGCCTGAATGTCCGAGAAATTTTCATACAAAACTTTCGTTCTCCGACAGGAATCGAACCTGTATCCTATACGGAACCTGACGCTTCTCTGTGGCCGAACGGTTAAGGCACGTCACGCGAAATGACGGTTCCGTATAGGATACAGGTTCGATTCCTGTCGGAGAACGAAAATTTTCCATGAAAATTTCTCGGACATTCAGGCCGGTAAATGTTATTTAATACTGTTTATTATAAACAGAGCATTTACTTAAATACTTGTATCTATAAAAAGAACGTTAAACATATAAAAAATGTCTTTAATATATATATATATATATATATATATATATATATATATATATATATATATATATCAGGCTGAATCATAATTAATTTCCTACCAGTCTGAGCCATAATTGTAATGACAAATGTATTATACGTGGCAGTATAAAATTAATACGTGGCAGTATAAAATTTAGAGTACACTAAGTTTTGTACAATGAAAACCAAATTCATGTGGTCATTGAAACCTTTTCACATGAAAACCTGCAGAATTCTACTCAAAATTATGTCAAGAACGGAAACTTCAAAAAGGTCTGAACCGACAAAACTCGTTCATTTTCATACTTGGTAAAATCTCTAATCAGATCATGGTATTATTTTGAATATCTGGTATTTACTGATGCAGCTTAAAATATTATATATATATATATATATATATATATATATATATATATTGAGTACTTTCAGATAGTTTAACAGTCAGTAAGATTGTAATGCTAGATCAATTGAGTATTGTGTTCGATCCTCGATATCATATATATATATATATATATATATATATATATATATATATATGAGTGAACATAGAAACCAACACTTAGAGGCGACAGTCTGTTTCATGCTAGATGCAATCGTCAGGCCACCTGACGATTGCATCTAGCATGAAACAGACTGTCGCTTCTAAGTGTTGGCTTCTATGTTCACTTTTATATTTACACACACTCTATCTCTGATATTGAGCACTTTATCCCATAAATATAGGACATCTTAAGACTATATTTCTTCATATATATATAAATGTTGAGACATTGCTCGAAATAATTTAACAGATAATGAAAAAATGTAACAAACTTAAATTGTAAAGGTACAATTGTTTTGGATATATGAAGAGTTTAACAGAGATCATGAAATGGCAAAGAAAGCTGTTGAAACTCTAACCAAATTCTGAAATAGAAATAAAATAAAAGAATTTCAAGAACTTGTCATATTGCGAAAAAATTAATCTAAAACGAGTTCTTGTAAAATATGCATTTTCATACAAGCACTGGAATTGCGGGAGTCAAGAAGAAAAAAAAGTGTCAAATACTTTGGAAATTGGGATCCATTAAGAAGTCTCCCAAGCAACCTCCTTTCATTAAAGCCAACATTTTAAAGTGTCACAATCGTGCCAAGGAATACATGTACATTGACATTCCTAAAGTAATTTCCACAGACGTATCTCAGGTGACGCTTAATGAACCTGATGGATGCACCGATGGACGGATTTTATCAGATGCAGAAATGCCCGCAACTAAAAGAAGACAGCAAGAACCAGCGGTGTAATGATATGAAGTGAAAAATAGGTAAATGGGCCATTCAAAATCAATGATGGAGTGAAGCTAAACGGTGCTAAGTACTGCAATGACATGGCACACGTCCCAGCCTCACAATTTTAAAGCCAAATGTGTAATTCTGGTCTGGTGCTCCTGGCTTTCATCTCGAGGTTCTTTAAATCCAAAGAGGGTTCTGTAATGTATTCGATCCCGGTATAACATCTCGAATTCAGTCACTTTCTCACCGACGTAACGTGGTTTACCTCTGTCTTTTCTACAAATATTTTCATGCAAATTGCTATGAAAAGGTTTTTTTCCCCGGTGCTCTGAATACATGAATTTAAGGGTGCCACTGTATCTAGATCCTACTTTTTACTGTTGAAATAGCTAAATGCAATCGCCACTTCTACTCGAAACCTTTTTCTCGTACTTCCGGTTTTTGGAACTCCCTTCCGTTTACTTGTTTTCTTGATAACTACAATCTTCAAAATTTTTAATGCAACGTCAATCCTTATCTTCTATATTCTTGAATCCCGTTCATTTTTTAATGTCCCTTCCTCAGTCCACCCTTATACTGTTTTCTTTAACTTTCACTTCCTTACGTACTCAGTGGCATTCCCACCTTGCTCGGGGGAAATGATTAAAAATGTGTCCTCGTCTTTCTCTAATATAATGTCGGGGTTCTTGCAGTGCCATGTCGCACATGGAAAGATGTCATTGGAAGCATTTCCAGTGGTAACCTCTAGGCCACACTATGCTGCAGTCTGTGTCAATTACCAGGCTGTACATGTTACCTCAGACGAGCGACAGAGACCTAATATTCCCGGCCTTTTCCTCAACCTTCCCTTCTCCAAAATTCGTATTATTCGTATCAATTTCTACTGTATGGAATCGTTCTTCTTTGACACTTTCCTGGTATCCAGGATATCTGTGAAACTAATCTTAATTCTTCAATCGCCTCCTCTGAATTCTCGGTTAATGGCTATCTTCCTATCTTTTGAATGACTCATGGATGTCCTGGGTGTTTATGTTCGGGAATGTCTACAACTGGATAGGGAACTCTCTCTTGAATTTCCAGACCATTCTTACATGTGTCCCCGTCTTTCTCTAATAAACTCAGTCAACTATCTCGTTTTATCTTTATCGTTTCCCTTCCTCTCATGACTGTTGCGTGCTAAATAGTATTTCTGATAATATAGATAATGACCTCTCTCTACACCCGTTTGCAAATATCTTTGTATTCGCCGACTTCAATGCTCATCGTATCAGGTGGCTTAATCCTCTTGTCTCTGACCACGCTGGCATCCAAACATTGAACTCTATCACTCAATCTCTTACGTAAGTGGTAGACTGCCAACACGTTTCCCCAGTAATCCTGACAGACTCGGGATTATTGAGAAAAATCCAAAGAAGGATCTCTAATATAATCGATCTTGACCAGGCATCTCGACTTCAGTGACATTCTCGTCGACGTAACGTGGCTTCCCTCTGACTTTTTTACAAATATTTTCGTGCAAACTGCTATGACAAGCTTTTTTCTCTGGTGCACTGAATACATGAATTTAAACGTACTGTTATATAGGCATCTAGATCCCACTTTTACTGTTGAAATAATTACATGTAACCGCCACTTCTACTCCAAAAGTTTCTTTTCTCGCACTTCCGGTCTTTGGCACTTCCTTCCGTTTACTTGTTTCCTTGATAACTACAATCTTCAAAAATGTTAATGTAACGTCAATCGTTATCTTCTATATTCTTGAATCCCGTTCATCTTTTATTGCCCCTTCCTCAGTTTACCCTTATACTCAGTTTTTTTTTCTTAACTTTCACTCCCTTACGTGGCATTCCCGTCTTGTTCGGGATGAAATGATTAAAAAAAAATGGTGTCCCTGTCTTTCTCTAATAAACTCAGTTTACTATCTCGTTTGTATCTCTGTCTTTTCCCTTCCTCTCATGGCTGTTGCGTGATAGATAGTATTTCTGATAATATAGATCGTGGCCTCTCTCTGCACCTGTTTGCAAATATCTTTGTGTTCGCCGACTTCAATGTCCACCGTGTCAGGTGGCTTAATACTCTTGTCCCTGACCCTGCTGAAATCCAAACATTTCACTCTATTACTCAGTCTCCTGCGTAAGTGGCAGACTGCCAACACTTTCCCTCGGTAATCCTGACAGGCCCGAAATTACTGATAAAATCCAAAGATGGATCTCTAATATAATCGATCTTGACCAGGCATCTCGACTTCAGTCACTTTCTCACCGACGTAACGTGGCTTCCCTCTGTCTTTTCTACGAATATTTTCTATTGCTCTGACGAGATTTTTCCTTACTTCCCAGACTACATGATTTTAAGCGTGCTACTAGATTGTCATCTAGGTCCCAGCTTTTTACTGTTGAAATAGCTAAATGCAACCGCCACTTCTACTCCAAGAGTTTTTCTCGCGCTTCCCGCACGTGGAACCCCTTTCCCTGATAACGACAATCTTCAAAAATTTAAAAGCAACGTTAATCGCCATCTTTTTTCTTCTTGAATCCCGTTCATCTTTTATTCTTTCCTCGTTCCTCCCTATTCTCAGTCTTCTCTTTATCTTTCACCCCTTGTAACTCCTTGAGTGTCACTCCTGCCTTGCTTTGTGGCGGATAATTAAAGAATTAAATAAAATTATGAATACCAAGCTCCTTATCGTGTATCTAGGCTTACCAGTGTGTTTATTGAGCTTACAAGTTTTACAGGAGACAAGATAATGGATTTCAACCATCAATTCCCAATCTGGATCTGAGTGAAAATCCGTGGCCATTTCTGAAGACAGCAAAAAATACAACAAAGCTGACCACTTGGAAGCAATTAAAAGCAACATGTCAGAAACGGAGCCTGCTGATGCCAAGATCTTAACAAAATCAGTGGCTAATAAAGTGCCTACGGTGACCCTGGAAGAAGCAGCATTGTATAAACAAGTAAATTCTTAAAAGTCTTATCATATGCGTTTGTTATTTGTTCTGTTAGAGGTGTTGATTAAATGTAGATGATTATATTACCTTATTATTGCTCTACTATTAGATGGATTCCGTTTAACGCAAATGTGGGATTCCCCGAAAGAGTAACAGAGATTTTACTAAAAAAAAGATCCCCGTCTCCTATGGTACTGACCACCACGTGAGATACTGAAAACTGCTGAAAAGCTTTTAAAACCATTTTACCACAAGAAAGACAATGATATCACTGTCACTAAGAGGCAATGGATTACTGAGAGTGGAAAAGAAGGCGAAAACATTAGTGAGGAGAAAGGGCACTGAAAGAATATATTTCAGGAAGACAGGAGATGGCGATTGATGTTACATTCAAATTTTTAAAGATTTTAGTTGGCAGGGAAGCAAAAAACTGGAAGAGTGTTCTCCATACGAGAAGTACGAGAAAAGAAACAATTAAAGCAGAATTTACGATTACACCGAGCTACTTCAACTGTAAATAGATGAACCTATTTGCTGATATAGTAGTATGATTAAATTCATGCGGTCGGGGTACCAAGCTGGCGAGTGCATTAGAACAACTGTCATGAAATACTTGTAGAAAAGACAGAGTGAAGCCCGGTCAGAGCGGTGTGAAAGTCACTGACGTCGAGACGACAGGTCAGGACCGGTAAGATTACAGACTCTTCTTTGTATTTTGCCGAGAATTCCAAGATAAATTACAGGAGCTCCAGACCAGATAACATAATGTTACTCAAGGCAAGAGCACGTTTATAAATGTGCAAGATTGATGCCGTTTTGAAAACTTCTAGCACAGTGAACTAACTTTCTTAGAAGCAGACCTCGCAATTACTTCAATATAATCACTCTACATCATGTCGGTAGAAAACGTGAGACTAAGAAGGCGCAATGAGTTGCTCTTCTGGAGGTTAGCATCAGCCATGCTGACGGAGGACAAAAATGGTTCACTCTGATGATTGAAAGATTAAAAGTTTCGTTTTGGAGTTTAAGAATTGATTGGGGGTGATTTTTCGAGAGCAACGACCAGTTCTACTTTATAGGACCTATCGGATTAAAATTATTTCCTGATACCAAACGATTTTCCAGACAACCTCTTTCACTGAATCAACACCCAAACTCAGGTTGGTTGGTAGAGAGGGAAAAACACCAAAAATTATCACCCCCTTCCACGCGGGTCTTACAAATCAATGGGTCCAATACTGATATGCAGCCTCCTCCTCAATCTTTGTCTACGAAGCAGAGCATCAATACATACATACATGCATTCATATATATATATATATATATATATATATATATATATATATATATATATATATATATATATATATACATACCTGTTTCATTAGAAAGATTGGATACTGACTCTTAAGGTCGATATTCGATATGTTGTAGCTGTCAGAAATCGATATAATAACAATCATGTTCTGATCTGATTATCAGCGATGCTTCTTGTGCTTGTGGAGTTTGTCGACAACTCAAATCAGAAATGGTGGGAAAAAAAGGATGGGGACAACCAGTGCTCCATTCGTTGTCGTCTTCTTTTAGAATTATTATTTCTTCCATATTTTTTTTTCATTAAACTTCAATTTTATCCTCTTCCTGTGCTTCACAAATTCTTTCTATAACCATTTTTGCTTTCTCTTGTCTTTTATCCCCCCACCCCCTGCTTTAATATTAATAATTCTGTCTTATCCCTCTTTCTACTTCATCACATTCTCTCTTCTTTTAACTTTTACTCTTCTCTTTCTTTACCAGTGTGTCTCGCACTCCTAATGCTTTTTCTCTGACGCCTGCAATATTCTTTCTTTCTTTCTTTCTTTCTTTCTTTCTTTCTTTCTTTCTTTCTTTCTTTCTTTCTTCTCCTTCGAAGCGATTCTTTCTCTTTTTGATTCGCCTTCTATTATCAGCATCCACCTTTTTCATACATTTTCTCTATTCGTTCATTCGTTCTTTCTTCCTTTCTTCCTTTCTTTCTGTCCCTTTTTCATTCTACGACGATATTCTTTCTTTCCTCTTTTCATCTCATTCTTTTCCGTTTTCATTATCTTCAATGCTCTTTCTTTTTTTCTTTCTTTCTCTTTTCCCATTTTTCATCCTACTTTGATATTCTTTCTTTCTTTCTTTCTTTCTTTCTTTCTTTCTTTCTTTCTTTCTTTCTTTCTTTCTTTTCAACCAATACCTATTTCCTTCATTTTCATTATTCTTTCCTTCCTTCTTTTATTCTTTCTGTCTCTTTTCTATTTTTTATTCTTCTTGAAGAATTCTCTCTTTCTTTTCATCTCATCTGTTTCATTTTTCATTTACCTTCAATATTCTTTCTTTCTTTCTGTCCCTGTTCCCCTTTTTCAACCTACTTCGATATTCTTTCTTTCTTTTTTCATCTCATCCTTTTCCTTTTTCAATCAACTTCAATATTCTTTGCTTCTTTCTTTCTTTCTTTCTTTCATTCATTCATTCTTTCATTCTTTCATTCATTCATTCTTTCATTCATTCATTCTTTCATTCATTCATTCTTTCATTCATTCATTCATTCTTTATTTCTTTCTTGATTGCTTGCTTTCTGTCCTTTCCCATTTTTTTTCAATCTACTTCCATTTTCTTTCTTCTTTTCATCTCATCCGTCAATATTCTTCTTTCTTTCGTTCTTTCTTTCTTTCTTTCTTTCTTTCTTCACTCTACTCTTCTTTATCCTTTTCAACTTATCCTTTTCCTTTTTAATTAATCTTCGATATTCTTTCTTTCTCTTCTATGTTATTCTTTGTCTTCCTTTCTCTTTCATGTCGTCCGACATCATATCATCATTCTCGCATCTTATTTCATTTTCAATTCTACTCTGGGGACAAACAGATGTCTGATTGAGTAATTGATTTTTTAACTCCACAACATGCCTACAAAGAATAAATAGATAGATAGATAGATAGATAGATAGACAGACAGACAGACAGATAGATAGAAAGAAAGAAAGAAAGAAAGAAAGAAAGAAAGAAAGAAATTTGTTATCTGCATTAATATATTAATTGCTGTCAGTTAGAAGGGTCATTTTCTGTAAAAATCACAAATTAAAGACTTTGCATTTAAATTATAAATCTAAATATTTTAAATCTATTTTTTTTATATATATATATCCGAGTCAGGGAGTCACGTTGGATTAATGGATAGCGGATCGGATTGAGGAATCGGAGAGCCGAGTTCGAATTCCATTACATTCACTTACGTGCTAATACCCTTGGGAAAGGTGTGAATCATCTTCTTCTTCCCATAGCTATGGGTAAATAGCAGCATAGACCGGGTTCTTTAGCCTTGGGTGGCAACTGGTCTGCAGTAGAAAGTAATGGTATCGAAAGATACATGATCGCCTGAGCGTTTATCACGCATGGTACATAACTGACTGACTCTCCAAGTCAACCATATTATATACGAGTCAATATATATATATATATATATATATATATATATATATATATATATATATACGTGTTTGTGAGTACGTATGTGTGAGAGAGAGTCTGTGTGTGTAGAAGAATACACCTTCGTTATAGGTATGTTTTTTATTATTTCATACCAAGCAAGGCAATAATGCCACTAAGACCTATGGGATAACTGACTTTGAAATGATATGAGAAAAAAACCCATAACTCGAGAACCCTAACCATCAATTAAAGTTACACCACTACTAACCATGGGTATATCATACCCGATTTTGAAAATATCAACAAAAAAAATATATAAATCTTTATTTGAAATTTTTACATGCAGGCACTTCAAACTTTGTACTTTGAGATAACATTAATAGGAACTGAAAAACATATTATTTAGGTAAGAAAATCATGTACTGAAAATTATAATTAAAAATAGGAAGATTTGCGCTGGGTACTATATACCCATGGATAGTGTTCTAGCATTAAGAATAATAAAAGAACTGGGGTTAAGACGACAGAAAATAACAACCGACACTGGATTTACATTTTTGAATATCAAGCTTGACTGGAAACCAAGAAACTGGAAAAGAGTCTCAAAAGCCGGAAGTACGAGATGAGAAATTGTTAGTGCCCGAACCGACGCCATTTCAACTGTAAAATGTCGAATAGCTGCTGTAGTATTGAGCTTAGTGTAGATATTTTTAAGCATAGGAGAATTTTGACGCAAGATGATAAATATAATAGTGAGCCTAGTGCTTATTACTTAGTCGTAATTGATCTGAGAGTCAAGCCTATACACCATCACACTACGATGAAATGCCTGTGTATATGTATTGCTTTCCAAATTTGTCTGGCAGATCATTTACTAGATTTGATTTCGATTGTCACTGAATGGTATTTAAAGGATACCGGTACGGAATAAAGAATTGGTAAGCTGAGTACGAATTCTAGCCGGGATGGTTACAGTTACTTGGCAAAGGCATGAATCTATCTCTTCTTTGCAGCTATACATTAAATAGTAAGATTTGTATATTGTTAATTCACACGCAAAAAAAGAATAAGACGTAAAGATATCAGTCAGGCAGTCTCACTAAGTGACCTGCTCCTGCAATTTGTTGCCAGATTAAGTCCAGCTGAAGCAGTTACGGATTCACCGTCGGTGTCGGTGTTGGAGCTAAGTTAAAAGCCGATTTTCCGTTCAGATATGCCGTTCCGACTTGTAAGACTGGCGGAAGACAATCCTCCTATCGCCAATTATTTTTATCTGGTATTACCTGGTTTCGTAATGATTAAGTAAGTAATCTTAGTCTAGTGATAATCGGGGATTAGTGATGTAGGTCCTGTGATATGCTAAAATAAAATTAGTATATAGCTATATAGGTAGAAATGTTCTGAGATAAATAAATGATTTTTGATTGGTTGAAATAAGAAAGAGTGGGGGATAAAAATATACGATAGGATATAGAGAATTAGATAATTAGCTTCGGTGTTCTGGGTTGTCTGAGCCGAATGAATGATTTTTAGAAAAGTCACAGCGCCGTCTCTAGAAATTAGCTTCCATTCAGTTTTGAGGATTTAATCGATCATTACGGTTGACCCTAGTTGATAGCTAATCTTAAAGTATACTCTCTACAGCAATCCACCCACCCACCCAAAGAACTGTTTCTTGGAAGTCGATTATTTTTAAGAAATAAAATCTCATCGAATCACGATAATATTTGTCAACCTAAAGAGGATTTTACAAGTACTCATATAAAACAGTAAATTAAGAGGAAGAAGATCGTGCAGCGGTGCTAATTTCGTTCAAGGGAGAAAACAACTAATTCGAATTTGCTGTAAAAATATATATTCAAAATGATGATGATGATGATGATCATCATCATCATCATCATAATTCGCATAACCGCATGTAAGGTCATAAGGTCGCCTCGCAACTGGGTTGCTGACTAGGTCCACCCAGCTATGTCGGTGGTGTTGTCATTTATGCGAAGCGCATCTTGGGCAAAGTTAAAATTTCACGGGGCCCATCCTTCTCAAGGTCAGACCGCAGTCGACCTCCTCCGGCTTGAAGAGTCGCCCTCGCTCACGCCCTAGTCAGGCTTATGGTCATATCAATGTCGAAACACCGGTACTCGTACGACCGCAACGTCGAGCCTGGTGAAACTTTGGATTGGCGAAGAAAATAAAAAAAAACGAAGGTACACACGTCGATAGATTTGCCCAAAGGAGAGCCTGAACAGTACGTAGATAGATGATCGCAAGCGAATACCAGTTGCTGTAATCTTGGATGTGTTGGTAGTGTAATGGACAACGGCTCAGAATTTGAAATCGAAGAGTCGAGTTCCATTTCCAGACGAGTTCTCAATATTCATTTACGCGAAAATACCCTTGGAAATAGTATGAACTCATACTATTTACATTATTCGGATTATTGTCCTCATCTTTGTTGCCATATTTATTTCAACGTTTCAGCCGTTGTATGCTCCGGCCTTCTTCAGGTGGTTCGAATGTAGAACTGAACCCTTTATTTCGCTCTCTGGAGTAGACTGTTCTAGTTCTACGTGCCATGTCTAATGGATGTCAGTTATCAGTCATCTCCTGTTAATTCCTCTCTCCAGGTTCTCCACCACGTTAACCAGGTATTGAACTCACACTCTTTGGGTCCTGTCACTGGATCTAACTAATACAGTTGAGGACACATGGCACAGTGGATAAAGTGTGTGAATTTGTAAATATGGCAACAAAGATGAGGACAATAGTCCAAATAATGTAAATGGTTTACATAATACCTCATTTCTGAAATAGAGACAGATACAGTATGAATTCATCTTTCCACCCCAGCAGGTATGGGGTAATTAGTAAGAATCGTATCACTAATTTTACGCCCCCGCCAAAAAAAAAAAAAATGGGACGATATTAGCAGTATGTTTTTCTCAGTATAGTTTACGATCTGTTAGGACCAGAAATCAAGTTACTGTATTTTCGTTAATGTTGCATGGTGTGTGATAGAGTGTAGTGATGCTGAAAACGGGCAATGCATAAGTAATGGAACCATAAGAGAATTTCACCATTCAACACTTTTTTGTGTTAAAAAATAATTTCTTTTTACAAAGAGAAATAAAGAACTTTATAACTGTATATATATATGGCCACTCGCATTCGAGGATACCCGTCTACAATGGCGGTTACCCAACCCCTATTGCATAGGCTGGCCAGGCGCATTTGTGTTTATTCAACACCCACAGAGCCCACCTGTGGTTTATACTGCAACTATGCTGAGCAGACCTTAATTAGAGTTTCTTGGATAGAGAGTGTTATCTAGCGTTATCAGCAATTTTGTACCATGCCAGCACGCGCAAACACTCGGTCATGATGACTTGTGACTTCGTGCTAGCATAGCTATCGACGGCCCCAAGGGTTCCGTCTACCGAATTTCACTCACAAGGCTTGGGTCAACCAAGTGGTAATTTTTCAAGCACTTTCCCCTCAAGTCTGATAACATCAGGAAGACTCTTTCCTGACAAATCGACTAAGGTGAAATTCAAACCCGAGTCTTATGGTCAGAATGCAAACGTTATAACCACTCAGCCACATACCCATTGTTGTTCATGATGACGGTAGTCTTTGAGTATAGAATCCAGAGGTTATCAGTGAATATTTCGAAGACAGTAGGGAATCGTATTTCAGGTTAGCAGTGGATATTGGTAGCAGAGCGTAGTTCTTCCTTCTGTCCTGGTCATCTTTGGTTCTGACAGGTTCGCATTGGACATTCGGAGAGAGTAACCAAATGGCCGCCTTTATATAAGACGGATTGAATATTTTACGCCTTCTGATTGGTTAACCTTCATTTTGGGGAACTATAAAGTGAGTCCAGTCATTTGGGTTTCCTCACTAGTTACATAGATGCACAAAAATTGTAACACCCATATCATTACAGAAAGTTCAAACGGTCAAAGTACGTCAAAGTAATTAGTCTTACTGCCTTTGGCTCCAATAATTGCCTTAATTCATTGAAAGAATGTCAAGATTCTCTCATTGGGAATGTGTTCCACATTATTTTTGTCAGTAATCCTAAAGCGTGGGTTTTGTTGGAGCACTTTTTTCTTCAGTTCCCACCACAGTGGTTTCGATTATATTGAGATCAGGCGATTCTACTGTCAAGTCTCCCAAAAGCTGAACATCTTCATCCACATTTTTTGTTGCACGTGAGCACCGTTATACCGGAAAAAAATCTCCGTCTTCTTTGGTCTTGCAGAAATTGAGACCGCAATAAACTAATATAGTTTTGGCTGTTTAGATTTTTGTCAAGCTTTATTATTTTTTTTCTGCCATTGCTTCTGATGCAACCCTATGCCATTAAGTGTCCACCGCTAAATTTTTACCATCTTTGTGGTGTATCTTGAATTGTTTCTTTCACCTAATGGTCTTCTTACATTTTCTCTTGCATTAGAATGTAACTCTACAGATTACTTTTTCCCACTTTCCAGAATCTCACGTTAGATGTTCTTTTGACCTCCTTCATCTTTTATTTCGTTGTTTTTCTTGTTATGTTTTTTTTTGTGCCGGTGTTAAATAAAATGTTATGTTGATTAAGATACATTTTTGTCTCGTGTTTTTTACTTGTAATGTAAGACGATACTTTATTACCTTATTACACTGAAGAAAGGAAATTGAAAACATTTTCTAGGTGAAAAACAAGAAAATATTGTGGCTTTTAAAGAGAACTAACCAGCAAGAAAATATTTGGACAAAAGCTGGTGCTGCGAATATAAACAGCGAGAAAAGGAGAAGAATATTAAGAGAGTTGGCTTAATGCTTAAAAACAACTCAACTGCTATCTTTTACTAAACATTACAAAGAGGATTGACTCTGGTGTCTGTAGGATTTTAAATGAAAATGCATTTTTCCACAACCGGTTTTATTGATGGATGTAAAGCCATATTGTATGAACGTGATGGCGGGTCTAAAAATTACATTGACCTAATCGAGTTGTTTACCTTGATAAATTATAGTACAGATTGGTAGTGTAACGGTTAGCGAGTTCGAATCCCGCCAGACTTCGTTATGTTCACTTTCACGCAAATTTCCATAGAAAATGTAGGAAAACATACTTCTCCGCACCAGCTATGTGTAAATACTGGCTTGGTGCATAATTATCAGGCGCTTTTTAAACAATATTTATTATAAAAAAAGAAACATAACAATTCAGCAATAACTTTTAAAATGATTATTCCGGAGCCGATGATTATCGACACGTATTTTTATAACCTGAAAATAAAATAATATTTTTATTAAAAAAAGTAAACAAAACAGTAATTTTTATTAACAAATAACTCGGTTACAAAAACGCCTGATAATTATGCACGAACCCAATAGCACGACTGGCGCGTTTCTTTTGTCTTGACGTAGCAAGCGGTCTAGTAGAAGGGAGGCTCTGAAAACAAAACCAACCTGAAAGGGGGTGGGTTCCACCTAGACAATAGGGGATGAGTTCCGTCTTCTTCTTCTTCTTCTTCTTCT
Source organism: Acanthosepion esculentum (assembly GCA_964036315.1). Lineage (NCBI taxonomy): Eukaryota > Metazoa > Mollusca > Cephalopoda > Sepiida > Sepiidae > Acanthosepion > Acanthosepion esculentum. The sequence continues at coordinate 39,568,492 of OZ038489.1, forward strand.
TCTTCTTCTTCTTCTTCTTCTTATTATTATTATTATTATTATTATTATTATTATTATTATTATTATTATTATTATTATTATTATTATTATTATTATTTCTCTTCCTTTCTGTTGTATACATATTGCGTTCCATCAAGACACTAGAGATTTGTTTCCGTCTAGACACTGGAGAATAGGTTCCGTCAATGACTGCAGTACATGAGGGGCCTGATAAGTAACTGAAAATAATACGTTCCTTCAAAATTGATAACAATGTAAATGCTTGAAGAAGACGCATTTTTAAGTGGTGCATGTCATAATCAACCGATCTAGTAGAAGGAAGGCTCTGGATTCAAAACCAACTTGAAAGGGGGTAGTTCTACCTAGACACTGGGGGGTGGCTTCTGTCTAGACACTGGGGGATGGGTTCCGTCTAGTAACTGGTGGATGGTTTCTGTCTGGACATTGAGGGATGGCTTCTGTCTAGACACTGGGGGATGGGTTCCGCCTAGACACTGGGGGATGAGTTCCATCTAGGGACTGGGGTATGGCTTTTGTCTAGACACTGGGGGATAGGCTCCGCCTAGACCCTAGGGGATGAATTCCGTCTATCACTGGAGTATGGCTTCTGTCTGGACACTGGGGATAGGTTCCGCCTAGACATTGTTCAATGACTGCAGTACATGAAAATAATAGGACCCTTCAAAGTTGGCAATAGAAAATGTAAATGCTTGAACAGGACGTATTTTTAAGTGGTGCATGCCAAAATCAAGCAGCTTAAAGAGTATATATATATATATATATATATATATATATATATATATATATATATATGTGTGTGTGTGTGTGTGTGTGTGTGTGTGTGTGTGTATGGAAGATAATGTATCGGCACGCTCATTTAATCTGGATATCGCTCATAAAAAATCATAGATACCAAATTAATGGAATGACTTGCAGTCTGCTGATATTAATCTCAACAGAAAACGTGTCTATCATTAAAAAGACATGTAAACAAAGATTTCTGGAAAAAATATAAAAACCCTTTGCATTTAACTTTCAAATCGAGATGCAGTGTGCCCAGAAAGAATACGGTAAATTCAGAAGGAAATTTATTTACCTATCATGATTCATACACAAACTGAATAGTCATTGTAGATATTCAAACCGTTTGTTTGATGGTTCAACACAAAATTTTAGGCGTGGTAACAAGGAGGCAGTAGATTTGCGAATAGTGTCAAAAGGAATTTCATTCCAAGCTTCAGTTAAGTTCCACCTCAATGAATCAATATCGACAATGTCACGAAGACCGTTTTGAATGTGAGTTAGGAATGTGCTCCAAATAACATTCGGATCTGAGCTTTTAGAGAGCCATTGAGATGGAATCGTGGATAGTGGCTGAGATTGAGGAATCGGAGTGTCGAGTTCATATTCCAGTCTGATCCTTTACATTCACTTACATGCTGATACACTTGGAAAAGGTATGAATCCTTTTCTTTTCCCCCAGCTATGGGTAAATAACAGAGCAGACTAGTTTTTATAACCTTGGATGGCAAACGGTCTAGGAGAAAGTAACTCTGAATTCAAAACTGTAAGTAACCCTGGAATAGTATATATTATACAGTTAAAGAATGGATCATTCGCATTGGCTAGATCATCTCGACTACGGTCAACCTGGATGGATGGAGATGGGCCAGTTAGAGCTGGTGTATTTTCTCGAAGATAAATTTGCGCGCTTTTTTACTGGACACTCTGTAGTTGAAAATTTAACAAAATAAATCGTTAAAAGACTGTTAAAACACATAGAATGGCAGAGATTTCGTATTAAGATTTAAATAATAATTCAAATATATGAAATATTGTTTATTACACTAATTGTTATTTCAGCGATTGAATGCGTTTGAGTAAACATCCCTGTTTACAAATCAGTGAAATTAATGTCTACCGGCCTATAGAAACTGTAACATCCCAATAAGTCATGAACATTTCCTAAAGCGGATACTTGAGCATTGTCTCGTTTAAGGACAACCATTCCAGAAAAAAATGGAAAGCAGGTTCAATTCTTCACGAGCGTCACATTTTCTGTAATAAACCTTTCGATGATGTAGGCCAATAGACGTTAATTTCAATGTCTGTAAATCTACGGGGGGGGGGTCTATTCAAACATGTATCCCAACCATAATAACTTTTAGAGTTAAAATAAATATTGTCGGATTGAAATATTTTTAGTGGAATGTTATGTTAAACAAATATATCTCTAGGGTTTATAGCTAAATAGTCTTTTTTTAAATATTAATGATAGTGGTAATATTAGCCGTTTCCTTATAAGGATATATTCGGCATTCATTGACCGAGCAACCAGTGCTACGTGAGTTACGCTTTTCTTCACTCCCTGGACACCGAGCTGGGATCAAAGTGTAGTATCTGTTCATCGCCCTTTTGGCTGGGATTCGATCACTGATACATGCCTGGCACAGGGATTCGTCCCTGCGCTGGTAGTATCGCGGCTACGTCTAGCTATGACCACGTTTGACCAGCTTCGCGACCGGCTTGGACAAGCTAAGACCAGCTAAGACCAGCTAAGACCAGCCAAGACCACCGGTCCGAGTGGAAACGCTCGGGTCATGCCCCTATCTCGCCCCACGTTAAAAGCCGACCTTGTGTCATAACCTGACTCAGTTGTGGGGGGGGGTCAAGTAGATACCAAGTGTAGTATCTGTTCTCAGATCGCTCGCTTAATGATCGCCTTTTGGCTGAGATTCGATCACTGATACATGCCTAGCACAGGGATTCGTCCCCGCGCTGGTAGTATCGCGGCTACGTCTAGCTATGACCAGCTTTGACCATATTGGACTAGGAACAGCTAAGACCAGCCAAGACCAGCTATGACTAGCTATGACCAGCTCTGACTAGTTTAGACGAGCTAAGACCAGCAAAGTCCAGTGGCCCGAGTGGAAACACTCGGGTCCCCACGTTAAAAACTGACCTTGTGTCACAACCTGACTCAGTGGAGGGTCAATTAGATACCATGTGTAGTATCTGTTCTCTTCATCTCTAATGGTAATGGTAATATTAGCCGTTTCCTTATAAGGAAACATTCGGCATTCATTGACCGAGTAACCAGTACTGGTGTTGGTTGGAATTTATACATTCTTTTTCTTAAAACAATTTTTTCCGGAAAATAGGTTTATCAAGTCCTGTAGCTGTTATCACTATTTCCAGTATAGATGGGAGTTTCCTTCCTAACCTTTTCTTTGAAGTAATGTGGAATGTCAACATATTCATTATGTTATTATTTTCTCTTCAAGTTTCAGGTGATGTCCATTTTACTTGTTGTTGCTGCAGAAGGTTCTCAAGTGATGTGATTTGTGTTATCCTGTACACTTCTTTGCGATTATGTAGCGCCATCCACAATGTTTGAAGGATGGTTAGTACTTTGTACTGGTTAGTACTAATTTTATGGTGAAGACATTGATTTGCATAATAAGATCTCGTACAGTTTAAGTCTGTAAGCCTTTTTTTCCAAACGAACATCACCATTATCATTATCATCATCATCGTCTTCTTCTTCTTCTTCTTCTTCTTATTATTATTATTTTTATTTCCTTTGATATCTGGCGTTTACAAATTTCTTTCCGGGTCCCGCCCAGGGACCTAAGGTTAAAAATGGCATCATGACACTTTCCACTGCAAAAAAAATACAATAAAATAAAAAAATAATTACATAGATAAAGCCCTTCGTAAAGTGTGGGCTGTACTTGTCAGAACAATTTTTTGTATCTCTTTGAGGCATGGACTTCCAGGGATCCCTTCAATCAGCCTACTGGAATCTTTTCCAACCAGTCCAAGGGCTCCAACTACAACAGGAATTGTTGATGTTCCCATGCGCCACATTTTTGAGATTTCTATTTCAAGGTCCTTGTATTTTGACAGTTTTTCGAATATCTTCAAAGATACATTGCAGTCTGCAGGGACTGCCATATCAATAAGGAGGCACTTATTTTGTTTGTGGTCTTTAATAACAATGTCTGGGCGGTTGGCTTTGATTGTTCTGTCAGTGTGTTTTGTGTAGTCCCATAGAATTGTAACTGGTCCTATCTCCGTAACTGGGTCAGGGTGGTGTTCGTACCAATTTATTATTATTATTATTATTATTATTATTATTATTATTAATCTTCTCTTTTCTTCTTCTTATTATTTCCCTTGCTTTCTGTTGTATACACATTTCCTTCCAGGTCCCAACCAGATACGTAAATGGCTTCAAGACATTTTCCACTGATCATAAAAAAACAAAAACAAAAAAATAAACAAGCTAAGATCATACACAGCTTTTTTTTTCTCTTCGTAATGTATCAGCTGTACTTGTGATTGCATTTTTTAAAAAGAATATTTAAGGAATGGGTTACCAGGAATCCCATCAATAAGTCTATCGGAACCGTTTCAAATCAAACCGAGAGCTCCAGCTACAACTGGAATTATTGATGTCCTCATGTGAAGAGGTGACGCTAAATGGAGTACACGAGTTGATGTCGGATTGTTTTTGTGGTCGTCCGTCTCGGTTGAGTTCCTCTTTTACAGTAAAAGTTTGCGAAAAACAAACAGAACATCGGGGTAGACGGCAAAGATATCAGATCGCAAAGCAGAGTTAGAGCTTAAGAAAGCTCGTCTTGAGCAGATGAGAAAAGAGCAACAGGCGAAAGAGCAGAGACTGAAAGCCGAAAGATGCTGAGAATCCTAAAGCAGTGAAACAGCCTGAAAATTTAAGAGCAGAGACAGAGGCTTTGCGGCAAGACTTATGAATACCATCAAATGAAACAGAGAATCGAAGTGGTAGCTTAAATCCGACAGGACTAGAGCCGCTTCAAGATCATTGTATTTTGATAGCTTTTTGAAGATCTTCTTCTTCTTCTTCTCATTATTATTATTATTATTATTATTATTATTATTATTATTATTATTATTATTATTATTATTTCCTTTCCTTTCTCGTGCATTTCTTTCTACCGTCAGAAATGGCATCATGACATTTCCACTGAGCAGTTTTGGATAAAAAATCACAAATATTTTACATAGATAAAGACCTTCGTAAGATGTGGGCTGTACTTGTGAGCACATTTTTTTGTATTTTTTTAAGGCTTGGGCTACCAGGGTTTCCTTCAATAACTTTATTGGAATATATTCCAATCGATCCGAGGTCTCCAACTACAACAGGAATTGTTAATGTCCTCATGTGCCACATTTTTGAGATTTCGATTTCATGGTCCTTGTATTTTGATAGTATTTCTGAAGATCTTTAAAGATACATTGCAGTCTGCAGGGACTGCCATGTCAATAAGGAGGCACATTTTGTCTTTGCGGTTTCTAATCACGATGTCAGGGCGATTAACTTTGATTATTCTGTCCGTGTGTATTGTAAAGTCCCATAAAATTGTTACAGGTCCTATCTTCGTAACCGGGTCTCAGTGGTGTTCATACCAATAATATTAATATTAATAATAATAATAATAATAATAATAATAATTATTATTATTATTATTATTATTATTATTGAGTGACATGGTTAGAACGTTGGCTTTCTGGTCATGAGAGGCTGGTTCGACTGTCACTTTTGATAATGTCGGCTTGGGCAGGCTTTATGTTGAACAATAAAAGATTTATTTATCAAAATTCGAACAATATATTCAATTCTAGATTTTATAACCGATTTCACAAAGCTTAAATAATGTTCAACGTTGGCGCCATTTTTGACACGACACACTTCAAGTAGTATTAATAATATTAATTAGTTGCAGGTTCCTTTTTTGAAATCTTTATTATTATTATTTTTATTATTATTATTATTATTATTATTATTATTTTCTTTGACATCTGGCGTTTACACATTTCTTTCCGGGTCCCCCCAGAGACCTAAGGTTAGAAATGGCATCATGACACTTTCCACTGCAAAGAAAAAAAAATTACATAGATAATGCCCTTCGTAAAGTGTGGTCTGTACTTCGCAGAACAATTTTTTGTGTCTCTTTGAGGCATGGACTTCCAGGGATCCTTTCAATTAGCCTACTGGAATCTTTTCCAACCAGTCCAAGGGCGCCAACTACAACAGGGATTGTTGATGTTCCCATGTGCCACATTTTTGAGATTTCTATTTCAAGGTCCTTGTATTTTGACAGTTTTTCGAATATCTTCAAAGTTACCTTGCAGTCTGCAGGGACTGCCATATCAATAAGGAGGCACTTATTTTGTTTGTGATCTTTAATGTCTGGGCGGTTGGCTTTGATTGTTCTGTCAGTGTGTATTGTGTAGTCCCATAGAATTGTAACAGGTCCTATCTCCGTAACTGGGTCAGGGTGGTGTTCGTACCAGTTTCTTTCAGTTTCCTTCCCGTAGGAATTGCAAATATTCCAGTGCAGATTATTATTATTATTATTATTATTATTATTTAAATAAGCCAAACCTTTCGGTTTCTCATTCTTCTAATTGAAACAACATTTCTCTAAATGTTTAATTCTTTTAAGTCGGTTTCCTTGATAGGAAAGAAAGTTTTATATTTTCCACTACAGATAGTCGTCGGTGTAAACAGTCATGATCGTTGATGCCGATTGTCAAGGTTGGTAACTATGCGATATTTTACATAATGCGATCTTATTAATATTTCCATCTGACTAAAATCATTATGTAGCTATACTTACTAGATTATAAGCGAAGTGTCCTTATATAATGTTACATACGTTGAAATGTCGTCAATTAAAAGTAGTAATATTACCATTAATTTATAGGAGAGACATTTGAGAGTTCCCAGGCAGAATAAATATTTTACCTAAAGTGACAGTGTCAAAATAATTACGAAAAAGATGTCGCTTCTTTGTCTTCATATCTATTCCTTGCTTACTGCGTACGTATTTTATCTCTTTCTTCACCGTCTTTTCCTCTGACTTTGTAAGTTCTTGTTAATCATATATAGCAAATGTCAAGACCTTTTGCCATACGCGCATGCGTGGAAATCCTTATAAGCGGAAGTTACTCCACTTCAGCTTTTGAGTATGTGTAAAAAGAAAGGAAAAAAAAAACTAGGGGATCATGTGTGCTGTGGATCGGAGAATTTAGTCCTCTTTCATTTTGATCCGACACGACATCGCGACCGGACGCAACAGTGAGGCAGTACACTTCACGCGCTTGCTAGCGAACCGGCAGAGTCAGTTAAGTTTTTTCTTCATTATTTATAGAGAAAATTGCTTGAAATTTTATCTACACGAAATATGTCCCTGATAGAACAAATGTTTACATCTCGTTTCGTTTCACTTTTGTTTCTGTTTTCTCAACACTTAGTTTTGTTCAACACACGATTCTTAATCTTGTAACAACAGTTCATTCATCTCGTGTTCAGTTGTGAGTTTCCTTATCTCGTATTAGTGCCAAACATATACCATCCGACCACAAGGTGTACTTTATCAAGTGGTTGTAATTCTTCATACCTTCACCAGTAGTCAGTGTTTGATCCCTGGTAAAAATTCTAGGATTTCGAAAATTGTTGTTCCAAGCCTGACAGATCCAGATTTTCAAGTAGATCCAGATTTTCAAGTAGAATCTTTCTCTCCATCTATACTTCCATTTTGATCTTGTCGCTGATGAGATTTTGTTTTGAAAATATCGATACAAGTAGAAGATTTGCCTTTTTTTATAACAACGTTCATTCTTTTTTTAGTTTCTTCTTCTTTCTTTCTTTCTTTCTCTTTAAAGCTTTTCTCTTTCGTCATAGCCATTTACGTTCTTGATTTTTTCTTTTTGTAATTATTCTCTCTTTCTCAATTTTCATTATTTGTCTATCATTTTTTTCCTTTTAGCTATTTTCTTTTTCATTACTTTAATTTTAGTTCTTTTTTCTTTTTCTTTGATTTTATTCATATTTCTTATTCTTTTACATTAATTTTCGGTTTTTACTGTTTCGATGTGTTTCTTTATCCCTCTTAAAATCATTTTTCTCTTTTTTTCTTTAATTCTTTTGGCTATCTTCATTTCTTTTTCTTTCTTTATATTTTCCTTCTTTTTCTTCTGTTTATTGCTGTATACTTTATTTCCTTCTTTTTCAATATTTTCATTTCCGCTATTTTCCTATACGTTTCTTTGCCTTTCTACCTTTTTCTTTCATTTTCTTTTTTATACGTTATGTCTCTATTTAATCCTTCCTTTCTGGTTCATCATTTTCCTTCTTTTTTACTTTTTCTTCCTTTGCTTCTGTTACTTTTTCATTCATTTTCTTTCTTTACATCTTCTTTCTTCACTTTGAATTTCTTCATTTTCCTTTAACTTTTTCCTTTCTTTCGTTTATTCTCTTTCATCATTTTCATGTTCGTTCTTTTTTCTTTCCTTTTTCTTCGCCTCTCTTCCTTCCTTTTTCTTTCATTTTGTTTTTTTTAATTATAATTTTGTCGCTTTATATATCCTTTTTTAATTTCTGTTTTGTCATTATCGTTCTTAATTTTTTTTCCTTGCCTATATTTATCTTTCATTTTCTGTATATACATTTTCTTTCATACTTTTTTTTCTTCTGTTTACTTTCGTTAGTTGTTCTTTATCTTCCTAACACTTTTCATTTTGTTCTTTCTATGGTTTTTGTCTGTTCTTTTCTTTAGCCTTTCATTTTCGTCTTTTTCCTCGAGACTCTCTTTTTTCACATTCTCTCCTCTTCACTCTCTCTCTCTTTATCCCTCAATAACAACTTCAATTTTTATCTTGTTCCTCCTACCTTCTAATCCTCACACTTTTTCACTCCTCCCACGCGAGGACTAACAAGTTCCGCCATCTTTTCCTTCTCACCATTTGTTTCTCCAACCACCTTATTTATCTCCCTTCCTTACTTTCTCATTTTTCCCTGCGTTTGATCTTATTTTCCACATTCTATCAGACCCAACAATTTTGTTTCTCTATTTTTTTTTACTCTTATTGCTCCACCAAAGAATTCGGTCCTGAATCTTCTCTTTCGCTGTCAGAACGAATTACTCTCGACCGATACAAATAACCGCCTCGTTTTTCTCCATGTCAGCACGCATTGATTTCACTATTCATGAACTCAGTCAATTTCTACGACTTGTTGCAGCCATGTTTACTTTTCTAACTTACAATGCTTCCTTTTCTGACAGGCAAGAACTGATTACCTCAGACGACCCCACACGCATTACATACACACCTATATATATATATATATATATATATATATATATATATATATATATATATATATATATATATATATATATACAGAGAGAGAGAGAGAGAGAGAGAGAGAGAGAGAGAGAGAGAGTCCGATGCAACTATTATAAATATTAATAGCATCCAATCTGATTTATTTACTGAAAAAGGAAATATATGCTTAGGTACATCTTTACGTATTTGTATGTATAGTACAATTGTTAACTATATATAATCGTCCTGGGTATGATGATAAACTACATCCGGCAGCAAGGCCTCTGATCTGGAGATTGAAGGTTTTGAGGAGCATTGAACCACGTCTTAATTGATGTTGTTCCAATGTTCCTTTTGATCCGGGGTGGTAGCACCGGTTAGAGTCCCAGCTAATGCAAATAGTGAATTCCCAAGCAAAAAAACACAATATATTTTCATAGTAAAATTACCAACAACACATTTTATGATCTACATACTATATATCGAAATATATATATACATATTTACACTGAAAGTAGAAAATATTGTACAATATCTGTTATTACGTATAAAATATTTAGATTTCTGCATTAAATAACACATAGAGGCTGATATGCAGCCAAACAAAATCAACCAACCTGCAACTAAATATGAAGTACAATATATATGTGTGGGGGTGGTTAAAGAGTTCGCTTTCTGGCTATGAGACCCGGGTTCGGATCTTTAAATGGCGCGCAGCATCTTTGGAAAGTACCTGAAAACCATTGTTGTCGGTTAACCCAAGCCTTGAGATTGTATAGATGGAACTGTTCGAAGCTGTCGATAGTTGTGTTAGCACGAAGTCACAAGTCATCGTAACCGAGGGTTTGAGCATATTGGCCTGATAACATTATATTATGCGTTCTCTCCCAAAAACTGTAACTAAGGTCTGCTCAGTATAAACCACTAGAGTTAACCGGCTGTGTG
>OZ038489.1:39583592-39608592 GCA_964036315.1 Acanthosepion esculentum
AGATAGATAGATAGATAGATAGATAGATAGGTAGATAGATAGATAGATAGATAACGCGTTTTATGTTAGTAACAGTTAAAAACAAAAGATTCGACGTGGAATGCTCAATCTATTTGATTAATGAAGCTGTTTGGGATTAAGTGAGTTGGATTGTGAATGATATTAGTTTGAAAAAGAAATATTTGCTGTTCACAATAAATCCGTTTTTCATCATTAGGCTCCACATTTATTAATATAAAGACACCCCCCCACACACACACACATATATATATATATATATATATATATATATATATATATATATATATATATATATATATATCACAGTATCTCATTTGATTTCTGAGGAAAGACCTAGGTGGTCTGAAATATTAAATAAATAAATATATACAAAAACACAGAAATAAATACTTTCATAAAAAAAAACACCCAATTTTGTTTCATTTATTTTATCCAGATATTATATATATATATATATATATATATGTATATATATATATATATTTTATTAAATTTAATTTAACTACCACATCCCCTGTCATCTAACACACTCATTTTTCACAGAAATTTTTGCTTTGAAACCTACCCAGCACAGAGTAAGAGGTAGGCAAGAGGGTACGTGTGACTGTTGCCCACGCAAACATGAGCATAATTATTACTTCTAGATGTTTCTAGAAAAATTGAATTTATTACATGTCACTACATGGCAGTAACTTCAAGACATTTTTCATTCTTTATTAATACACATCACAAGGTTTGAAATCATGCATTACTTAAAATAAACATGTTTTCATGCCGTCATTATTTACATAGAAAATACAGAAAATCTGATACCGAAATCTGAAGGTGTATTGAAATAGCGGTAAATGCCCACGAAAAGCAAAGAAAAGTATAAATAAAAAGGAAAATTTAATTCGACACACACGAAAATAAAATGCTGAAATCTTATGTAATATTGATCTTCCTATATAACAGTGAATGCTGCGCAATTTCCTTATAGATGAAGATGAAATCTGAGAGGGTAGAAGGATACTGAAAATACCATGAACGGAACATGTGAGCAACAAGGAAGTTTTAAAGAAATTGCAACAAAAAGGAGACTTATACATATTATTATCAGATTGATTAATTACGTGTTCATTGTTTCTTTATGGCTTATCAACCCTCTGTGGTTTATTTAAAGCTGAAATAAATCTTGGAATATCTTTTTTGTGCGTGGATATTTTATTAACAATTTTGTTTAGAATAACAATGATTTTTCCAGATACAACTCCTACTATTTAACCCATTGGGGATTTTCGCTGATACCATTTCCGAATATGTAACTTCATATCAGAAAGAGAACGTTGATATTTCTCGGAAAGATAATGAGTCAAAGAATTTGGCGAATTTGACACTCACAGGGCAAATTGATGGTAAGAAAGCAGAGGGAAAACAGCGAGTAACCGACCTTACGCGCTTGTGTGAATGGATGAGATAAAAATGATTGAGAGAGATTGGGAGGAGGAGACAAGCATAGCTTAAAGCTACAACGGATAAAATGTGATTGATCAGGTCCTGAAGAGATACGGTGTATAAAACAATATTTAAATATAATTTTCCATCTACTTTGCTATTCATCATCTGAAATCCATTCAGTGTATTGTTCGAATGTGGGTAGAGGTAGTTTGTGCTTACGTCGTGCTAATGCCCTTGAGAACCACATGAAGCCATCTCTTCTCCTTCTCTTTGCCACCCATGGATTTAGGATTTCTTGGTTGTCAGTCAGTCTAAGAGAAGGAGAATTTAGAATTCAAGACCATGGAGAAGGCAAAATGAAACTACTCTATATTCTTCCCCAAGAATCGTGATGGCACAATTTACATATATTAATACGTTGGTTCCCAACCGTTATTTCCCTTGTTGCCTCAGGGATCCACCACCATATCTTAATGAATTTTAGTACAAGAGACTTTGTTTTAACGTCGTTTCATATACGAGGCAAGGATATCTTAGGTAGTTATTTATTACTAATGACCCGCCGGTGTATCGTTGGGTCTATTTTGCAACTCAGTCTCACACGACCCAAACGAATGCATGGCCCAGCTCTTCTTATGGAAAAATTAAAAAAAAATGACTCCCAAAACAATAGTTGAACTCTACCACCATCACCAAAGAAAAAACAGTAAAAGACAAAAAAATGAAAAAAATGTTTAGATTTTAAAAAAAATGTGGTTCTGGTGAATCATGATCCCGTAAGTAATCAATCATATTATCCCACATAACCGTCATAGAAAAGAAATTGGAAAACGACTCACCGGAGTGTCGTGTTGGTTTTGCTGATATACCACCACGACACTCCGGTGGATCATGTGGTAGCCAGCGTGTTAAGGTAAAAGGAAGTTGTAGGGACCTGTCACCTGAAGGTACATGAAGTTTAAAGAAATAAACATTTTCAAGCCAATCCCAAATGCTTCGTATTCTGACAGATAAAAATTGTTAAAAAAAATTGGACTGATTCATAATATGGTTGAATTTCACGTTTGATCTTCTCACTTTTTATTCTGCATTTTAAATATATACTAGTGCACTTGTGTAGATGTCGTGAGTACCAAATGCCTTTCAAGCCAGAAAAAGGACCTCAGACACACATTACATTTCAAATGTTTCCTGTTCCTAAGAACTTGTACCTCCACAGTGACATGATGTGACACAAGTGTGGGTTAATATGGTGCACTCAATCACGTACACCAGGTCAAAGAATTTCCCAGACCAACCGTTGGTTGCACTGGTATCGTTATTACTACTGATCTCTCCTTTTATTGCAATGTCTGTTCACCCTGGACCGCGGACCTCTCAATATTTTTTAGCAGCGCTCTATCCGTAAACAGATGCACAACTGAGTTCCACTCTTCCCAAATAACAGAGATCCAGCTGAGAGATGTTAACAGTACAAGCAGGGCAATGCGATTTAGCTAAGTGCTCTAATAACTACCGGGATGACTTTGATATTTTTTCTCCAAGTTGCCGACCTCAAACTTCAGTTCAGTTGATCTTTTATTTTTGCTATGCCGTTATATTGTAGCCAGCATGTGTGGCCACATCAGTTATTTGACATTGATATTCTGTTGTGTTGAGGACAACTATATCTGGTCTTCGGGGTTCAGTAACTCGATTTCTTTAAAAGCCATAGGCACAGCCAATCTTTGACGTGCTTTCTCCTTCCATTACTCTCAATGATACATGATTGTATCATTTCGCGGGCACGCTTTAACCGTACATAAGGCAAACTCTGACATGTCGTCTTTTGATCTGTCCCTGTGTCAGCATTTTACAGCTACTGATTTTACATGTGTGACATTCTCTTGATTCTTTCCATAGAGCATACACACATTGGGGTCATCTGTAATATGTTACACTATTATTTATTTTCCTTTATCTGGCGGGCTTAAGCAAGTGGATGACAGAACGTGCTCTGCGGGAGGTGGCAGAGGGACGAAACTTAGTGAGAGCTACAAGGGAAAGGGGGGAAGTAGAGAGCCATGATCACCTACGTCCTGAAAGGACTCGGCGTATAAAAAGAAACAGAAACATTTCTTTCCGGGTCCCGTCCAGAGACTTAAGGTCAGAAATGGCATTATGACATATTTCACTGACCAATTAAAAAAAAAATAAACACACACAAAACAATAAAAACAAAAACAAAACATATTAAAAGCCCTTCGTAAGGTGTGGGCTGTACTGGTGAGAACAATTTTTTGTATTTATTTATTTATTATTATTATTATTATTATTATTAGTAGTAGTAGTAGTAGTATTAAGTATATCCGAATAATGTAAATAATCTACTACTACTACTACTACTACTACTACTACAACAGTAGTATTAGTAGATTATTTACATTATTCGGACTATTGTCCTCATCTTTGTCGCCATATTTATTACAACGTTGCGGCCGTATTATTTCCTTCGATTTCTATTGCGTACTCATCTCCTTCCGGGACCCAACCTGAGACCTAAGGTCAGAAATTGCATCATGATATTTTCCAACGAGGATTTTTGTAAAAGCAAAAAACAAAAACAAACAAAAAACAAACAAAAAAAACAAGTTAAAAGACAACCAAATATCCTAACCATTTCACATTTCGTACGGTGTTAGCTGTATTTGTGATTCCATTTTTAAAAATTTCATTAATGAATTAACTACAAGCGACCCCTTCAATTAGTCTATCAGAATCTTTTCCAATCAAACCGTGGGATCCAACTACAATCGGAATTATTGCTGCCCTCATATAACACATTTTGAGATTTCCCGCTCCAAGTTCCTTTATTTTGATAGTTTTATTATTATTATTATTATTACCTTTGTATTTTAATAAATTTAATATGATTATCATTATAATTACAGTGTTTAACAATGTTAAACAATATTTCAACAATATATTTAAAATGATTTTTTCAAGTATAAAAATATATACATCTACAAAAAATTATGAGTCTTTATACAAATGTTGCTCTACAACTCATTACAGATTGAATACCGTAAATTGTGACACAAAGCCGAAAAAAGGGAGATTAGTCAAGGCTGGTCGACACTAACTATACTATACCTAGCTAATCAGATTTACGACCCATTCGTTCGTTACAATTTGTTCATTCACCATAAAATATAAACATTGCGATGGATAAATTATAGTCTAAATTACTCAAAAATAAAAATAACACTGACATTTTATTTTAACAGATGCATTTACCAAAATTACACAAAAATATCTTGAAATGTTAACAGGTAAATTTATTCAGTAAAGGCTTCAACCATGGTCTCCAGACGACTTGGGACTCTCCTGCATCACTTCAGGACGGTCTCCTCGTTTAAGTTGGTGAATGCTGCCATAATCCTTGTCTTCAGTTCATCTTTTGTGTTACAAGGAGTTTTATTAGTCTCTTCCTCAACTGCGTTACATACATAATTGTTATATCCTTAAAGAGGTTGCAAGCAGACAAAGGTGGTATTCGAGTGAAGGAACAGCGACACACGTGTAGATGAAAGAAGAGAGGTTTAGGGTAAAAGAGAATACACTGCTGAAAGACAGGGAATCGGGTGGCAGGCTAATAATTCCCGAATCAAGGTTATTTACCTTACCTCCCGCGAGGCAGGATGTAACACAAGGCATTTTTTTAATGCTAGGCAAAACCGAGCCCGTAGGCTTGGGCAAAAATTCCCCGTAGACCCCGTATACACAGGGTCGGGTGGCTGTCTATCACCTCAGACGAGACTCTGCCCATCGGCATAGCCTTGTCTGGGTTCCTCTCTGCCCGAAGGCAGAGAGTTCGACCAGTATAGCTGGAGACGAATCTCCAACTAATTGCCGCCAGGTTTATCCTGTTCTCACTATATATAGTTACTGATATAGTCAGTCCACATAGGCGATAGGGAGGGGGGACATTCCATTGCAACAATAATAATCAAGAGGGTTGCAGTCTGCGGAGTTAGGTGGCCAGATGTAAGGGGTGATGTCGCAGAAATTATCTGACAGCCATGACTGTTTTTTCTTACTGGATTACCATCAGCTGCGTCGTCGCGTTCTCTTTAATCTCACCCATGGAGATTCGATAGCGATGTTCACTTAGTGTTTAAACAGGAACCAAATTTGGACAGAGAAGAATATGACAGGTCTTCACATCTGAAAAAAAAAACTGCAGGTGACGTGAAGATTACACTTGCTTGGAAATTGTGGTGATTTTCTAAGCTACGCTTAGAAATAACACAAGACCGAAAATATGGGACACCCAGTGAAGATCGAACTCACTTTTTAGTCCTTGCTCAGTAAGTGTGAATGCAATGATCACACATAAGACCCACCCACTACAGGGCGTCTTTATTACGAACGGATTAAACCCAGACCAAAGTTTGTTTACATCAAGGCCGTGCAACCGACTCTCTAGATATTGACAACAGCTTGATCCGCTCCAGACAAACCTTATATAAAAGCAGTTTCGAAATATTAGTTAGCAATAATTCGCGTATGGAGATTTATAACATATCTCGCTTCGTTCTCTGTGTCTCTCGGCACGGCGTATATCACCAGCGTCATCGCCAATAATCTTAATGTCTGCTATGAATCTTTCTTTCTCAGTTCAAAGAAAGACAACAAAATTGGGCCGAACAACCTATCAGACGAACAAAGTCACAAATCATTTTTACATTCTATTTTTTCTTCTTTTTCGTTGGCCACCTCAGATTTAATGATCGCATGAATGTCCTGACGAGTTATAGGCACCAGAGCTTAAAGGATTTGACAAAATGTCCTGGCGGTCACTTCTAGCGGCTAAACTCAGGCCAGAGCTATAATTGGTTTTAACCTACCATATGACTGCTTCAGTAGCCAGAGCTGACTTCTGTCTGTACTGAAATCTCTACATTAGCTTTTCAAGAACAATAGATATGTAAGTCTTTGAGGAAAATCCATACTGTTCAGCCTAGAGCAAGGGCTCCCTTGGAAAAAAAGATTATCTCTTCAGAAAAGCCCACGTAGACGATCAGTGAGATCGACACCATTTTTCACGACATTTAAAAATATAAAATATTTCTGTGTCAAAGACACATTCTACAGGCTGTACCACGAAAGACAGGAAATTTTAAATTTACTATATGATGTAAAAAAATTAACTAACATATAATTTTTTTTTTAGTTTGAACACCACATGTAACATTAGTGTTTTTGTTCTTTTTTAAGCTACTAAATTTCTATCCTTTGCTTTTGTTTCAAATAACTGTAACAAAATTCCAGCAATTAAATAAACTGTACCAAATTTTCTGGGTTTTCTCTTTGGCGGGCTTCCTGTATAATGGCAATGGTAAAATCAACCGTTTCCACTCAGGTAACTTTTGGCATCCAATAATTGAACAGACATTACCGGTTCAAATTTGTAACATTTTAAACATTTGTTGTTCCAGGATGCCTCAATTATCAAATTTTCAACGCGTGTTGACTGTTCTCTTTAAGAAAGAACAACCAACTTGGGGACTGAAAAAAAAATGTCAAGAAATTTTGACAGAGTTCTTTAGTTTGAACACTACATCAAACATTTGTGTTTTTCTTCTGTTTTAACCGACTAAATTTCTAACTTGTGCTTTTGTTTCATGTAACTGTAGTAAAAATTCTAACAATTAAACAAACTGTAGCAAATTTCCGTTTTATTTTTTTTATTTTTTTGCGGGGCACCCTGTTGATTTAATAGACTAAATAATTTCGAACAACAAGGGGCAGACATGAAAATAAAGTGATTCTATCATTTATACTTCTTAAAAACTATGGCCCTTCAGGACATCGGCAAATATGCCTCGCCACGGGTTGTTATCTTTTGTTGCTATCGACATGAAAAAGTTTCTTTTGTTACTGTGAATATTCTCTTTTTCATACCGGTTCCTGTCAATATATTTAAACGCTATGTCTATCGAGTAGATACATGACTGACGAGGCAGATTTTTCCCGCAGTAGGTTTCTATTTCTTTCTGCGGTAGACCAGTTGCCATCCAAGGCTATAGAACCCGGTCTGTTCTGCTACTTACCCATAGCTGGAGTCGGGAGAAGAAGAGGATTCATACTTTTCCGAAAGGTATTAGCACGTAAGTGAATGTCATGGATTCGACTGGGATTCGAACTCAGCCCTCCGATTCCTCAATCCGAGCCGCTATCCATTACTCCACCGTGCCTCCTCTAAGCTATACTTTTCTTTATTTTTTTCTCTTTGAGGGACCTGTTCCCCTAAATAATTTAACAAAGCATGTCTCTTGAGAAAGTAAGCGATAATGGCTCTCCACAGCTTCCTGTTTTTATTGCTCTGCGTATTACGTTTTTCTTTAATTCATTCTTTTTGTGGTATATGTTCCTGTTAATATTTCTAAATGTTACGTCTACTGAGGACTTAACGGAATCATGGCTCTCCACAGCTTCCAGTTTTTGTTGCCTTCAATAGAACGTTTTCTTTGGTGGTACCTGTTCCCCTCAATATTTAAAAAAATGTCATGTCTCTTGTGAACTTAGGCGATCATGGCCCTCCACAGTTTCCTGTCTTTTATTACTGTTTTCCTGTTAATCATTTCTAAAAACACCACGTCTCTTGATTACGTATGCAATAATGGCTCTCTACAGCTTCCGTTTTTTATGTGTAATGGCAACAAAAAGAACACTTATATACTCAAAATCAGGCAAGAGACAGCTGAAATTCTTTAAACGCAAAATAAGAAAAGAACGTTTAGAAAACTTAAGCCTCACGGGGCATATTCAAGGCAAAAGAGATAATGGAAAGTAACGGAGGAGAAAAATCAAGTCTTATCTCGGAAAAGAATTCGCTTTCTCTGTAACATCTGTCGAAAAAGACAATCAGAATTAAGACCGGGTCAACTTTAGTAGGCCTCGAAATATGGTAATTGTCTGCGTTTCCCTACCAGTGTTGACCAATCACAAACATTTCTTATCGCAATATAAAAACGTTACTTTGGACGACGGGATTTGATTAGCTTTTCGTGGTCTTCGTCGTTATGTGTTTTAATGTGGATGTATATATTTTTTTTTACCTACCCAGCATTTTCTGAGGTTGATCTTGCGAAACTGATTTTTGACCCGAGGAATTACAACCCCACCCCAATTCCTAATTACATCATTTATTATCAACATTTTTAGTATCAAGATGAAGTCATTGTTTCAGTCGCAAAATGAACATATGAAAATCCTTTTCTAAAATTATTTTTTGATTTAATCTCCTTCTTCCCTTCCCGGTGATTATTGAGTCACTGTTTATCATTACTTCTGTTTTTTACAATTATTTTCATCTTGTACAAGGCTCAAGAGTCACTCAATGTAGAGGGTTAACATGAACAGTTTATGGGGATATGTGAGAAAGATAACGGTTAACCCGAGACTGGAACAAGTTAAATTTGTAATGATCGAGAAACACCCGCTTGGCAGTCCGTTTCACAAAGTAGCGGTTCGTGGGAAGAAGCTGCTCAAATCGAACTTCGATTTCATCAATGGAATACGAACACAATATGAAATAAAATGTTAAGATAGTAACTGATCTACATTTTGCCTCTTTTTTTATTATATACTAACGTTCACCTAATAAAAGGCTCGAAAACAATACAAGGTAGAGAGTTACAATTAACAAAATGTTTATACCGAATGAGATGTGTGATGTGAATGGAGAAAAAGATAAAAAGATATTAAGATTATGAGGACGAGGAGAAAAGATGACGATTGACTTGACATGAAGTGATCAAGATTAAAGTATCCTGGGAAGCAACTGCTTGGGTGTTTATTTCACAAAGTACGAAGTTACCTAGTTGGAATTGTCTGCATACATTTCGGATACGAAATAAATTAGGAGCACTTGACTACGTAAAAACGGATGCAGAATTGATTTCAACTTCACCCACCGCGACGCGAATGAGTGCGAACTTTTATTTTCGATAACTCCAAAACGGTAGATTTTATCATAATTTCTTTGTTATTTTCGAATTAAGCATGTACATTTACACCTAAATTGAGCTATTCGGGAACTTTTTATTAGAAACTGAGCGTGGGGCTTGAACTGCAAATTATGCTCGAGTTGAAATTAGTTCTGTCACCCCGTAAAAGTAGCATGGTGTGTCTTAGTTGTAAGAGCCTGAACTGAGTTGACATGTAGCGAGACGATTCTGAGAGAACTAGAAGTCCTACCAGGATTCATTATTGTTTGCCACAATCTTAACAACGTAAGATATGCAGATGATACAGTGTTGATAGCAGACACAGAAAGAAAGCTACAAAACTCCTATAGGGAAGAATGTGTGAAGAAAGGATTAACATCAACTGCAAAAAGGCAGAATGCATGGTTGTTAGCAAAAGGGTGAGCCCAAAATGTAAATTACAAAGTGGAGATGCCAAAATCAAATAAGTGCAGAAATTTAAATATCTGGGAAGTGCTTTAACAGAGGATGGAAAGAGTGACACTGAAATGCGAAGGCGTATTGGGATAGCCAAGGAAAGCATTCCAAAAGCTAAGCAGAGTTCTAAGAAATATTAAAATTTTGTAAGAAACAAGGAAGAGAGTACTAAACTGCTATGCGATATCTGTCCTCCTATATGACAGCCAGGGCTGATCGATCTCCTCAAAGATAACGAGGAGACTTGAAACAACAGAATATGGTTCTACAGAAGGATGCTGAGGATACCATGGATCGAACATTTGATTAAGGACGAAGTTTTAGAGAAAATGTTAATGTTGTAAGCTAGGAAAGTTTACTGAATAGAATAATCACACGAAGGTTGGTAATAAACGATAATACTTAGGACACGAACAACACATATATGATTTGCCAGCGGCGTATAGAATTAGTATTCAACATTTAGAAGTGAGTCGAGTGAATTCCACAATGAATCTCCAACTGCAGGATACCTACCAGCCGCTCCACGCGGTGAAATGTCGCACAAGGCCGAATTTAATGTGGGGTATCCGATCCCGTAGGCTCGGCCAAAAATTTCTCGTAGACCTCGTATAAAACGGGGTCGGTTAGCTGTTTCTCGAGACGAGACTTTGCCCTACGACATAGTCTCGTCTGGGGATCCTCTCTACCTGGAGGCAGAGAGTTTGACCAGAACAGCTGGAGACGAATCTCCGACTGCAGACCAACATACAGTATTTACGACTGTATTTATGTGAATGGGGATAAACCAATTATCGTCCGTAGGTAGGGTACAACAGGTAACAAAAAGGAAACTAATACTTAACATCAGGAAGACAGCTACGGTTTCTGGGGAATATAATGTAAAAAGAGGGCTTGGAAAATTTGATACTCACAGGAGAGATAGAGGGCAAGAGGGACAGAGGAAAACAATGCATAACATAATTAGTGAGCTTGAGTAAATTGATGGTGGAATAGGAGAAATAACAGAAAGACAAAGTTTATTAAGAGCTACAAGGGACAGGAAGTTGTGGAGAGTCATGATCGCCTACGTCCTAAGTGGACACGGCACATAAAGAAGAAGAACTTGGCGATAGACTACTGACAGGTTGTAACATTTCATGCATGGGAAAGAGTATGCAGAATCATTACCCACAAGTCTACGTAAATGTTTTTTTTTAACTCTAACCAGACTGGAAAATGATGGCTGGTCAGCTCCAGGAGAAAGCTGGGAGAAGCCGTCATCTACATCTTCAAGAGTGATAGTATTTTGTAAAATACAGGTATCACGAAAAGAAAAGAAATAAATGAAAATGTATTGTTGGGAACAACAAAACAGAAGATGCTGTGGAGAGCTGTGATTACCTATGTCCTTAAGAGACATGGTATTAAAACAATATTGACAAAAATCAGCATAAAAAGTAAGAAATAAGAGAAAAGCTACTGTCGAGAGCAACGAAAACAGGAAGCTGTGGATGCTCATAATCACCTACTCCATGAAGAGACATGGGGTTTTGAAAAATACTAACAGGAAGAGATATCAGAAAGAGAAAGAAATCAAGAAAAAGTATTTCAGAGAGCAACAAAATATAGGAAGCTGCGGAGAGACATGATCGTCTACGTCATGAAGAGATATGGTCTTTTGGAACTTAACAGTAACTCGTATCCGAAAGATGTGGAGAGTCTTGATCATCTACGTTTCTCAATTTCGACAAAAAACATTATCCCCAGGATGATTGCGTGGAATTTCTATTAAGCTGTTTCTTGTTCTTGATTTTTCATTTACGGAAGCGAATTTCTTTCTAGTCATAATGTTATTTCACTAAAATATCACTTTCCTTGGATGCGAGATACAAAATAAATTGTCAGTGACATTGTCTCAAGAAATTAGAGTCAAACGAAGAGTCAATAAATTTCGTTATATATATATATATATATATATATATATATATATATATATACAGTCTAATATTAAAGTACTTTAAGGTTTCCATATTAATATTGCTTCTTTCAGTACAGTGTTAAGAAAAACGGGAATAAATTCGCGCCAAACGCACTGTCTGCTTTGAAAATCATCTTTCGAAATGTTGACTTTTATGTTTTGTATGGTATTCCAGTATCACATGAGGAAAAACTGGAAATATTTTAGTTAAGCATTATTCAAAACTTACTAAAATTATATCAGATAATTCAATAAATAATTAATACAAAGCTAAATTAATTTCGATGAAACGTTACATTGGCGGAGAAAGTGTTGTTTGCGCTAATCTAACAAATGGGGAAGGCCTACTTTATAGTTGTTTAATCATTTCGCCCCAAACAAGGTGGGAATGCCATTGGCACGCAGGGGGTTTTCAGGGAGTGAAAGTGGAAGAGAAGACTGAGAATAGGGAGGATTGAGGAAACGACAAAAAAAATGAACGGGGTTTCAAGATTACAGAAAATGTCGATTGTTTGTCGATTGCATTTACATTTTTTGAAGATTGTAGTTATCGGGGAAGCAAGTAAATGTTCCGCAGGTGGGAAGTGCCATAAAAGAGACTGTTAGGGTAGAAGTGGCGGTGCATTTAGCTATTACAGCTATAAACGGCTGGATCCTAGATGCCATTATAGGGGAACGCTTAAATCCATGTAGTCCGGATACTAGGGAATAAGTTGTCAGATCAGATGCCATGGAAATATTTGTAGAAAAGACATAGAGAAACCACACCACGTCAGTGAGGAAAGTAACTGAAGTCAAGATGTCTGGTCAGGATTGATTACATTCTTTGGAGTTTGTCACGAAATCTCGAGATGTACAAAAGGTACACCAGACCAGATATGGCAACAGTATTCAATGCACTGACGAGTGGCAGATTTTTAAATATTCAAGATGGATTCTGGTGAGAAAACTGTTGTGTCACGATACAGTGACCCAAATTTTCTTGCAGCGGATGCATAGTCGCTCCAGTTCATGTCAGTGGAAAACGTAAGACCAAGAAGGTGTAGTGTGGTCCTTTACTGGAGTCTACAGTCTGGCAGAAAAGTTTGTGGTTGTTAAATAAAAGCAGTTATGTTTTGTAGACATTAAAATGTACAAGCCATTTCTTGCCCCAGTCTTTTCAATGCCCACTCATTGAAGATTAGAAACAGCGTACGACCCAGGATAGAGCCTTGGGAGACCCTTTATTCGTATGAAAGATCTGGAAGCGAGCCCGTTCAGTACAACCTTTATTTCATGATTTGATAGGAACGATTGGATTAAACCAAATATTCGTCCTGTGACACCGTCGTCTTGGTGCTTACGTAGAATGTTTTCCATGCCAAACTCTGTCGTACGTGTTAGAGATATCGAGCGCTAGAACCCGAGATTCGCCGTTCTTATCTAGAGCTTGATATACAAATTCGGTGATGGACGTTAAAACATCGGCGCTACTACGGTTTATTTATGACGTTCGATGAGATTTGAGAGAGAAAGAGAGGAACAAAAAAAAAAAAAACAGCCCTCCTTGTTGTCACGATTTATCTGATCATTTTAACCGCATTGTTTGTGTTATCTCTGGGTCTGGGAAAACAGTTAAGAAATAGACTGATTTCTTCGAGTTTGATTTAATATATGTTTTACTCTCTTATTTTGACGGAACACACAATGGCAATACCGCGTCCACATTTAGTCATGTGACATGGGCAAATATACTACACTTATACATTGGTTTGAACAACAACCTCTTCTCTGAAATTAGACACATATAGCAATGGAACACCAGTGAACTTAACATGGAATGATGAAAATAAAAAAAATAAAAAATAAAAAATAACGGAGTCCCTGCCCGCATATACTACCATGGCTTCAGCTGTTCTACATTTTCTATTCGTTGAAAGCATGCATATCACAATATACATTATTTTATTTGACGCTGCGAAAATGTGCAAATGTCCGAAGATGTATTTGGCTAGTTAAATACACATTCCAAAAGCTAAGCAGTGTACTAGTAAATAGAAATACATCGCTAGGAACAATGAAAAGAGTGTTAAAATGTTACATAATATCTTTAATCCTATATGGCAATTAATGCTGGACAATATCCTCAAAGTTGCACTTGAAGCAAGACAAATTTGATTCTAGTTTCGTGGTTGTTTATATAGACAATTATCCCAAGCTATTAGACAATTTTGACAATTTTACTGCTATCCCGATAGATATATATATATATATACATATATACATATATATATATATATATATATATATATATGTATATATATATATATATATATATATATATATATATATATATATATACGACATGCCATATATATATATATATATATATATATATATATACAGTGTAACCCGGATATAAGAGAGTTGTCGGGACTGGAGAAGAAGTCTCTTATATCCGGGTTTCTCTTAGATCCGGGTTTGGTCTATTTTGTTTTATTAACAATGATATATGATTCTGAAATAGGACATATCTAAAAGAAAAAAAAAAGTAGTGGGGCACAAAGCATCTCATCTCCCAGCTCGATTGGAAAGCTTCACACGCCTGTCCCTCGCACATTAAAAACATACTCTCTTATAATCTCTCTTATATTCAGGTTGCTCTTATATCCGGGTCTCTTATATCCGGGTTACACTATATATATATATATATATATATGTACAGAATGCATGTTGTTAGCAAAAGGATGAACTGAACATGCTAGAAATAAAACAACTGCAACAATTTAAATACCTGAGAAGTGTTTTTAACAGAGGACGGAAAGTGCGAAACTGAAATTCGACGGTTTATTGGGATAGCGAAAGATGCCTTCCAAAAGCTAAGCAAAGTATTAACAGAAAAATTGTATTGCAAACAAAGAAAAGAGTACTGAACTGTTATATAGTATCAGTTCTCTTATATGGCGGCGAATATCACAGATGAAGAAGAGACTTGGAGCAACAGAAATGCTGTTCTACAGAAGGATGCTGAGAATCTCATGTGTCGAACATGTGAGCAACGGTGAAGTTTTAGACAAAATGGTAAATAGAAGTGGTGTTTTGGGAAAAAGAAGAGGCTAACTCTCTGCAGGCCGGTTTTACGCTACGTGTTACATTAATGATGATTGGCCTTAGAATGAAGAAGACACTATGTCCTCGTGTTTAGTATAAATACTCTCAAAATGATTTTGAAATAGGACATATCTAAAAAAAAAAAAAAGTAACGGGGCACAAAGCACCTCATCTCCCAGCTGGATTGGAAAGCTTCACACGCCGATCCCTCGCACATTAAAAAATACACTGTCAGTACACCAAATCAGATAGTTTGAGAATCCCTGTCCTCGGTCATGTTTCGGTTCGAAATAACAAGTTTATTGATTACAAAGAGCGACACCTGAAGATACCTGAAGAGAACAATGACTCAAATGTTGTGAGCAGTACAAGCAAGACGAGCATGCCGATCCCCATGATCAGGCATATCTTCGCCTATACGCCGAGTCCTTTCAGGACGTAAACGATCATGCTAACCCGCAACCATCTATCCCTTAAAAGCTCTGAGCAGCGTCGGCTTAAGCAAGGCGGGGGTGCCATTAGAACGCAACGGGTTACAAAGAATGTAGAACAAGATTAAAGAGGCGTGTTTGAGGGAAGGATACAGAGAAGGACGGGAAACAAGCTCAGGTTGTCAGATGTCGATTGACATTACACTTGAATATTTGAAGATTATAGTCATCGGGGAAGCAAGTAAGGGGAAGGGAGTTCCACAGATGGGAAGTGCTAGAGAAGAAGCTGTTGGAATAGAAGAGACGGTTATACTTAACCGTTTTGACAGTGAAAGGGTGGTACCGAGATGCCAGCCTGGTACCTCGCTTAAATTCATGCAGTCTGGGAACCAGCGAAAGTAGCTCGTCGGAACAGTTGACGTGAAAATACTTGTAGAAGACACGGAGGAAAGCCACGGTACGTCCGTGAGATAGCGATTGTAGACTAGATGTCAGATCAGGAACTATCATATTGCATATTCGTCTCTGGATTTTGTCGAGGACCTCGAGATGTACAGCGGGAGCACAAAACCATATATGACAGCAAAAACAGTTCGCTAAAAATTATCTTATTTCTTTATAGTGATTTATTAAGCGTAGCTAAGATGTGTCACAAGAACGGAAATATGGGGCACCTAGTGAGGACCGAGCTCACTATTCAGTCGTAACTGATCTAGCAAGACAAGCTTGTTAACCATTACACCACGTCGAAGTGCCCACCGCTATTTTCTTATGAGTAAGAAAGAAAACAAAGAAATGCAACAACGCCCATCACCGGCTTCAAACAGTGACAATGAAATCAAAGTTGCTGTCGGTATCTCGAGAAAAGCAGACATTTTGGGGTTTTTTTTGTCGTGACGTCTCGTTGAATTATTTATCCAATGTTTTATTTTTTGGCAATTCGCATACAGGAAATCATACATCGTAATTTGCATACAGCCGTAGGCAAGAAAAAAAATTAGCATAAGCCTGCAAGCCAATATTCCAGATTTGAATAATGACGTCAATTAGCTTCAGGGAAAAATATCATGTTATATTTTACTGTAATTTAAGAGAAAAAACATAGTCGCTATGCAAAAGTAAAATAAATTCTATTTATTATAAGTTTAACAGTGAATTGCCTAGACTTCTTGGGAAAGATATGGAAATAGGCTCCTCTTTATCTTCACTTCAGTCTTGAAAGTTTGCTAGCGTTTCACTACTTTATCGCTAAACAGTTATATTCCATAGTTCCACCATCTCCGACCTTGACGGTGTTAAGACATCGCGACATCTATCAGAGAGATGGAATTTAAATTTTTATTATTGCAATATTCCAAAATTTTAACACATCAAAAGATAGCTTTTAATGTCAATAACTGAGCACAAATAGTCGCTAATTAAAAAAAAATAGTAATTAATGTATAATATTATCCATAACTACATGTCCAACAACGATAAAAGTTTTAAATAATAACCATAAATACGTAAAAAATGTGTACATTGTCGACAATTCCTTTTCCCACAATATAGTTATTTCTGCTATGTTATAATATAGGTACCTCCACGAGATCGCAAAAAAAGAGTATAGCATGATGAAAAAGACGCCAAACTTGACGAAAACAAAATTTTTATCGTCTAAATATTTACGTTATTATTGAGAGGAAAGATCAGAGTTTATTTTAATTATTTTTTAAAATTTGTCCTTCTTTTTAGAAGAATCTGAATTTTTATTTAAAAATCCTCGTTTCTCTTTGTAGGGGACCGGCGGGTTAATGTGAGGATAAAATCTCTGGACTAAGACTTCCTGCTGGCCAGTCCCGCTACATAGTAATGTTGGACTATGATGGAGTCCTAAGAAAGCAAAATAAAACGAACAAGACAGATATATATGTACAAAACAATTAAATATTAATGACAAACAGATTGATACAAGAATTACAAATACATCATTTAAAACATGAATAAAACGTTAGTGTCTGTATGGAAAGTTATTGTGTGTGTTGAATTGAAATGTCCGTACGGGTGAATTTCGTTTTAGCGTGTTCCCAGAATATGGGAAACGCTGGTCGTGTATTAGAGTTCACATATTGGAGATGTTAAGAGAAATTTCTTGTACCTCGCACCACGTGCGTGTTTGTTTGTCCCAGGAGAGGCAGTTTGGCCGCACGTGGGCGAAGCCGTGGGAAGAGCCGTGGGAAGAGAGAGAGGCGAAAGGTCAGCCCGTATTTATACTCCCGGGAGAGAGAAACCCCTGTTGAAAGGGTTACGAAACGAAGAGGAGATAACCCGATAGTATCACCGGAACTAGTAAAATAACTCTTACAATTTTTAGCACGTTCTTTTTGTATGACACGCATTAATATGGAAAATCTTGCAAAAATGAAAATAATTGTTGGCTGTTAATGAAACTTTCAGAAAGTATTCACAGATGATCGAAATTATTATAACTATGTTTTCTTTTATTAAAGTCATGGCAGAAATATTTTTTATATTTATTACCCCCCCCCCAACTAATTTTATGAAAACGCTAGAAATTCGATCGCGTCAGGTTTAGTGATTACAATAGTTAAAAGCACAAGGCTTTGAGGAATGCAAATCATGTTTTTTTTAATTGGACCCCACCTACCTGAAAATCAGCTGTGAATTGTAACATACAAAACTCAATAAAACAAATATATTATTTAATTCCAAATGCTTTTATTTGCTTTTAGTTGTTTTTAGGAATATGGACAATATTTTCTGAAAGCAAAAAAATTTTTCGATGAAAAATAAATTTTTAATTATTTGTTATTTTTTAATTATAATAGATTTTTACATTTAAGTTGTTAAAATATTATAAAATTAGTTAAAGCCGCGTCAGGTTTTGTAAGTGTCCTGATGAGATAGATCTTTGTTTAGTGCGTTGTAAATTGTATCGTTTTGACTAATCAGAAGACCCCGCAGTAATTAAGAAATGTAATTTTGTGTTTATAATCGGGCTCTAATTATAAAGTACGGAAGACCAACCAGAATACAATTAAGTTGCGTTATTTGAGTTAAGCATTGTTCACCGCTGTTAAGGCCTTTACTTTTGCGAAACACGTGTAGAGAAGTTTATTTGATTTTTCAATTTTAACTGAGAAGGGTACCTACAAGTATCAGTATCATCTTATGAAATTTATATGATCTTATTTTTATATTAATCTCAGTTATGGCATTTTTTCCATAAATGAAATATCAAAATTAATAATAAAATGAATGGAAATACAAATAACACAGTAAAATGTAGTAAATGTACATAAAATTATAGTATTTTATGTACACTTCTGATAAAATTTCATAAGAATGGTACCTATAAATTAAAATAGATACCTTTCTTATGAAATTTAATCTCATTCGTAACAATCTTGTTTTAATTTCTTTATAATATATTTTCCATAAAGCATCGTAAACGTAAAGGTAAAAAACTAAGTACAAAAAACAAAACAAATTAGAGCGCTGAAAGTTTTCCTTAAAAATAACGAGGTAAATAATTTGTTCACTTAAATGTAAAATATTTCACTTTTCTCCTTCCGTAGAACAAATTATCCTCACAGAATCCGTCAATATGTCATTCAACACCTGTCAAGTGAGGCGAAAGTTTATGAGCTGCTTTGTTTTATTTTCAAATTACATCTTTTCGGCGCAGAAACTAAGTTAAGCTTGATTCAAAATATTTTAAATAAACATTATATTTTCTGATTTTCTTAAAATAAGTTTTGAAAAAATGATAATTGATATTTAAAATAATTTCAAAATGAGATTTTGCTGACTCAAAAAAAAAACAAGATTTTTAACGAAATTTTCGGATGTGTTAGGAACGATTAAAAATACTTTGATCTTTTCTTTTAATAATAACATAAACATTTAGACGATAAAACTTTGTTTTCGTTAAGTTTGGCGTCTTTTTCATTATGCTATGCTCTTTTTTAGCGATCTCGTGGAGGTACCTATTATAATGCTTATTGCTTGAACAATAATAATGCTGAATAATTTTTTTGAAACATTAAAATATATTTAATCACATCTCTCTAATAGCTGTCGCGATCTTCAAACTAAGCTGAAAATTTAATCATTTTCAACATGTCGGCCGGATGTGAACGCTAAGAAAGCATAACATCAATTTTTTTTTAAAGTCGTCCTCTGCGCAGGGTCTCCGCACATTACATCCGGATCACAAATCAAAAATTTAAGTTTTTAAAAGCCGCTCATAATCGAAGGGAAGTGAAGGAACACCGGCCAATTGTCGACGCTCGGCAGGCTCTCAACGTCGACACCGTATCTTCGGTCAATCGGCCCTCGTGCTCACTCGAAACCCACTCTCCTCCAAAACACTCATGCCGTGTCTACGGAGCTTGCGGGCGGAATGCCTCAATGGAAAAATTAACGGCAGCATCAATAGCCATCTTCTGTCTTCTTGAATCCTGCTCCTTTTTTATACTTTCCTAAATCCTACCCATTTTCAATCTTATTCTATTTCACTTTCACTTTCACTCCCTGTAACCCTCACATCCGTTCTCGGGGAATTAACGCCTTGTTTGGGGTGAAGCAATTAAAAAAATGTATAAGTGTGTGACGTGAATTTTCCAAAGAAGGAAAAGTTTTTTTCCTTTAAAATCAGAATAGATTTCCTGGCTTTAGGTAAAATTTAGCATCATAACAACTATTGGGAAATACACAACTATTTTAAGAATAATCAATATCTATCTATCTATCTATCTATCTATCTTTGAATTTAATTTTAGGTTTAGAGTGACAATAATTTTATTACAATATTTCTTTGAGTTTTATTTAAGAAGAAAATAATATTACTTTCTTCAACTAATAAGAAAAGGCCTAATCGGATACCAGGAGACCGTCTTTCCAAATTATCTGTACCAGAAAGTTAATCTGTCACTTTCTTGGCTGACTGATTGTTTTTTTTACGGCTTATCAACACCTTACAGGTTATTTCAATCCAAAAATTATCTTTAGATTCTAAGAATTAGTTTATCAATTCTGGTGCATAACTACACAGGTAATTCAGTTTGTAGTGGCCCCGAGGTTCTCACCAGTGAAAAGTTCCACTGATAGTAATGGCTGCAGTCTAAATCTGCACGTGGGACTTAATTACTGGCAGTTGATCCAGGGTTGAGAAGATACGGCATCACTGGAAAGAAGACATCTTCGACTGCAGTTAACGGACAAGATTTTTTCAAGATGAAGTCAACGACTACCTGTCAGTGACCAACGCGAATGAATTTTTTTTTTACGGCTTATCAACATTTTATATAAAGAGAAAAAAAATTATTTTTTCACGTTGTAATAATTTATTTGGAGATAATAATATTTTTTAGTGATACTAATTAACCCATATCTAGAGCGAGGAGAGATGAATTCATACCTTTCTAAAGGGTATTTGCGCGTAAGTGATTATAACGAACCCGACTGGAATTGGAACTCGGCTCTTCGATTAAATACTCTGAGCCATTATCCATTACAACAACCTTACAGCCAAGCTTACAGCACCTGGTATTCCCAAATGGTCACCTATCTAGGACGGATCAGACTCGACGTTGTTTAACTTCGGTGATCGTATGGGAACTTACTTTTCAACGTGATATGGTCATAAGCTGTTTGTAGGCAACAGCTAATACTTCCTCGTTTATCACATGTTCTGTCCATTGCATTTTTAACATTAGTCGGTGGAACAATGTTTATGTCACTTCAGTTCTCCTCTTCATCTGTGAGGAACTTGCTCAGTATTCGTTACCACATAGGGCATTAGACAATATCTTTTTTCTATTCTACTTAGTCCTTGTTTTGTCATCCTTTCACTCAGTGGATGACGCGCTGTTTACAACTGCTCATCTTTCCTTCAGTGTGTCCTGCAAAGGTAAGAGGCTCCAGGCCTTCTTTCTTTTTCGCATCAGGTCTCTTCTTCACCTGTAAAAAGATTGGCCATCATATACTGAATTAGAGAATATTAAATACAGTGAAACCTCGGTTCTCGAACGTCTCACATGTCGAGCAAATCGGTTTTCGAACAGAATATTCGAGATGAAAATGCCTCGGTTATCGTACAAAATTATGGTCCTCGAACAACATTGCTGAACCGAGCCGAACCGAGTTAACCCGAACGGAATCATTTCTTAGTCGACCGCCATGTTGTATACATTCACGTGTTGTGCTGTGCTTTTCTTTTCCAATTTTATTTTACTGGGACTTTTTTCTCTCTCTCTTCATTAGTCCCCAGTCATGGCTCCAAAGAAAGCTAGCAGTGATGCTGGTAAAGGAAAGAGAAAAGTTAAGAGAAAAAACAATTGTTGATGATATTGTCTCTTCCTACTCAGAACGATCTATACTATTCTTATAAATAAAGAGACGACCATGTCTTTCCTTACCTTTTCCAAATAATAATATATCTTTCCTTCCATCAACTTTCCCACATAAAGGTACCGTAAAATTGAAGTGTTTGTCTATATTTTATCTGTTTAGTATTGGGTTTATTTATTTTTCATTAGTTTTGTGTATTATATGATTTTCATTAGCTTTGTGTATCACAAAGTACTGTTGTTAAAGTTTAAATAAGCAACATCTTGAGACCAGTAATGGATTGATCCATTTTACATTGATTCCTACAGGAAAAATTACGAACATTTCGGGTTACGAACAGGTTTTAGGAACGAATTAAATTCGTGAACCGAGGTTCCACTGTATATCATTAATATTCATCACTCTTTGTTTTTGAGGACATTCGTCAGCAGAAGTACATCTCTGCGCCTTCAATACACTACTTCATCTATGAAGAGATTGTCCAGAATTCACTGTCCAGTGTCATATCGGATATTTGTTATTATATAACTGTGAAGGGCTTCTTTCTTTGTTTCTGAAGTCATTCGTCAGTATAAGCACATCTTTGTCGCTTCGAGTCTCTTCTTTGTCTGTGCTGGGAATGGCTAACATTTATTCTCATATAAAAGACGAGATATTACATAGCACTAACGGAAATTTCCAATCTGAACGATTGGTACCATACAAAAAAAAAGAGTTTGGGTTGAAAGAAATACTTATTCGAAGTGGTTTGTTGAAATATAATTCTGCTAAATTAGCATCTTAAACTTCGCTTACCTTACTTTCTCTAGGATACAACAGCGCACAAATGGAATCAAATAAATTTCAAACCGGAAATGAAATACAGAACAGGAAATACGTTAATCGATATTGTCAATTCGCTCTTGTGTCCAAGGAAATGGAAACTAACGTTACACATAAGTATATAAAAAATAAAAATAATTGAATCGTTAAGCAAGACTTTACGTCCTTCGCCATATTGTTTATGTAGCTTAAGGCGATTTTTGTCAAACCATAGTCATGCAGTCTTACTTTTAGTCGAACACAGAATTAATTCTTTCTGAAACATTCGTTGAATCACTTCCTGCCAAGAAATATACAGTCTGAGATTCTGACCACCATTTCCTTTTAGTGATTGCGTTCTGATCGCTTTATTCACGATCAACCGTAAAACTCATGTCAGCTGAAAGCGAATTATGCAGTAAAAATGTCTTTGGCTAATCACTATTTTTTCTTTCTGCTTTCCTTATTCGTACATCAAATCTACCTAATTTACCACTTTTTGAAATAATTAATTTGACTATTATAATCCCCAGTTAATATATATATATATATATATATATATATATATATATATATAACCACATCACGTCGGTGAGAAAGAGGCTGAAATCGTGATGCCTGGACAGGATCGATTAAGTTGCAGATCCTTCGTTGGATTTAAACATATAACATTCTTCGTAAGATCCTTCGTTGGATTTAAACATATAACATTTTGTGAACAGACTGCACGAAATGTATGAAATATTAGTTTAATATTTAATACATTTTCTATTATTAATGGGCTTTTAACAACTACCAAGAAATATTTGGCAATAACAAGGAATTCTCGTTAAATCTCGTGAGACGTACAGCACAGAAATGAAATCTTATGGACATGCAGTCACCTAGATCCCTACGTCAGTTTATATTGTGCCGATGTTTATGAAAAATAAGAAAGTGAAGGACGTGGCGATCCAAGTGCTCCTGAGCGGAGTGTACAGCGGTCGAAACGTCGTGAAATGTGGCGATAAAGATGATGACAACTATCTGAACAAGCTAAATAGTTAATGTATTAATGGATATTTTAAAGAAAATAATGTTTGTTGTGCCTCATAAAATCATCATGCAGGGCTTATGAGCCCAGCGGGCCGTAGTTTTCCCGCCATTGGTATATAATATAATTTCGAAGGAACTTTTTTACCAAAATTGTTTGGCCTTTGGAACATCACAAAAAAAGTATACAGCATGTTCACAACATGGACTCTCTTTTTTTTCATCATTAGATCAAATGCACCCTAATAACAATATATATATATATATATATATAGTAAAGGTAACAAACCTTTTGGTATATAATCCAAGTGGATCCTAGTAATATAAAATATTAAAACTTATCCACAAAAAGATCTCAATGTATTTACTATTACAGAGCAAATAATTAATAAGCAATAAAAACCAAAATCCCCTCATATGGGGAATAAACTATCTGTCTTTTCAACCCCGCTGTGGATTGAGTTCGTGTCAGAAATAGAAATTTAACTGTGAAAGCAAAAAAAAAAAAAATCATAAAATTAAACCCGAATATTAACCTTATGGCATTAATTCATTGTAAGATATATATATATATATATATATATATATATATATATATATATATATATATATATATATATATATATATATATATATATGAATAAAGAAAGAACAGCAAGATATAAAATCCGGTGTTCTTATAGATATTTTTACACAATAGTGCTCAATGTAAATTTACAGAGCATTAAAAACCTATATTTTAAATAAATAAATTTATAATATATATATATATATATATATATATATATATATATATATATATATATATATATATTTATATATATATATTATAAATTAACTTATTTAAAAATATGGTCCATCGCTACACAGGAATTATCATGTTTTAAAAACAGAAATTATAAATTTCAAATTCAATTATATAATTAAATTAAAAGAATTAGTTCAGTTTCATATTCAAGCGAATTTTGGAATAATTATTTTGAAATTTACTGAGTTTTAAAAGCACATACATTCATAATTTTTGTTTTCAAAGATGTAGAGAAATCCAATCATTTAGAGAGGGGCGGTAGCGTGTTCTTTTTAATAACTATTATTATATCAAATATGATATACGTTCGAAAAGAGGTAAAGTCTAGGTAGGGTAGGGGTGCATTTTTCAACGAATTATGACATCTGTTCAATGCATGTCGTCTGTTTTGTTTTT
This sequence comes from Acanthosepion esculentum, assembly GCA_964036315.1. NCBI lineage: Eukaryota > Metazoa > Mollusca > Cephalopoda > Sepiida > Sepiidae > Acanthosepion > Acanthosepion esculentum. The sequence goes on from OZ038489.1 coordinate 39,608,373, forward strand.
TGTTTTTTATCAACGACAAAGAGTTTTTCAGCATTTTTTTCCGTTAAATTCATACTTGTATACATAAAGATTCTTTCTAAAAGAGCTGTTTGGATTAGAATACGTTGTATTGAACTACAATTTTAAAATAATATTTTTTTAAATTTTAATTACTAATAGATTATATTTCTGTTTAAAACTTTTTTATGCTCTGTAAACTTACATTGAGCAGTGTTTTGTA
>OZ038489.1:39613592-39626092 GCA_964036315.1 Acanthosepion esculentum
CCTAAAAGGTGCTACGACTCTGGATCACGGTGAACCTGTGAACAACAGGAATTAAGAGGTGGTTCCACGCTCCTCAAAACCTCCATTCACCCGATCAGAGGTGTTGCTGCCGGATGTAGTTTATCGTCATACCCAGGATAAAATCTTAAGGAGTTCACGTTAGTTTCTTGTAACAAATACACTGCAATTGCCTCATATTTAATTAAAAAAAATATTGTGATTTATTTTACCATGAAATACATTGTAAATTTAATTCTAATCAGTTCCTATGCGATATCGATATTTCTATATAGCAGTGAATGCTGGATAATCTCAAAGGCGAAAAGAAGACTTGATACAATAGAGACGTGGCCCTTCAGAAGGATACTGAAAACACTATGGGCGGACTATGTGAGCAACGAGGACGTTTTGGGGAAAATGAAAACAAACACTCCAATTATACTCAAAATCAGCAAGAGACAGCTAAAATTTCTGGGACAAATAATGAGGAAAGAAGGTTTGGAAAATGTGATACTCATAAGATATATTGAAGGTAAGAGAGACAGAGAAAAGAAATGAATGGCATATTTAACGAGTTAGTTAAACGAGTGATAAGAATATTTATTTGGAAAATGGGTGAGACAATAAGAATAGAAGCGGTAGTAAATAAAAAAAAACGCAAGCATTGTTAAGAGATACAAAGAATAGGAAGTTATGGAGAGTCATGTTCGCTTGCATGGGCAGGAGCTGCCCCGTCTTCTCTTTCCAATTTCGATAAATTCCAAAAGCATTTCTGGGTAATTGTGGGTGACAAATTATTTTCCACCCTACAACCGCCTTCTCACAGACGAAATGTCACAAGCCTCTCGCCGCAATCACATATAGAAAAAGAGTTTAAAATTTCTAGGACAAATAATGAGGAAAGAAGGCTTGGAAAATGTGATAATCACAGGATATATTGAAGGCAAAGTGGACAGAAGAAAACAGGGAATATCATATTTAATGTTAAGTTAGCCGATTGAGAATAATATTTATTTAGTAAATTGATGGCAGCAAAGGGGATGGAAACGGTAGATGTACAAAAATAGGAAGTTGTGGAGAGTCACGTTCGCTTGCATAGGTAGGAGCTTCCCAGTCTTCACTCTCCAATTTCGATAGAGAAGCATCTCCGGGTCATTGTGAGTAACAAATTATTTTCTACCCTACAGACCTTATCTCACAGACGAAAGGTCGCAAGTCTCTTGCTCTGTCGCTTTTTCCATGGAAAGTGCTCAGACGTGCTGCATTCCTTAGTTCCACCAGTTCTAACATGCACGACTAAGACCCGAATATTGTAGCGAACCACCTTCATTCCCTTCGTATTTCCTTGGTGAGATGTAAGTTCCACTCGAGCAGTAGCTTCTCACGAACCACTGCATTGTGATACCGACTCCTAAGAGGATGCTCCTCCGATCACTACAATCTTAATTTATCCAAGTCTAGTGTTAACCGTTATCTTTCCCACATATCCGCATAAACTGTGCCTATTACTCTCTAACCCTCTACCTAGAGTGACTCTCGGTACTTGTACAGGGTGAACATCAATGTTAAAAAAAGACCAAGCACCAGTCTTTTCGTCTGAAAAACGATTAGTTCGAAGTATTCAATGAATTGGTTCTCGCATAATATATATATTTGAATTGGACATTGTCCGACAATTTATTTAAAGACATATAGTTTATGCTTAACGTTCTTTTTAGAGATACAAGTATTTAAGCAAATGCTCTGTTTTATAATGAACAGTATTAAATAACATTTACCGGCCTGAATGTCCGAGAAATTTTCATAGAAAATTTTTGTTCTCCGACAGGAATCGAAACTGTATCTTATACGGAACCATCATTTCGCGTGATGTGCCTTTACCGTTCGGCCACGAAGAAGCGTCTGGTCAGTAAGGTCGATTTTACTATCTTTAAACTTAAATCTTCCATGAAGCTCTTCTATTCATATATGCTCTAGCGTATCAAATGTAAACAAATGACGTCATATATTTTTGAATTGGACATAGTCCGACAATTTATTTAAAGATAAACAGTATTAAATAACATTTACCGGCCTGAATGTCCGAGAAATTTTCATAGAATTTCGGAGAACGAAAATTTTCTATGAAAATTTCTCGGACATTCAGGCCGGTAAATGTTATTTAATACTGTTTATTATAAAACAGAGCATTTGCTTAAATACTTGTATCTATAAAAAGAACGTTAAACATATTATAAATGTCTTTAAATATATATATATATATATATATATATATATATATATTAATTTTTTTTAATATCTGTAAATATACTCCGCTAGCACATCAGCAAAATTGAATTTCAGCTATTGACTCGCCTAATATTCCATATTTTTCGCAAACCCAAGCTTCCGTTTCAAGATGTCTATTTACACATGCACATAGCAAATGATAGCGTCTGCATGTATATTATCATACGTTAATTTAATTTTCTTTTTTTTTTGCTATACAAATGAATTTTATCCTTTTGCTTTTTTTTTTATATCGATCCCCTGATAATTTAATTAATTCAGGTTCCGTCAACAATACGCCGACTAGACGCATGGTCGATATTTAAGAAAATAAAAATTTATAATTTTTTTTAACCCGTGTTATTTTTACGAAATCGATCTAGCGTGACATTACTAGCATCGGACAGAATACATTAAAACCTGAGGTTCTCCATCCATTTGATCAATTCCAACATTTGAGTATCTGTCTATATTTCTGAGATTAGGTATTATGTACACTATTTACATTATTTGGACTATTGTCCTCATCTTTGTCGCCATATTTATTACAACATTTCGGCCGTTGTACGCTCCGGCCTTCTTCCTCAAGGACACATGTTACAGTGGATAAAGGCGTTAGTTAGATCCAGTGACAGGACCCAAAGAGCGTGAGTTCAATACCTGGTTAACTCAGTGGAGTACTTGGAGAGAGGAATTAACAGGAGATAACTGATAACTGACATCCATTAGGCATGGCACGTGGAACTAGAACAGTCTTGAAGACAATATTATAGATTAATTATTTGACGAATCAGGATACAAGTATATTTAAATGTGGCAAAGTAAATATCGGTTATGGGTTAGGTGAGGGTTTGTAATTTCTGGCTGTTGATACTGGCTTCCTTATATGAGAACGTGTCATCACTGTCTAGTTTTTTAAGATACACTACAATACAATTGGCATTTTTATTTATTTTTTTATTTATTTTCTTATTTTATAAAATACATTGGGATTTTCTTAAAAGAGCTTTCAGATATGATTAAGTCATATTTTTATACTTATATTTTTATTTATAAAAATCTAAAATACTACAGTTATCATATTTATTAAAAAATATATATGGTACTTTAAAATTAAAATATTAGAATTTAATTGCGCATTTCTTACTTTCTTATTTTTAGATCCAATAATAGATATATAATTATGCAATTTTTTTTATAATTAACTAACGCCTTTATCCACTGTACCATGTGTCCTTGAGGACACGGGCACAGAGGATAAAGGCGTTAATTAGATCCAGTGACAGGACCCAAAGAGCGTGAGTTCAATACCTGGTTAAGGCAGTGGAGAACTTTAAGAGGGGAATTAACAGGAGATAACTGACATCCATTAGACATGGCACGTGGAACTAGAACAGTCTACCCGAGTGAGCGAAATAAAGGGTTCAGTTGGACCACCTGTAGAAGGCCGGAGCGATCGAAACGTTGTAATAAATATGGCGACAAAGATGAGGTCAATAGTTCGAATAAAGTAAAGTGTCCAACATTTGAATACTTCTAAAATCTATCTCCGGGACACGGACAGAATGTATTAGAGAATCGTTAGGCATTTTGATTAATAATTAATTTCTTTTACACATAAGCCATTACAACATTAACGTGACAGGCCATTTTTTTACCGTTGCTTTTATATGACAATTAAGCAAATAGCAGAGAGATTCGGATTTGTGCTTTTACTGACTGATTTGGTTTTTACGGCTTATCAACCCATTGCAGTTTATTTTAATGTCAGAATTTTCTTTTGTTTTGAGAATGTAGGAATTTCTTGGGAATAATAATGGTTTCCCGATACAATTCCTACTATTTAAACCATAACTGGGTGAAAGAGGAAATGGATTCATACCTTTCCCAAGGTGAGTGAATATAACGAACCCGACTGGAATTGGAACGCGGCTCCTCGATTTCCAATTCCATTACACCACCCGCACTTCCAAGTTTACAGCACCTGGTATTACCAAGCGGTCACCCATCTACATACTGACCAGGTTCCACGTTTCTTAACTTCGTTGATCCAGTGTTACAGCATGACATGGTGATTTTCTAAGCGTAGCTTAGATGTGGCACAATGATTAAAATTTGGGGCACTCAGTGAGAATCGAACTCAGCATTCAGTCGTAATTGAGCTAACGTCACAACCTTGCTAAACACGTCAAAGGGACTGATGGCCGTAATATCATGGTATTTACTCGTCTCCCTACGGTGACAAGATGTGACACAAGGTCGGTTTCATAGGGGACACCCAAGCGCGTACACCAGGGCCAGGGACAAAAATTTCCATCCCAAGGCATAAACGATTTTCTAAGCGTAGCTTAGATGTGTCACAAGGCCGAAAGTATGGAACACTCAGTGGGAATCGAACACAACAATCCGTGATTGATTTAGCGATTACACCGCGTCAAAGGGCCTTTTGTATATTGATTTTCTAAGCGTAGCTTAGATGTGGCACAAGGCCTCAGGCATGGGGGACCCAGTGAGAGTCGAGCTTACTACCTAGAGATAATTGTTGAGACAGTATTTACTGTCCCAGCCACGAGGGATAGATGTGGCACAAGGCCGGGTTTAAAGTGGGGTATTCCCGAGCCCGTAGACTCGGCCAAAAAATGCCCGTAGATCTCGTATAAACGGGATCGGGTTGGTCAACCACCCCGAACGAGACTCTGCCCTTCGGCGGAGCCTCGTCCGAGTTCTTCTCTGCCCAGAGGCAGAGGTTCGACCGCCTAACAGAGTAGACCTCGCCGTCTACTTTGTTGGAGAGATAATTGTCGAGACAATCTTGCAAACCATTACAGCACATAGAAGTGTCCAGGTTGATTTTCCAAGCGCAGCTTAGATGTGGCAAAAGGCAGAAATTATGGGGCACTCAGTGAAAATCGAATTCACTTATTCAGCCATGATTGATCTAGTGCGACAATCTTGCTAAACATGTCGAAAGGTCCGATAGCCTGAAACCGGAGATTTACCTCAACCTCCCCCACCACTGAGATTGTGACACAGGGTTGTTTTTTAACGTGGGGATAGAGTTTTTCCACTCTTAGCTTGTCTGAACTGGTAAAAGCTTGTCTAAGCTGGTCAGAGCTTGTCTAAGCTATTCATAGCACCGATATGTAACAGATGTTACGCAACGGTGGGGTGTACGCAAGGACGGAGTAGAGAAGGCCTCCAGCACGGAACAGATACTACATCTGCAGCATCTACTTCGACAAGAAAGAAAAAAACCTTCTCCTCCTCTGCCAATCCCTCTGGAAGAATCCAGAAGGAAAGCCCCAATGGTTTTCCAAGCGTAGCTTAGATGTGGCACAAGGTCGAAAGTATGGGGCACCCAGTGAGGAACGAACTCACTACCCAGTCGTAATTGTTCTAGCAAAACAATCTTGCTAACCATTACAGCGCGTCGCAGTGTCTAAGTTAATTTTCTAAGCGCAGCTTAGATCTGGCACAAGGCAAAAGTTATGGGGCACTCAGTAAAGATCGACTCACTAATTCAGTCATGATTGATCTAGCATGACAGGCTTGTTAACCACGTCGAAAGAACCGATAGCCTGAAACCCCTGGCGCCATTTTAAACTTCGTATCAGTTACATGAATTCCTATAAATCAACATTGCGCATGACGCGCATTTGAATGCGAAGGAAGTAATGTAATTCGCTCGTATTCTGTCGTCAACCCGTACTCCCTTAATATTTAGCAATCACGAAAAGTTTATATTTGTTCTCTGGCGATAATAAGACAACATGAGCATTCAGGGAAACAAATCCAGAAGCAAATTGTCTGCGAAGCGATCTCGATAGCTATTTTCTCAGGTTTAGATCTCGCCTATTAGAATTCTCTTAGGCTTGCAATAGTAGCAATTACTTGAATTAGTTGAAGATCGAAATCACTTTAGTTATGGTCATACAATAGAGCATGTAGAAATAGTCTATGTAGAAATATATTCTTTTGCTTAGTGGTGGTAGAATTAATTTAGTGTTGGAAGAGGTAAGATTTTACAAGTACTTACAAGAAAGAAATTAGATTAAAATAAATAAAGGTCCATTCTTTTAAATACATCATTCATGTTGGGTTCTCCGATTTCTAGCTAGGTTGAATTGAAAAGTTCAAACGATTGTTTATATTAGCACACGTGAAAGTTTAAGCAGCTATCTCGAGTGGTTCTCGGGCTTTGTACAGGATAAAAAAGGGAGGAGTTATGAACAGACACAAGCAGGAATAGCATTTAACAATAATCATGATGATTGGTTGGACAATCGGAGGATTGTTAGTCCCCAGCTTTTAATTATTTAAAATAATTGTTTCTTTTTTCAGACATTCAAAAAAATCTTAATTAAACCATATATTCATTAAAAAAAACTCTATTAAATGAATTACAACAACCTTCATAGATTTTTATTAAGCTGGAATAAAAATATTAATTAAAAATTAAAAATTAAAAATTAAGACGTGTACCCTTACATTTAAACTGTGTTTTTCTTTTATATGGTTGCCAGTTCAAATAATTTTGATGTAAAAATCAGAATGGCATGTATTCATTTATTTGGTAAACTCTGTATACTGCAGAAACAATGTAACTCATTGCATATGCAAAAGTGTGCAGTTAAAGTCTAAATTTTTTAAAAATGTATATGCAAAGATCAAAACTTCCTGAAGCTTCAAAAAATCGTATATTTGAAACCTATAATGATGGAGAAGGCTACAAATAGCTATTAAAACGATTTGGAGTACACTTCTCCATCGTCCAGCAAGTTATTTATGTATAGAAGGCCTTTGGTATGACAGAAACACGATCAAGAATTGTCCGTCTGAGAAAAATAACAGCAAGAGCAAATAGACATCTAGTTTGGCAGTCCCAGGCAAATCCCTGCCTTGACCTTTGCGGTTCGCAGTGTTCACTATCCGATGTCGGAATCAATGTGCATACATCTACAGAGCGACGAAATCTGAACAATGCCGATTTTCATGGCAGAATGTTTACAAAACAGCACAAACATTTTCGCCTCAACTATGCCAAAGCTCATATTAATAGGCTAGAAACAAAAAGTTTTATAATCGCATGAAACGAAAATAGAACTTTTTTGGGAAGAACATTATCTGGCGTACTCCTGATACTGCTTTTGAACAGAAGAATTCGATATCAACCATTAAACATGGCGGTGACAGTATTATGATTTGGGGTTGCTTTGCTGCACTGGAACATACAAAACAGCACGCATTGATGACACAATGGACTCTGCAATATAACAATTTTGAACGAAAGTGTCATGTCCTCAGTTCAAAAGTTGGGTTTAGGTCCAGGCTGGAACTTCTAAAAAAAAAAAAAAATTAGAAGCATCAAAACAAATGCACAAAGAATTGGTGTCGTAAAAAGAAATCTTGGAACAGCCTAATCAAAGCCCAGATTTAAAACCCAACTGAAAATCTCAAATTCAAGTGAAAGAAGGCAGTACATGCAAGACACCCAGGTAAAATCAAGCAACTGTGCGGGTATTGACAAGAAGAATGGTCAATAATCGGTAATCTTACTGCCAGAAACTTCTTAAAAATTATAGAAAAAGACTGGTTGACACTGTAACCTCAAAAGGAGCAGTCACCAAATATTAAATGTCAGGGTTCACTTACCTTTACACAGCTTAAGTTTGAAGTTTTGTCAATATTTTTTATTCTAGCTTAATAAAAAAATTGAAAATGGTTGTAATTAATAAATGTTTTTCGTAATGAATATCTAGCTTAATTAAGATTTGTTGATCATTTTAAAAAATAGACAATTTTAAAAATATTATCTTAGTGTCAGTCTTACTTTTGCACAACACTGTGTTATATATATATATATATATATATATATATATATATATATATATATATATATATATATATATATATATGTGTGTGTGTGTGTGTGTGTGTGTGTGTGTGGGTAGAGAGAGATGCGTACAAATATATGTATATAAATATGTAAATAGAGAGAAAGTTAACGAGAGAGTTTGGGTGAGTGAGATATTTAGACATATAAAATGATAAATATGTTATATATATATATATATATATATATATATATATATATATATATATATATATATATATATATATATATATATATATGGTAGTTGTATATTTAGGCAGCAATCCTTCTTTTATGCAAGTTTCATTAAAAACGACAGACAAGGTTGTTTTTTATTTAATTTTTCTTGTGTACGAACAAGAGCTTTCTTTGCTGGACAAAGGGTGTGTAAGAACTGTCCAAATCTCCAGCACACAACGCCGAAGTAGGTTTCCTGAAAATTCAAAAAATTGTTGGAGATTACCAACCGGGATATTTATATGGAAACATAAAAACCCATAAACCAGGATACTCGCTACGACCAATCATTTCCCAGATCCCAATACCTAACTCCGAACTATCAAAATTCCTGAACGACATCATCACTCCACACCTCCCTACCAATTACAGCATCACATCCACCCACGAATTCCTGCAAATTTTAAAGTCTACAAAAAACCCAAACCAACGTATAATAGCGTCACTTGATGTTGAAAACCTATTTACAAACGTCCCTGTCGAACAAACAATTGACATTATCCTAAATTCCGTATACTCTAATAAGTCTATCCCTCCGCCACCCATCAAACCACCCATACTAAAAAAAACTACTACACGCATGCACAACCAAAGTCCCATTCTATGACCATAATGGCAATATCTACACCCAAACTAATGGCGTCAGCATGGGAAATCCACTCGGCCCATGCTTTGCCAACTATTACATGTCCCACGTAGAAAATACGGCATTCATAGAAGTCCGTAAACCGAAGATAAACGGACGCTACGTAGACGATATTTTCATTCTAGCGAACAACATTAAACAAATAGACAAACTTAAGACCACATTTGAGAAAAACTCCGTCCTTAACTTCACATATGAACTTAGCCAGAAAAACAAACTTCCATTCCTAGATGTCCTCGTTGAATACAGCAATAACACCTTCATTACATCCTTATACAAAAAACCCACCAGCAAGAACTCTTGTCACCTAAACTTTAAAAGCGAATGTCCACTTAGGTATAAAATAGCTGTAATAAAAAACTTTCTAGAAAGAGCACACCAAAATTCATCCTCTTGACTACTCTTCCTCAAAGAACTAAATAACGTAAAACAAACCCTAATCAACAACGGCTTCCCTAACCATCTTATAGACCAACAAATAAGACTATTTCTCCCTAAAGTAAGTAATACTGAAAGTGAACACACAGTAAAAAATCACATACACATTTATTACAAAACCAAATGCATACGAATTACAAACAAGATGAATGCTCACTAAGACATATTATAAAGAAATACACCACCCCAATCGACCCAAATAAAAAAATCAATTTAATTATCTATTATAAAAAATTCAAGACAGCTAACCTCATCCTCAAAAATAACAACACGCCTCATAAGTCAAAGCTGCAAAGAACGAACATTATTTACGAGTTCAGATGCCCCTTAAGGAACTGCGTTCCTAACGAAACCGGACTCATAAATAATTACATCGGTCACACAACCACATGCTTATCCAGACGTCTTACGTTACACCTATCAGATCCCAGCTCCGTTAGAACCCATTTAAACACACACAAAAATTTGCCAGACTCCATTTGAAATATACTAGTAGAAAACACAAATATATTAATTGCTTCTACCTGTAAAAAAAGGTGAAAAATAATAGAGGCTTTAATAATAAAAAAGAAAAAGCCTACCCTTAACAATATTAACTACGAACAAAGCCACAACGTGCTAACCGTATTCGGAAATTAAAACACCACTACTAAACACTAAGACATATACATAATGCACACACTCAACTAAGTCTAAAAAATCAAATCATCCTTGATAATGACTAAAGATATAGCCGAAAGCGCCCGGAAAAATAAAACATTTGGGCAGTTCTTACACACCCTTTGTTCAGCAAAGAAAGCTCTTGTTCGTACACAAGAAAAATTAAATAAAAAACTTAACCGTAGTACCTTGTCTGTCGTTTTTAATGAAACTTGCATATATATATATATATATATATATATATATCTATATATATATATATATATATATATATATATATATATATATATACAAGATATATAAATATATATATTTATATAAATAAATTCCCAAGAGGATAGAATCCAGGAAGAACTCAATGTCCAGGACAGAGTAAGAATATAATATAAAAGTCTCAAACACTAATATTCCATGTTTAGAATTTATTACATTGGAATCGTAATTACGATCCAATTCATCTGCCCGACAAATTCAAAAAGCTTTTTGAATTTGTTGGTCTGATGAATTACGATTCTAATGTAATAAATTATAAACATGGAATATTAGTGTTTGAGCCTTTTATACACACACACACACACACACACACACACACACACACATATATATATATATATATATATATATATATATATATATATTAAAATACATTTATAAAATGCAACGGTAGAGGTCACCAGTGATGCTACCTTGGCTTCATTCCGGATTTCTGGTATTGCAAGATCTGATCCATTCTGCCAGGTACCCCGACCTGTTAACATGCCGCCTCTCCGCATAATTCGCTCCACGATGTGATTTTAATAACAGAAAATGTATTAATAATCAGGAGGTAGATCTTTCTTTTATAATGCAAACGAGGCTCGCAAAAGCTAATCAGAATTTGCTTGTCTGCTGTCTAGAGGTAAAAGAAGAAACGCGCGACATGCGCGCGGTTTCTAGTTTTGCCTCTCCCCCACATGCGCCGATGTTATAGTCTTTTTCTTTATATATATATATATATATATATATATATATATATATATATATATATATATATATGTATGTGTGTGTGTGTGTGTGTGTTTGTGTTTGTGTTTGTATGTATGTATATATTGATATATACTGATAGATAGGGAGAAATAGAAAGAGAATGACAGAAATGCATATATATATATATATATATATATATATATATATATATATATAAAGAGAGAGAGAGAGATAGAGAGGGAGGGAGAGAGAGAGAGAACAGACAGACAGAGATTTTTGGAGATATATTTAGAGATATAAGGAAAATACTTACAGAAATAGTGAAAATAAAGGCGGCCTGATGATTAAGTCCAGCATGAAACAGCCTGTCGCCTCTGTGTATTGACCTCAATGTTCACTTTTATATTTATATTTACATACGCTCTATCTCTGATAACGAACACTTTATTCCATAAATATAGCACACTTTAAAACTTCATATATTTATATATATATATATATATATATTTATATATATATATATATATATATATATATATATATATATATATATATATATATATATATATATATACGATGGTCATTCAATAAATAAGGTGAATTTTTAGGTATAAGGACTTCTAATACAGATAGAAGCTTACTCTTTCTTTTTTGTTTTACTTCTTTTTCACATGGATTTAATTTCTTTTGCAGATTAAAAAAAACTTTGAGAGTTTTGGCGATTAACAAAGATGGCCGACCAAGAAGCATGCTCCAGGATTGAACAGTGGTCAGTTATCAAGTTTTTGATTGCTGAAGGGTGCAAACCAGTTGAAATTCATAGGAGAATGTCAACTGTGTATGGTGCCACATGTTTCAGCCAAAAAACGTCTACAAGTGGGCTAAATTGTTTAAAGATGGACGGAGCTGTGTTGAGGATGAAGACAGGCCTGGGAGGCCTACAGAAGTGAGGTCTCCTGAGATGATCGAATCAGTCAATGACCTCATTCAGTCTGAGAGAAGGGTGACAGTGGATGACATTGCAAGGACTTTGAGCTTATCTGTTGAGACAAACGCAGGGGTCATCAGTCAGAAGGAGTCATCTTGCATCATGACAAGGCAAGGCCCCACACAGCAGCCCAAACGGTGCAGACCATCAACGAGCTGGGCTGGGAACTGCTCCCTCATCCCCCTTACAGCCTAGACCTTGCCTCTTCAGATTTTCACCTGTTTGGTCCCTTGAAAGCGTTCAGGAGAGGCACGAAGTTTAAAAGTGACGATGAAGTCAAAAGTGTTGTGAGCGACTGGCTGAGACATCAGTCCAAAGATTTTTACGCTGATGGAATACGGAAGCTTGTGCGCAGATGGGAAAAGTGTGTGACAGTGCTGGGAGACTAGGTTGAAAAATTTAAAAAAAGTAAGCTTCTATCTGTA
>OZ038489.1:39628592-39681092 GCA_964036315.1 Acanthosepion esculentum
GATGCACAGGTCTGAAGAACATAAAGAAAAAGATGAAATCAACAACAACAAAAAATCTCTGCATTTCTATTTTGATTAAGAAGTGTTTTAATGATTAATTATCGAGAAATTCATTTTAGAATCGAGATGGAGTTTGTGATTACACGCGAAAATAACATTTTCCCTGAGAATTTGAGTGATTTGTAGTTTATTAGCGCCTGGGAAGGATGGTAATGTCTGATCCGAACGGAAAGGCATTAAGAGATTGTGGAAGGACCGAAGAGCAGTATCAGGAATCAGTGAAATAAATAATTTAAAAATAGCTTCCTGTCTATTTTTTTCTAATGTCAAAAAAAGATTAAACACAAATAATTTAATCTGATTGTAACGAAAGTTTTGGAGGGAAATGGTATGAAGAAATTAAAAATCTTTTTTGAAATATTAGTCTGATATCAAAGTTTCGAGTATTTCTTTGAGAAAATCTTTTATTAATGTAAATTTCTTTTTATCCTTACTCAGTATTTAAAGAATGTGTTATTTGGCGTTTCATGATTTTATGCTACTTTCTAAATAAATCTGATATTTTATCACAACAGAAAAAGAGGATTCCACTTTTTATGCTACTAAAATTCTTTTGTAACACCGTGTTGAAATCCTCATAGTATTTAGTTATCGCTAAAAAATTTTCTGTTGAGATTTACAAATTCTACGTTTCGTTTTAGTTCGCAAACCAATCGATGAAATTTGAATATGCTGATTTGTTTAGAAAAATACTTTGACAAAATAAACAAAAAAAAAACTACTTCACGATTTAATAATTTCTTTAATTTAATTTAATTTTATAGGAGTTCATGATAAACAATAGTTTTTAAGAAAATTTCTTTTTTTCCTTTTTAATAGCAAAAAAATAAATTCTTAGGATTTCTTACTCCTCAGCATGCAACATACAACATTCCTTTCTGCTTTTGGCCTTTTGATTTGTCTATATTTCTCACAAACAAAGAGCGAACTTGAAACTGAATTCATGTATATAAAAACTTGAATAAAAGACATGCAAAAAAACAATAAATATTTGTTATTTCAATCATTAAATAATTCCGTAGCAATGTGAAATTTCAGACAACAATGATGGTTACTATGAAGGCTGCAGGAAATAATATCGTAATTATTGAACAAAGTAACTAATAATAACAAAACAAAAGTCATTGAAACATAGCAAGTTCAGTCGACCAATGATGACAATTCTAGAACAACGTAACTATTGTTTTTAAAATAGTGGGAGTGTTTTGTATTTTAAATAGCTAAACTTTTAATTTAACAAAAAAAAAAAAAGAATGAAAATTTATTGTATTAATCTATGCACCCTAGTAAAACCAACAGTACTTTGTATCTCTTTGCCTGTTTTGGTTTCGATCGGTTAGTGTATGGCTATTTTAGATGGTGTGACGGGTAGACGGACGGACTGATGGAAGTCACAGAATTTTATATATAAGTAGATTAATTCTTCGTAAAAGAATTCTATGCATAATTCTTTTCAGATGTTTTGCAGAATAATTTCTTTCGAGAATGTTTCTAGGCGTATTCTTTTTTGGAAAGGAATTAGTAAATACTAAGTACTTCAAATACCTCGGTGTATGGATCAGTTGCAACAAACACTGAGGTCCACCCTTTACAATAACCACACGAGGTAGAGAGTTACAGGTAAGAGGCACAATTTATGCAGATATGTGGGAAAGAAAAACGTTAACCCTACACTTGAACAGGTTAAGATTGTAATGATCGTGGAAGCATCCTCTTGGGATTCGGTTCCACAAAGCAAACGATCGTGGGAAGAACCTCCTCGAGTGGAACTTACTTCTCACCAATGGGATACAGGCGAAATGAGGCTGGTTTACGACAATGTGCGTGGAATGGCCGGTCTTTGGCATGAAGGTTAGAACTGCTGGAACTGAAGAATGTAGTTCATCTGAGAACTTTCAATAGAAGTAGCGATAGAACGGTGAGTGGCTTGCGGCATCTCGTCTGTGAGAGAGGAGTTTCAAGGCGGGAAATAATTTGTCAGTCACATGGTCGCGGAGGTTATTTTAGGCTGTATCGAGACTGAGATGTGAGGACTGTACAGCTCTTGCCCAAATATGACATCAGTACTCCAGTTTAGGCCTGATCTGGCTCGTGTAAAGGAGAGTCAGGTCCTTACGAGAGCGGTACAGGGAACCGATCACTTTTCCTGCATCTTTAGCGATGGACATTATGTGCGAGTTCCACTCGAGGTCTGGGTTGAGTTTAAGGCCAAATAGTCGCTCAAGGCACGGGGCCTCCGCGAGAGTACATCCATTCATCACGACTGGTGGTCGTTTGGGGTCCGATCGGCGATGATGGAGTATAACTAGTTAGGTTATAAAGACGAAATGGTTACATAACTTCCACACATTTCCATCTAGCAATCGGTTCAACTGAAAACGGCCCCAAGTCCACACTAAGGATACAGCTAATCAATCAACATCTGCTTGCCGATCTACAACGAGCAATGACCTGATTAAAACGTACTACTAGAATGGCGACAAGGTAGAACACATTACAGTTGAAATGACTAGATGTAGCCGTAAGTTCTATGCTAACAGTTTCTTCTCTCTTAGTTCTCTCTTGTGGAACTCTCTCGGCTTTTTACTTTACCGTCAACTTTGACCTTCAAAAATTTAAATGCAAAAATAACCTTTCTTCTTCATTCCTGTTCTGATACTAATACTTTCTTTTTCTCATATGCTTTCACATTCAATAACACTTTGCATCTTAGTGGTGGAGCATTTTCCATCGAAGTAGCGATTGAGCACAGAGAGAGAGAGAGAGAGAGAGAGAGAGAGAGAGAGAGAGAGAGTGAGAGAGAGAGACTCGCCACATCTCACCGGTAGGAGAGAGGTTGGAGAGTGGAAAATAAATCTTCTCCTATACGGATTCGGAAGCGCTTTTGAACTCTATTGAGTCTGGAAATGTTGCAAAATGGTGCTACACAATTATAGAAAAATAACTTTATTAGATAAGAGAAACTACATCATTTGAGAATTTTCTATAGCAACAACAGACAAAATGAGCAGCACATGTAACTCGAATCGAGAATAATGACATAATGAAAAATATTACATTCCAAATTGTCCCAATCTGGACATGAAGCATCCATCAGTTCTGGAAAGACCATTAACAGACAATAGAACTGAGAGAGCCATTCTGCTGAAAAATTGTTTTGCAAGATAGATTTTATAAATTTCAATCGACAGTAGCAATGGCTGCTCGGTAAACGAAATATACTTTAGAGAATAAGTTTGGAGAATAATTATTTGGAAACGAATTATCGAAGAATACTTTGTAAAATAATTCTTTGGGGAAGTTTGTAGGAGAGTCCTCGGGTGAATTTTTGCAGAAGAATTATTTGGAGAAGAATACTTTGGAGAAGAATTATTTTTATAGAAGTATTTAGGCAAGAATTCTTTTAAGAAGAATTCTTTAGAAATGTTCTATAGAAGCATTCTTAGTAGTCTTATCGGAAAATTCTTTGGCAATGCTTTGTAGGAGTTATCGGTGCGGAACTTTTGCAGAGAAACTCTTTCTAGATGTTTTGTAAATAAAAGTTTGGAGGAGATGCTGTGTTGATATTTTGGAAGTATTGACGTTTTACAACGTAAGATAAGCAGATGACACTGTATTGATGAAAATCTCATCGGGAAAACTGCAATAATCCATAGAAAAGGCAGAAAAGGAGAGCAAGAAGAAAGAATATTTATTAAATGTAAGAAGGGCCTCATATGAGGTCGTCATCAAGTGTGAAACCCCAATGTTTGAAATAGGTAATGGGGGAGATTCAAGCAAGTATAGCAATCTTAGTCGTATAGTAGCATACACAGAGAATGCAACTTTGAAATAGAAAAAGATGTTTCCAAGAAACTAAACTAATTATTAAGAGATAGGAAAATGTCATCAGAATAAAAAAAAAAAAAGAAACAAAGAAAAGAGTACTGAATCGCTAATTCATATTGATTCTCCTGTATGTCAGTGGATGCTGGACCATTTCCCTACCGATGAAGAATAGAATCGGGACAACAGTAAAAAGTAAAAATGGGAACTAAAAGCATGTTTATTATTACATTCAGAAAGAGGTAGTTGAAATATCTAGGATATGTAGTAAGGAAAGAGGGCTTGGAGAATTTAACACTTACAGGTAGAAGGTTTAGAGAGAAAAAGCGAGTAACCTACCTGACGTATAGTAAAGAAGTAAACGTTACTTACAAGGGAGAGAATGTCGTGGAGAGTTATGATCGCCTACGATCTGAATGTACACAACCCATGAAGTACGAATACTGTTGTGACACCGATACTTTCCTACATCATGGACTCTCCCAGTACTATATTATTATGTGAATGGGAGTATCATGGGAGTATCACCAGTAATGCGCAGCCGCGTACGATACCAATATCGGACACCAATGGATAGTAAGCTCTGCTTACTCTTACACTATTCTTTGTAACTTTCTGTTTAATATATCTTTCTTACCTCTAACCCGTGTTCCGTGTTTCCCTTCCGTGGCCCCTACTTCGGGTCCATATCAAATACAAAGTGGGAAAGAGAAAGGTTGACATAATTTAATGAAGAAGAAGAAAAAGAAGAAGAAGCCATGTATTTTTTGTAGTTGTTTACTAACTTATAGATAAAATGTGATGGGCATGTGGCCGAGTAGTTAGAACGTTCTATTTCCGACCATGAGATCCGGGTTCGAATCTCACTATGCTTTGTCAGGAAGGTGATTTCTTGATATTGTCGACCTTGGGGAGGCGATTCCAGCGTGCGGCGGCTTTGGAAAGTGTCTGTAAACCATACCAAATGTTGGTCCAAGCCTTTTGAATGAAATTGGGTAGACTAAATTGGGAACCGTCCATGATTGTGCCAAGACGAAGTCATTGTGACCGAGGGCTTGAGTGTGCTGGCCTTGTTCAGAGTGTTGACCACGCCTGACAATGCACTTTTTACCAGAAACTGTAACTAATTTCTGCTCGGTATAGTTGCAGTATAAACCACAGGTGTGCCTGAGCTGGCGTCTGAAACAGGGATTGGTTAGCCGTTCTAGCAGACAGCTATACTCGGATACGGACATCCAACGTAGAATTAGAAGAATTTGACGATTCTGATAAAACTCTGATTTGTGAAATTTTGGAGGGTATTGAGCAATTCGCGTGAAATGAAATTATGTACAATCCACCCACAAGAAAACGGCATAGAAGACCCCCATAAAGAGAGTGGCATTATGACAATAAAGTCATCTTTTTGTCACCTTTTGGCATAATCCTATATGGAATCTAAGAATGGAGCGTGTGGATTGACTCATCAACAACCCGTAACCTTGGGGTCAGATCTGGCCAACGGACCTTTTTTTCCCCAGTTGGTTCATTGTCGATTTCGAAGTTACCCACCAGCGGATCGCTTTGCGACTTTGTATGAAAGGGCAGAAAACAGGTATAATTTCAGAACGTTTGATGATTATTACGCTCTTGATGTCGGAAGAATCAGCCAAAGGGCAGAAATATGAAGACAAATGATGCAAAGACACGAACTCTCTTTACGCTGTTGTGTGCTCCGCTTCAGATACGTTGTTGAGTTTACTATCGAAACACATACAACGAACAGTTTTTCAAAACACACACACGCACATATGGAAAAATGTAAATCAAAGAATGCAGGACTAGATTCTTTCCCACGGATAGTCTACCCTGAATGCCTCCCATCGAAAGTACACTATTAATTTGGTTTTACATCATACAAAGCTTCACTAAGAATCAACGTAAGCCATATGAAACAAAGCAATGGATATTAAGTTAACCTTGCAAACCACCCACGAGTATATTATACCGGATGTAACAGAAAATTGTCCAAATCGTATAAAAGCATAATTGGCCATACCACAAAATGTTTAATATCTAAAAATAACACAACTAATTAAGTTTCTTTTTTCCAGATTTTTAGAACGTTTAGGCATCTTGCCGTTAGAATCAGTGAAAACCCCTTTTATTCAGCTCAAAAGAGAGGCTAATATTGTTTTGTGTCATCCCCATAATGTCTTCCCAACTGAGAAATGGTGAGAGGAAAAAGATCATTCAGGGCTTCAGTAATGGCACAAAAATTCATAGTTTGGCTTCCCTCTTCAGAGTCCATTAAAGTACCATCAAGAGAACGATGAATAAATTTAAAAAAGAAAGAACCGTAAAGAAGAAAACTGGATCAGGTGGTCAAAAAGGAAAGAGGTACCATCATTTCAACTTAGAGCTAAAGAGATCAATTAGAAAAGACCCGATTCAATCCATAAGACATTTGGCACGTGAGATGAGTTTCAATTATGACTGTCAAAAGAGCAGTGAAAAAAGACTTGAAAATGAAATCGTACGTGAAACCTGTGAGACAACATGTTACTCCAGGAAAGAAAGTTAGAAGCTAAGAGAGAGCCAAGATCATGTTGAATAAGTGGGAAAATGATCCTGAAATATATATATATATATATATATATATATATATATATATATATATATTTGAACTTTATATCAATCCTTCATGAGCTTCCGATCCTTAGCTATGATTAATTAATGATGAACATGTCATTTTCGTTTATGATCGATTTCATCATGATTCTTCTGTTAAGTTCTGATTGTAATTATACATTCTTAGTGGTCGAAGTAGAGTCCCATAGTGTTATAAAAACCTCAGAAAATTCCAGTAGAATGCATTTAATCATTTCTAAGTTACAACGGTTCAGAGCTTAATTTACGAATTAGAAAATGTTGCAGTTACACCCGGTATATACGAGGTTTGTCTGAAAATTAACAGGACTGCTGTCGCAAACAATTTATTTCAACTCCAAACAAATAATCCCCCCTCGAGTCTAATGCTCTCTTCCATCCTTCTCTGCCATGCTTCTGGAAGGATTCTTCTTGGGTGATCCTCAGCTCCGTCGTTACGGCCCTCTTGATGGTCTCAAAACGGGTCTTCTTTATGATCCCTTTGTGCTTGGGGAAAAGAAAAGAAAAACTCACACAGAGTAAGATCAGGTAGATATGCAGGTATGTTTCAGTACGGCGATGTTCTTCTCAACCAGGAACTGCCCGATGTTGAAGCGATTGTGAGCAGGTGCATTGTCTTGGTGAAGCAGAAACCGTTTGCCCTGCCAAAACGATCGTTTCTTTTCGTGCACTGAGCGAAGCAAACACCACAGGATCTCTTTGTATACTTGCTGATTGATCGTCTGGTCGTGTGGCAAGAACTCACTGTGAACGATACATCACACCTCGAAGAACGGATGTCCCGCTACCAGTCAGAGAGACCTCGTATATCGTAACCTTTCAGTAAAGTTCCTTAACATTCTCATCAATTTTAGTCGGTTTCATTCAGTTGTTTAGACGATCTCGTCATGTGTCCCCTGACCCATTAGGGTACGAAGCGACTCCGAATGTACTGTAGGGATAGTGTGCGGAAGGAATGATATCCTGATGGGGTTCAACCCTCTTCATACATGATTTGAATTCCATCAATTGAACTGGTTGCCATCCAGGTTAAGATAGCGCAAGTTTGCACTGCTATTTAACCCGTAGCTGGAGGAAGATGGATTCACGCCTTCTTCGCAGACTTTATCCCGAAATATGCAAAACAGAATCAACCGGAATTTGAACTCCGCTTACCAATTTCTCTTCTCGCGTGGATAACCCTCAAGCTACTCACTCATAACCGCGAATACTTGATCGATCTGTCGCTAAATCAAAGAATGGCTAGCAATGTGATGAATGAATAAATCAATAAAGCAATATCGATAGTTTGCAACTCATATCCAGACTGTCCAAAACTTCTGCTCTTTTTACGCAAGTTTTAACCGCCAGAGCTATATTATTATTCCGCAATTGTTACCGTTTTATTTTATTTTTTATAATAATGTCTTCTAATAACTTTATGTGAGAATATTATATCTGTAAATCCTACTCATTTGATTCTTTTATTAAAGTTCACCAAATACATAAGTCTCAAGAGCCACTCAATGTATACGGTTACTGAATGAGGTAAGTGGTATGAATAACAGATGTGACGGTAGGAAATAAAAATTTATGAGAATAAGGATAGATAAGGATTGACATTTGACTAGAAAAAAGAACCCAGGAAAGTATCTACGCGGGAGGTTTTTTATTCATTGATTTTCTACAACCTTTTGGGGGCTATTTAAAGCCAGAAAAATATTTTTTAGAGATGTTTGTTTTTGGAGATAATAATGACTTTGTGATACGCGCCGGAGGTTTTTCCCCAAGGTAGCAGTTCTAGTGAAAAGGCTGAATGGGGATTTCTTCTTACAACGGGAACAAAAAGGAAATGCGGATGAATTGACTCCGTGGATTTAGCATGGCGTATCTTAACTGTAAAGGCCTGAGCTGGTGGAAGTAAATAATGGAGCGCTCATCTGAAAATTTGCCATGGAAATCGCAATAGAATATCGATAGACAGCAGATTGAGAAAAGAAGCTTTCTTCAACCAAACCTCGTAAAGAATTTTGAAATCAATCTATATGAGGGAAAGTAAGGGCTGAGCAGCTCACTCCAGATATGGCGGCAAAATTCGATTTTTTATCTTCAAACTGGGATGAGTTTTCATGTCGTCCACTTCAGTATATTTAACAACTTTCTTTAGTATTTATTTTTCCTCAATAGGGAGAAGATAGGTTAGTCTATTATCCAGTTCACACTTCTCGGTCTTTTGAAAACGAGTAGAAGTTGTTTTTTTTTTTAATTCCTGTTTAGAAGTGCGTTTCCGGTTTTTTCCAAAGTTTATTTCATTCACCTTCATTCCCAGTTGCTCTCTTGCCTCTTAGCGGCATTATCACCTTCCTTGGGGTGAACTGATTAAAAATATAACGGAACAATTTTAGCAGATTATTCCATCCTTCAAGATATCTTCGAGAACATTCACATCTTTTTTACAAATAAATTATATGTACAAGGTTCTTATCGTGGAATTTTTGTCAGTCTTTTAGGCTGTTCTTCGCCTGTTTGCGTATTGTGAAGTGTCCAATCCCCCCAAAATAATATGATGAATACAAGAGTGCAGGAACCAATTTATACTGATATTAGAATTCTTCGCGTGTTTCTATATGTGTCCGTGCTACGATCGCAGTCAGATGACAAGACTCAATGATCAAATTTTTGACATGTGATTCACAAGGCATCTAGTTCGGACATAAGCCATTTTCGGTTGAGGCTCTTAGGTAATTTCAGATCACAATACGCCATAAAAAAAGAAGAAGTGTGCAATGACTAGCGTGCTGATCTTGCTGACAATTAAAAAAGTAATGTTGACTGTGAAAATTGCGATAGACATACACATATATCCTTTGGCATTGTGTCTTTCATGTTTCTATTATCATGTTATGTAATTTAGCTACCACACACATAAAAAGAAAATGTTGAGATACCACCTATGCATTATATTATGAAGTGTATGTTTGGGAATCAACCTCTGACTAGCATCCGGACATTCCCTTTTGCTAAAATAATGTTTAATCAATCACAGAATGAAGTATACGCTATGGCAGTTTTTCTTATGCAAGTCAACGTTTTCACAATAGAATTGCTATTTTTCAACCAATCTCAAAGATATATATGTGTCATTTTTACATAGATATATGTGTCATGTCTTTATATAAATATATATGTGTCATTGTGTTAAACCACCTTTCATCATTGTTGATTCAATTTCAAGATTCCATTCCCGTAGAACTTGAATGATAAACTAGTCTATTTACAGGCTCCCAGAGAATTGACGTCCTCTCCATTAAGTGTATATTTTGGGGATTGAAGTAAGTAGCAACCCGAAGGCACATAGTCAGGTGGATATTAGGACATTACACAGTAAAGGCACATAGTCAGGTGGATATTAGGACATTACACAGTAAAGGCACATAGTCAGGTGGATATTAGGACATTACACAGTAAAGGCTCATAGTCAGGTTGATATTAGGACATTACACAGTAAAGGCACATAGTCAGGTGGATATTAGGACATTACACAGTAAAGGCACATAGTCAGGTGGATATTAGGACATTACACAGTAAAGGCACATAGTCAGGTGGATATTAGGACATTACACAGTAAAGGCACATAGTCAGGTGGATATTAGGACATTACACAGTAAAGGCACATAGTCAGGTGGATATTAGGACATTACACAGTAAAGGCACATAGTCAGGTGGATATTAGGACATTACACAGTAAAGGCACATAGTCAGGTGGATATTAGGACATTACACAGTAAAGGCACATAGTCAGGTGGATATTAGGAAATTACACAGTAAAGGCTCATAGTCAGGTTGATATTAGGACATTACACAGTAAAGGCACATAGTCAGGTGGATATTAGGACATTACACAGTAAAGGCACATAGTCAGGTGGATATTAGGACATTACACAGTAAAGGCACATAGTCAGGTGGATATTAGGACATTACACAGTAAAGGCACATAGTCAGGTGGATATTAGGACATTACACAGTAAAGGCACATAGTCAGGTGGATATTAGGACATTACACAGTAAAGGCTCATAGTCAGGTTGATATTAGGACATTACACAGTAAAGGCACATAGTCAGGTGGATATTAGGACATTACACAGTAAAGGCACATAGTCAGGTGGATATTAGGACATTACACAGTAAAGGCACATAGTCAGGTGGATATTAGGACATTACACAGTAAAGGCACATAGTCAGGTGGATATTAGGACATTACACAGTAAAGGCACATAGTCAGGTGGATATTAGGACATTACACAGTAAAGGCTCATAGTCAGGTTGATATTAGGACATTACACAGTAAAGGCACATAGTCAGGTGGATATTAGGACATTACACAGTAAAGGCACATAGTCAGGTGGATATTAGGACATTACACAGTAAAGGCACATAGTCAGGTGGATATTAGGACATTACACAGTAAAGGCACATAGTCAGGTGGATATTAGGACATTACACAGTAAAGGCACATAGTCAGGTGGATATTAGGACATTACACAGTAAAGGCACATAGTCAGGTGGATATTAGGACATTACACAGTAAAGGCTCATAGTCAGGTTGATATTAGGACATTACACAGTAAAGGCACATAGTCAGGTGGATATTAGGACATTACACAGTAAAGGCACATAGTCAGGTGGATATTAGGACATTACACAGTAAAGGCACATAGTCAGGTGGATATTAGGACATTACACAGTAAAGGCACATAGTCAGGTGGATATTAGGACATTACACAGTAAAGGCACATAGTCAGGTGGATATTAGGACATTACACAGTAAAGGCTCATAGTCAGGTGGATATTAGGACATTACACAGTAAAGGCACATAGTCAGGTGGATATTAGGACATTACACAGTAAAGGCACATAGTCAGGTGGATATTAGGACATTACACAGTAAAGGCACATAGTCAGGTGGATATTAGGACATTACACAGTAAAGGCACATAGTCAGGTGGATATTAGGACATTACACAGTAAAGGCACATAGTCAGGTGGATATTAGGACATTACACAGTAAAGGCACATAGTCAGGTGGATATTAGGACATTACACAGTAAAGGCACATAGTCAGGTGGATATTAGGACATTACACAGTAAAGGCACATAGTCAGGTGGATATTAGGACATTACACAGTAAAGGCTCATAGTCAGGTTGATATTAGGACATTACACAGTAAAGGCACATAGTCAGGTGGATATTAGGACATTACACAGTAAAGGCACATAGTCAGGTGGATATTAGGACATTACACAGTAAAGGCACATAGTCAGGTGGATATTAGGACATTACACAGCCGAGATTTACGACATTCTGCCTTGAGGTCTGGCGTAGTCTTGAGAAAAAGATGACACACTTTCGATTGGACAATTCCGGAAATTTGGTTACTGTCTTTAATCATTTCAACTGGGAAGTATCTTTGTCCAAATTCAAGTTCGGATTTTGAGGAGTGCTGATACACAACGTCTTTCCGGTCCTCCCAGGTAAACATTATCAGGTTCTTCGCATGCAGACTGGTTGTTCGATTCTCTTCAAGAGCTTTTTCGCTGCACATTGTTGTAAACAATCCACTTTTTATCAGCTGTGATCATGTGTCTATTTGTTGCCTTTGAACATAGGACCGAAAATGGAAATGCGGTCCATTAAATGTTTCCCTTAATTCTGGATGCACCTAAATTTCAAATCAACCGCTCATTATCCGATTTTCTTTATCAAATAACTTACAAAGCTCCTTTAAGATATATGGAGTACGTCTGCGATGTTCTGTGTTGTGCAATCTCGAATAAATTTAATCAGCGCTTCGACTTGGTCATCATCAACGATTGCAATTTTCTTTGACAGTTTTAAATGTAAAATATGTCTGTTGATTGTTCCATGGTTGAATCGCCAAACAAGCCTTTCACGCATGCGCACTGTTGTGTACCCAAAAGCTCTGTCAAACTAAAGATCACATATGTTTTGCTTTGTGTATCAGAATATTGTTTTTCGGTAAAAGCTACTGATTCATTTAAATATAGAGTAAAGAGCGATCTTTTCATTTGTTGTGCTGTGTAGGAAAAGATAAGACGGAACACTTTCTCTTGTTTTGTTATGATCGCCTACGTCCTGAAAGGAGATGACGCATAAAAAGTAAGAAAGAATGTGGCACAAGCCGATGATCTTATTCTTTACTAAGGGTTTGTTCATTCATAGGTTGCGCAGCAATACGCCCTGTTATCATAACAAGGAAATCTCGTATCACTATATAGAGGAGATCAGGTTACTTGACCGATAAAAATGTATAAATTTACACTGTGTTTTAAATTATAAAATAGATGTGCTGAACTATAGAGTCACTTTCCTGGCTTATCTTGTTGCTTATTTATAATAAACGGGATATAATATATTGTTGGAAATTTTGTTCTCGTGCAGGAAAGTAAAACTTTGACTGAGGAAATGCCAACTTCATTGCAGTTAAAGGCTATAAGTGTGAGTCGCAGTGCCCTCACAGTGTAAGTTCTTTCCCCCACAAGAATATTCGCATTTAGGCATTCCTGTTTGCCAATTTCGTAAGGCAATCTGAATATTATTATTTCAAACTTTGAAAAGGCCTTCATTTAACCTGTCTCTCTGCAGGATTCCATTCTTCGGCTAATAATATGGGTGAAATGCCAAAGGCCGTTCTTTCGTATTCTTCGAACGCATTGGATGCAGGCACAGTGGAATAACAGATAGCGGGTCGCACTGAAGAATTGGAGAGCCGAGTTCGAACTCCAGTTGAGTTCATTATATTCACTTACCCGCTAATATATTTAGGAAATGTATGTATCCATCTCGTACCCCCAAGCTATGGGTAAATAGCAGGACAGATGTGATCCAATAGTCTTGGGTAGCAACCTTTCTAAGAGAAGGAAAACTCTGAATTCAGTCAAGCGTGGAGAGGATTGGGCTACGTCAGGCTGCTTGCCCAGGAAACGTTAGTGCTTCTATGGCTGCAGTAGATGTGGTCGATGCTCTTACGACCCGACGGAGTTACAGGATTCTGTGTGATTATGAATGCGTTGCAAATTTCAAGGAGTGCGATCGGTGTAATAGATAGTGACTCGGAATGAGAAATTTGAAAGCTGAGTTCGAATTCCTGCTGGGTTATACTTCTTATTCGTCATCTTTTTTTCTTCTTTTTTTCCTTCTTTTTTATTCTTCGTATTCATTTTCTTTTTATTCTTATTATTCATCATCTTTTTTTCTTCTTTTTTTCCTTCTTTTTTTATTCTTCGTATTCATTTTCTTTTTATTCTTCTTATTCATCATCTTTTTTTCTTCTTTTTTCCCTTCTTTTTATTTTCCTTCTTTTTTTATTCTTCGTATTCATTTTCTTTTTATTCTTCTTATTCATCATCTTTTTTTCTTCTTTTTTTCCTTCTTTTTATTTTCCTTCTTTTTTTATTCTTTGTATTCATTTTCTTTTTATTCTTCTTATTCATCATCTTTTTTCTCTTCTTTTTTTCCTTCTTTTTATTTTCCTTCTTTTTTCTTCTACTTATTCATTTTCTTTTTATTCTTCTTATTCATCATCTTTTTTCTCTTCTTTTTTCCTTCTTTTTATTTTCCTTCTTTTTTCTTCTACTTATTCATTTTCTTTTTATTCTTCTTATTCATCATCTTTTTTCTCTTCTTTTTTTCCTTCTTTTTATTTTCCTTCTTTTTTCTTCTACTTATTCATTTTCTTTTTATTCTTCTTATTCATCATCTTTTTTCTGTTCTTTTTTCCTTCTTTTTATTTTCCTTCTTTTTTCTTCTACTTATTCATTTTCTTTTTATTCTTCTTATTCATCATCTTTTTTCTCTTCTTTTTTTCCTTCTTTTTATTTTCCTTCTTTTTTCTTCTACTTATTCATTTTCTTTTTATTCTTCTTATTCATCATCTTTTTTCTCTTCTTTTTTTCCTTCTTTTTATTTTCCTTCTTTTTTCTTCTACTTATTCATTTTCTTTTTATTCTTCTTATTCATCATCTTTTTTCTCTTCTTTTTTTCCTTCTTTTTATTTTCCTTCTTTTTTCTTCTACTTATTCATTTTCTTTTTATTCTTCTTATTCATCATCTTTTTTCTCTTCTTTTTTTCCTTCTTTTTATTTTCCTTCTTTTTTCTTCTACTTATTCATTTTCTTTTTATTCTTCTTATTCATCATCTTTTTTCTCTTCTTTTTTTCCTTCTTTTTATTTTCCTTCTTTTTTCTTCTACTTATTCATTTTCTTTTTATTCTTCTTATTCATCTTCTTTTTTTCATCATCTATTTTTCATCTTCTTTTTTCATCTTCTCTTTCTTTTTCTTCTTTTTCTGTTTTTTTTTCTTCTTCTTCCCCAGATATACATGGACAGTAATGGGCCATTACCCTACCGCACCGACCCAATGCGTATTGGTAGGAGCGGATGTGTCACACTTAGGCGATCGTGTCCATTTTTTGTCGATTTCTGATTGCTCAAGGATACTTGAGGATAAGTGAACGTAACTAACCCGGCTTCTCCGATTTCATATTCCGAGCTGTTATCCATTACAACAACGTGCATCTACGCTTAAAGCCCCTGTTATTTCCAAGTCGTTACCCATCTAGGTACTGTCAAAGCTCTTCGTTGCTTAACTTCACTGAAACGGGCGAGGACCTGCGTTTCAATGGGATTTAGCCATAAGTCTTGTTAGATTCACTTGCATTCGAGTGAAATGTGTGAATCTATTTATTCTTCCCCTGCTATGAGTTAAATAGTAAAGGTTTTATCTGGAAAAATCCTTGTCTTCTACAAGAAAAAGTCTTAACGCATATTCATTCGCAAAATATGTTTCGGCTTTAAATAACCCATATAGGGTTGATAAACCATAAAAAACAAATTAAATGTCAACCTTATATCAAATACTGTGAGTAGTTGCATAGACAGCGCGAGGGGAAAATTCGTGCACTATAAGGTTTAATTAATTAATCATGTTTTAAATGTCTAATTTCTTTTGATAAGTCCTGTTGAGTGGCCGCTGAGATTAACCAGGCCTCACTGGATTTTTTCTGTGTAACCATTTGAAATCAATCATTTATCAGAGTTGCCCAAGACATATTAAGAAACTTAAAGAAGGAATTAAATATGAATGCAATAAAATGAACAAGGAAACTCTCTGACGTATTAATGAATCAGAATTGAAATGTCTTTTGAAAAAGGAAGAGAGCAGTTTGAACAGCACATATAACGTTTGCCTTACCCTGTACATTTATGTGAAGTTGAGATTTTTCTTATTTTAGGATATCGCTGTAGGCATTGATGGAAGTTGAAACACTAACGTAAAGGCACACAAAATATGTTAAGTATTTAAATGGTTGATTAAACAATTTCAGATCTATAGTTCCAACTAAGGATAGTGTTGAGTCTTGACTCATTGTTGAATCTCGACTAATGCATGGACTAATAATGCAACACAAAATGTACTTAGAACAAGAATGTATTATAACAAGAAAATGTACACAATATTTACATATAGTATTTCTGTATATTTCTGGGAAGACGTTCCTGGAGAATGTGTTGACTAAGTCGCAGTCGGGCAGAGTCTCTAGCTGGATCTCTGTATTCGCTCCCCTGTCTTCCGGTACCAACCATTATTTATATAGTCGGTAGTCACCTATGCAGATTAGGTGGATCCTACCACAACAGATAGTTTACTCATATTAGTTGGTTGGGTGATTTTGTTTAGCGGCATATCGACACCTTTATGGATTATTTAATGCAGAAATCTAAATATTTTTAACACAACTTTATGGCTTCAACTAAATATATTTAGAATTCAGATAAAATATATTGTTGCGAATTTTGCTTTAAATAGGTATTGTTGGTAATTTTACTATAAATAGGTATTGTTGATTGGTTGATTTTGTTTAGGGGAATATCAACACCTCTATGGGTTATTTAATGCCGAAATCTAAATATTTTGCACGTAATTTTATGATTTCAGATATTTTGTATTTTAGTTTTTATACTTTCAAAGGTATGTTTTTAGATACATAGTTTGTAGATGATAAAATGTATCGTTGGTATTTTTTAAATGCATTACTAGTAATTTCACCACAAAAATATATTCTTGGTAATTCTTTATAAAAATGTATTGCTGGTAATTTAAATATAAAAATGATTTTTTTATACCATGTTAGTGTTGTATTGATTGTCATTTTATTATAAAAATGTAATGTTCGTCATTTTATTATAAAATGTATTGTTGGTCATGTTACTAAAAAAATATCTGTTGGTCACTTTATTATATAAATGTATGGTTTTTATTAAAAAAATTATTATTGGTTATTTTACTATAAAAATGCAATGTTGGTCATTTTACTATAAAATGTATGGTTAGTCATTTTACTATAAAAATGAATAGTTGGTCATTTTATTATAAAAATGTATTATTGGTTATTTTACTATAAAAATGAAATGTTGGTCATTTTACTATGAAAATATATGGTTAGTCATTTTACTATAAAAATGTATGGTTGGTCATTTTACTATAAAAATGTATGGTTGGTCATTTTATTATAAAAATGTATTATTGGTTATTTTACTATAAAAATGCAATGTTGGTCATTTTACTATGAAAAAGTGTTCTTGGTCATTTTACTATAAAAATGTATGGTTAGTCATTTTACTATAAAAATGTATGGTTGGTCATTTTATTATAAAAATGTATTATTGGTTGTTTTACTATAAAAATGCAATGTTGGTCATTTTACTATGAAAAATGTCCTTGGTTATTTTACTATAAAAATGTATGGTTGGTCATTTTACTATAAAAATGTATTTTTATATTTTTTTTAGTGTTGCATTGATTGATCTCGCTATAAAAATGTATTATTTGTAATTTTATTATAAAACTATCTGTTGGTTTTTATTTGGGAATTCAATATTTTCCCATAACTGGTGCTACCAACCCCGGTCATGTTTGAACGGGGGAAAAGAGCAATTAAGATGTGGTTCCACTCTCCTCAAAACCTCCAATCTACTGGTCAAAGGCCTTGCTACCAGATGTTGTTTATCGTCATACCCAGGATGGTCTTACTCTTATGTCCATAATAAAAACGGGGTAGCTATTATTTTTTTTTTACTTATTTCGAGGAAATATTCCGAACCAGAACCTTATTCAGACGACACTGTTTATTAATTCTTTCACTATTCCCCAGCGATCAAATAGAAATTTGAGTTTGTTGAACTTTTCTTTACCTAATCATGTAATTGCGAATAGGCATGTGGCAACTAAAGAATACACAAGACGTAAATAATTCCAAATAGCGTTAATTTTACAACCTGAAACCGATAGAGATGATAGAAAACTGATCGGTAAGGAGAATATGAAGGCGCATTGCCCGATTGAAAGACGGTAATTCCATCAGAATAGTCTCTGGGCAACAAAAAGTAATCTACAACACAGAATATTCAGATATTCTTGGAGAAAGGTTATTTTTTCCACACCTAATTAACTGTGTAGCCCCATTGGCTGAAAATGTGCTCTCTCCTAATACTTCTTTCCTGTGTCTGTTGAAATGCTCATTGTCTAAAATTATTTTTCGCTGCCATGTCGACTTGCACGAAACACCATTTGTTTTCTTTTATTAATTCAGGGATGAGGAGGCTGAGGGAAGAAAGTAGAATGCCTAATTTCAATTTGGTACCGAGTTGTTTGCCGCGTCTTTAAATTGATTCCCATTATTTAGTCTCCAAAATTCTGTCCGTTCCTATGGTGTCGGAGTTTTGGTATCGCGAAGTATTTGCTCCTCTCACGTTTCATTTTATTATAAATTTCGTAATTATCAATGTGTAAATCTTCATTGAATGTCGGATCTGATTAACCTATAGAGTCCGTTACATTATATAAAACAGAAAACGTCCAATATCTCGTTATACAGTGTGGAGTAGAAGAAATAAGAATTTAGCATACATTGTATAATATCACATACATTGTATAATATCACGTTATACATTGACGAGTAGACGGAGTAAGAATTTTACATACATTGTATAATTGTATAACGAGATATTATACAATTTCAGTATGTCAAATAAATTGTATATCTCATTATACAATGTAGTGGAGAAGAAAAATAATGTCACATAAATTGTATAATATCTCGTTATACAATGACGCGCAGAAGGAATAGGAATTTTACATGAATTGTATATCTCCTTATACAGTGGTGAGTAGAAAGAATAAGAAAAACGCATACATTGAAAAATATCGCATTATAATTCAAAAATACGCTTTTAAGTAGGCGCCCGAGGGGGTCGTCAGTGATGTTTTGACTTGGTTCATCAGGGAGTTTCGGGTCTTTCAACATCATACTCCCCATCACCAAATCGACCCAATCAGGGGAGATCTAACCCTGATTCCCCCTCACTTTTAAAACGCTAACAGTTACTCTGGCCTTTTTAAAGAATTCTACGAAGAAAGACCACGTATTCCGCACATCCGATTGGCTGTTTGTACAACCAATCAGCTGCGCGAACTATTTTTAAATGGCCCGCAGTGGGGACTAGGTTTTTTTTTTTTTTTTTTTTTGGTGGATAGCAGCTTCAATGGATAACCAAGGAGGTAATCTTAATATTCCTAAGTTCAATCCCTTCCCTAAGTGTTGCATCGTTTAAATATTGCCGTTTGTATTTTATTTGTTTTTTTTTGGGGGGGGGAATTAAACTCAACCCTACTATTACATTTATCGTTTAGCCCGATTCTTAAAATTTGTTACAGGTTAACTTTAACTGGATTGGCTTTATTCGCTATATTTAAATAATTGTCCATGAATATAGTCTATTTCTTTACACACAATAATAAAATTAGAAAGAAAATCGATAAAGTAAAGTAAGCAACATAATATTCCTTACCATTAAACTATTTACAAATTTAAGGTTGTTTAAATACAGTAGACTACGAAATGCTCCTGGAATATAATAATTATTATACTTCACATTATAAAACTACACACACACACACACACACGCGCATTATAAATACACTCACACACACACACATGTATACATATATGAATCGCTTAAAAGTAAACCCTATAAACTAATAATATAGTAGAAATAATATACAGACGATTTAAAACAAAAATCGAGAGAAAAAACTCTATAAATACATTATGTACGTGTTATAATTCCGATTAAAAAAAACGCTTAAGGTAAGTAGTAATTTAAACTACCGCGTATAAAGAGGGTTTAACATAAAAATATATTTACAAATAACACAATTTACCAATTGACATATGTTCGTTGACTGTACCTGTACAAATAAAGTCATGTATTTAAATACACACACACACACACACACACACACATATATATATATATATATATACATATATATATATACATACACACACATATACACGAAAACGCTGTCAATATTATGTTACCATTATATAATAATTATTTACAGATTTAACTGGCTTAATAATTTTACTTTGTAGTCCAAGAGCTATCACGCTTAATCCATAACCATTTTGCTGTCCTTTCTGCTGTATTAGTTATGGTCCGAATGGCCTTTCTTTTGTTAGCACCTGCTAAGCCAATATCAGTTAGGGCTTTGCAAAGCGACCTTGCAGCAAAACCCCTTACACCCACCTCGATTGGTAAACAGCTTGATTTCCATCCATTGTTTTTACAACTCGTTTTTAATTCGTCGTATTTTAACATCTTCCGTTCGTGGGCTTCTTCTGCATGCTCTTCCCATGGCACTGTCAGTTCCCACATTATTACTTTCTTAATATTGTTAGAGAAAAATACTAAATCTGGGCGTAAAGATGTTTGCACGATGTGGTCGGGGAATTTTAATCTTTTCCCTAAGTCGACCCTTAATTCCCAGACCGTTGCTGGTGACAGGATATTTGCTAAGTTCTTGTTCTTTTTTGGGGGTTTCTCACCAGCTCTATGAAACTCTATGGCTCTTTTATCTAGGTTTAAGGTATTATTGCTGATGGCCGTACTAACTATCTTTGCTATATCCTTTAATATTTCATCATGCCTCCATCTATACCGAACTTCCGTTAGGGCTGTCTTACAGCTACTTAGAATATGCTTTAGAGTTCCATGACGCGAACACAATTGGCATAGTGGCGATTCTGTTTCATACCATAGGTGGAGGTTGGTAGGACTGGGAAGGATGTCATATACAGTCTTAATTAGGAATTTTATGTTGATATCATTATTCCATATGTCCGACCATTTTATTTTCCTGTAAATAATAGATTCCCAATTAGTCCACGCACCTTGTTGCCTTAGTGCTACCATCTTTGCTACCCTTTTCTCCTCCTCACCTTTGCGTACTTCTTCTTGTATTAAAAGGTTCTTTTCTTTACCTTTAGCTCTGTCCACCCGAATGGTAGGAAAAAACCCTAAGCCTGCTCGTCCCGTAGCCACAGCGCCTAATATGGCCTTTTCGCGGAGCCTTTCTTTCGCGACACGCAATTCGTTCTCTACTCTCCATTTCCTTCCTGAGTGGATTTCAATGCCTGCTCCAGCCACCTTTGGGTCTTTGGATAACTTGTACTGCATTATTGTTCTGATTTTGGTGACTTTGAACTCCTCTACTAGACTTCTAAAAGGAAGTTGTAGAGCATTGGTATTACCGTATAGAGCAGCACTAGTTAAACTCCTCGGTAAACCTAACCATCTTCGGAGTCGCATGTTAATCCTTTTTTCTAACTGTTCTATATGAGATGTTGTAAACTCATAGATAGACAATGGCCATAGGATTTTGGGAAGAATGGCATGCTGATAAATCCAAGCTTTAAATCGGCCTGGTAAACCGGACTTATCAACCCTGATTAACCAAGTCTCTAGTTTGTCTTTTGTTTCTTGGATTGCTGTTGTGTCTTTTAGAGAGTGATCTATTCGTTTTCCCAGGCTTTTTACGGGCTTTTCCCTAATTGTTGGTATGTCTCCCCCGGATAGTCTGAATCGCTCCTTATCTAATACGTTCCCTTTCCTTAAAACGAGTGATCTCGATTTCACAGGGTTGAAACTCATTCGGGCCCATGTGATATGCTTTTCAATCCCCTTTAGCAGCCATCTCGCGCCAATAACGGATGTAGTAGTTATCGTCATATCATCCATATAGGCTCTTATAGGAGGTTGCCTTAGTCCCGACCTAGTGACCGGCCCTTTACATTCTGTTTCTGCCGCTTTAATTAGCATGTTCATGGCTAAACAGAAGAGGGTCGCTGAGATTGTACATCCCGTTATGATGCCTTTCTCCAATGTATGCCATGCCGACGCAGTATTTTCTGATAATGTTCTCAATTGGAAATTGTTGTAGTAATCAGAAATTAATTCAGTTATTTTGCTTGGTACATAATGGCGGTGGAGAGCGGCTTCCACTAGTTTATGTGGTATTGATCCGTAAGCGTTTTTAAAATCTAACCACACGATTGCTATATCGCCCCTATTTCTCTTCGCTTCTTTTAATAGTTGCGACACGACCCCTATATGCTCCATACATCCCGGCATTCCTGGTACTCCACCTTTTTGTACAGAGGTATCTATGTATTCATTTTTAAGAAGGAAATCTACCAAGCGTCGGTTTAAGATGCTGAAAAATATTTTACCCTCCGTGTTCAACAGGGAGATGCATCTGAATTGCTCTATCTTTCTGGATTTCTCCTCTTTAGGGATCCAAATGCCTTCAGAGTGTCTCCATTGTCCTGTTATTTTCCCTCTTCTCCAAATAACTTTCATTAACTTCCATAACATTCGACGGAGTTTTGGACAACGTTTATAAACTGTGTAAGGCACTCCGTTTGGACCTGGTGTTGAGGCCGTTCTGGCTGCTGTAATGACTGAATTAATTTCCATCCAAGTTGGTTCTTTCAAGTCAAAAGGCGTTGATGGTGTATTAGGATTTATCAGGGACGTATTTTCTACAAGATCTAGCTGTCTGTTTGGATCACTCAGAGTTTCTTGGAGGAAAGCATTAATTTCACTGGGGGTACTCTCCAAGTGTCCACTTCGATTTTCCCCTAACAGCTTCTTTGTAAAATTGAATGGATTAGAGAGAAATGCCATCCGTTTCTTCGCCCTTTCTTTCCTCCTTCGTCTATGCCATTCTGCTCTACGTAACGACTTCATATTTAAACGAATTAGGTCTCGAAGCTCCCGTAACGGTTGCCTTTCTTCGGGTTTCGCGATTTTGTATTGTTTCCGAAGAGTTTTGAGTTCCGACCTAAATTGTTTAATTTTTAATTCCCTCCTATTTTCTTTGCTAATACCTTTCTTTTCCTTCCGATCCTCATATCCAAATTTTCCTGCTGCATAACTAATGATGATTTTGGACATTGTCGTTAGTCGTTTATCCACCGAGCCTCTTGATGTTATTTTAAGGATCTCGCTGATGTCCACGTCGAATTCGTGCCAGTCGTGTTTATTACTGGCTGGGGGCCATTTTATCTTTCTTCGAAATGGAGTATCAGGCCCTACTTGAACCTCTGCTTGGAGGGACTGGGCACTGTGGTGAGCTTCCCGGCCCTGCGCCTCCTGCGTCTCACCAGGAAAAATTCCTGCGCGCTGCTGTTGGTTCGACCGCACCTGACACCTCATTTTTGTCTGGTGAAGTAAAAGGCATGTCACATAAATTGTATAATATCACGTTATACAATGGCGCGCAGAAGGAATAGGAATTTTACATGAATTGTATATCTCCTTATACAGTGGTGAGTAGAAGGAATAAGAAAAACGCATACATTGTATAATATCTCATTATACAATTTCCTGGTGAAGTAAAAGGCATGTCACAAAAATTGTATAATATCTCGTTATACAATGGCGCGCAGAAGGAATAGGAATTTAAATGAATTGTATATATCTTTATACATTGGTGAGTAGAAGGAATAAGGATTTCACATACATCGTATAATATGTCGTTATACAATTTCGTGGTGAAGTAAATGGAATGTCATATAAATTGTATGATATCTCGTCATACAATGGCGAACAGAGGGAATTAGAACCTCATATAAAATCTCTCTTATCTCGTTATCCTGTGGCTAGCTTCCCTCCCCACGTATAGATTTACTTAATTTTGTTCAGGTTTACTGTCTTTTGGCTATTCCGGACTGTATTGCAAATTGTGGCTTTGTCATGAACCCAATACGCGACGGGATAAGCTGAATACATCGTCATAATTAAAATAACGCAGGTCAACTTTTCGGTTACTAAAGGAAATAGAGTATTAGCTGCCTTTTATTTATGAAAGAGAAACTAAAGATATTCGAAATGAATTTATTTAAATCTCTGTAAATTCATCCAATTGCATATAAAGATTTTACCATCTGGGCATTTCAAATTTAAGGAATTTCGAAAAAGTCAAAGCAGGAATTATTCACTCGGGAAGTTGATAGTTATAACATTGATGTATTTTATTGGTCCTGACCTGTCATCCCGGCTCCAGGCATTTTCCCAACGCCGTAATATAGCTTCCCTGTGATTTTTCTATAAATACTTTCATGGTAATTGTTCTGGTGAGCTTTGCTCTGTGGTACCTAGACTTTATAAATTTAAGCGCAGTACTAGATTGGCGGCAAGGTCTCACTATTGAATTGGCTAGATGTAACCGTAAGTTCTTTGCTAACAGTTTCTTCTCTCCCAATTTTCGCTCGTGGAACTCCCTTCTAGCTTTTTGCATTCCACTCAGTTTTGATGTTCAGAAATTTAAATGCAATGTCAATCGTTATCTACTGTCACCTTTATTCCCCTTCTTTTATTGTTCTCCCTTGTTAATAATGTCTTTGTTTTTATTTTTTTCATTTTTCACATCCAGTAACCTCTTCTGTCTTAGTGACTTCGTTGCCTTGCTTGGGGTGAAATGATTTTAAAAATAATGTCTCCAAGAAACCAAATCAAAGGATTTTGTATTAATATCGGAGTTAGAGAGTACAAGGAACAGACGGTAAATGTTATGGAAAAGCTTTCGTCACCAATGCCAAATGGAAGAATAAATATCCATAGACATTGGACGAACAACCATACTATAAGCATTGAAGAACGAAACGATATTAAAAGTTCTATCGATAATATGTCATCATTATCCGTAAAAACCTTCAAAAGCTTCGGAGACCTGCGACTCTTTCAGTTTGCTTTGTTTTACGGCATATCAAAACCTCACTGGGTTATTTAATGCCGACAACCTTGTGAGAGAAAAAAAAATTAAATCGAAAAACTTCTGCAGTCAAAATTCCCACTTACGACCCAAAGGCGTTATTCTTGTTTCCAGTGATGTTAAGAGACTTTCGACTGGATGATCAAAATGAGGCTGTGTCGTGTTTAGTGACTAGTGTTGGAAGTATGCGCGTGAGACATGGAGACCTAATAAAAATAATGAAGATTGTCTGTGAAAAAGGACATGGAAAAATGATTTACAAACTTACGTCTCATCTAATACCTGGCAAGAATCGGTAAGGATTACGTCTTTAAAGTTTCAGTTAGTTATCATGTACCCTTTAGAGTTCCTGATAGTTATTTATATATATATATTTTACAGTTCAGTGTATTTACTAGGTGCCTTTTACAGTTCCTGGTAGCTATTATATACCTTTTAACATTTTTGATAGGTATTATGTGCCTTTCTCACTTCCTAGTTAGATGTGTGCTTTTTACAGTTCTGGTGAGTTATCCTGTTTCCTGGTACATTTTACGGCTACAGGTAGTTAGCATGTATCTTTTACAATACAGGTAGATATAATGTATCCTTTACAGTTCCAGGCAATTACCATGTATATTTTACAGTTCCTGGTGGATATCCTGTAACTTTTATAGCTCCAGGTAGAGATCATGTAACTTTTACATTTCCTGTGAGATATCGTCTACTTTTTGCAGTTCCTGGTAGATATCGTGTACCTTTCACAGTTTCTGGTCACATATGTACATTTTACAGTTCCAGGTAGTCATCACGTACACTTTATAGTTTCTGGTAGATATCATGTACCTTTTACAGTTCTGGTTAGTTAAAATGTGTCTTTTACAATTCCAGGTAGATATAATATACCCTTTACAGGTACATGTAATTTTTACAGTTCCTGGTAGATATGATATACCTTTTATATTTCCTGGGGGACATCACCTACTTTTTACAGTTCCTGGTAGATATCATTTACCCTTTACAGCGCCAGGTAGATATCATGTACCTTTCACAGTTCCTTGTTAGATACAATGCTGTGCAAAATTAAGTAAACCTCTAAGATAATATTTTTAAAAATTCTCTTTTTTTTACAGATGATCAACAAATCTTAATTAAACTATATATTCATTAAGAAAAACTTTATTAAATGAATTACAACAACCTTCAAAAATTTTATCAAGCTGAAATAAAAAAATTAAATAAAAATTAAAAATTAAGATGTGCAAATGTAAGTGAACCCATAAATTTACACGCTGTATTTACATGGTCGCCAGTGTAGATAATTTTTTGTGCACATGTAAAAATCAAAATGGCATGTGCTTATTTTTTGGTAAGCTGTGTATACTGCACTCAATCAATATAACTCATTAAAAATTATATATATGGAAAGATCAAAAGAACTTCGTGAAGCTTTAAAAAATCGTATAGTTGAAACCTACAATAATGGAGAAGGCCACAAAAAACAATTTGGAGTGCGCTTCCCCACCGTGGAACAAATTATTTATAAATGGGAGGCCTTTGGTATGACGGCATTACAATCAAGGTGTGGCCGTCCACAAAAAAGTAACAGCAAAAGAAAGTAGACATCTAGTTCGGCAAGCCCAAGTAAATACTGATGTGATGTGATGTGATGTTTGTACTTCTCCAATGCTTTCTGGCCAATGTGGGAATCAATATGCATATATATACAGTGCGACGAAATCTGAACAATGCAGATCTTCATGGCAGAATGTCTAGGAAAAAGCCACTGCTTACGAAATAGCGCAAGCATGTTCGCATCAGTTATACCAAAGCTCATATTAATAAGATAGAAAAATTCTGGCAAAAGGTTTTATGGTCAGCTGAGACCAAACTAGAGCTTTTTGTGAGGAACAAGAGGCGGTATATCTGGCTAGTTCCTAATATGGCTTTTGAAGAGAACAATTCGCTACTAGCCATTAAACATGGCGCTGACAGCATTATTTATGGGTACTTTGCTGCAGCTGGAACACGAAAATACTATACATTGACAGCACAACGGAGCCTCCAAGATACCAACCAATTTTGAATGAAAATGTCTTGTCCTCAGTTCAAAAGTTGGATTTAGGTCGGAGCTGGAACTTCCAACATGACAATGATCTGAAGCATCAAAACAAATCCACAAAAGAATGGATTCGTTAAAAGAAACTTCAAGTTGTTAACGGCCAAATCAAAGTCCTTATTTAAACCCAATTGAAAACCTGGAATTCAGGTTAAAGAAGACACATAATATCTACCAGAAACCCAGGTTATATCGAGCAATTTTTGGAGTTTTTTCAAGAATGGTCAAAAATCGGCACTCACTACTGCTAGAAACGTCTTAAAAATTATAGAAAAAGCTAGTTGACATTGTAACGTCAAAAGGAGCAGTCACCAAGGGCCCACTTGTTTTTGCACATCTTAATTTTGAATTAATTTTTTTATTCCAGTTCGATAAATTTTTTTAAAGTGGTTGTAAATGATTTAATAAATGTTTTTCGCAATGAATATATAGTTTAATTAAGATTATATGATTATCTGGAAAATAGA
This sequence comes from Acanthosepion esculentum, assembly GCA_964036315.1. Lineage (NCBI taxonomy): Eukaryota > Metazoa > Mollusca > Cephalopoda > Sepiida > Sepiidae > Acanthosepion > Acanthosepion esculentum. Next base: position 39,655,869 of record OZ038489.1, read on the forward strand.
GACTATTTTTAATGTTATCTTAGGAGTTCACTTACTTTTGCACAGCACTGTATGTACATTTTACAGTTCCAGATCGTAATGATGTACCCTTTACATTTCCTGGTAGATATCAACTACCTTTTACAATTCGAGGTAGATATTATGTACACTTTATATTTCCAGGTAATTATCCTGTAACTTGTACACTTCCAGGTAGATATCATGTACCTTTTACAATTCCAGGTAAATATCATGTCACCTTCAGAGTTCCAGGTAATTATCCTGTACCGTTTACAGTTCCTGATAGTTAAAGTTCACAGACAATGGCCCTATAAATACTAATATGTAAACAATAATAATGTCGAAATTAGTGTAATCTCAAATACAATAAAATATTTGTTGGTTGGTTGACTTTGTTTAGCGGCATATCAACATCTCTATGGGTTATTTAATGCCGTATTCTAAATATGTTGTACGTAATTTTATGGCTTTACTTAAATATATTTTGTATATAATTTTATACTTTCAGGCTAAACATGTTTTTAGATATATTTTGTAGACGATCAAACGTATTGGCATTTTAAAAATAATTATTGCTGGTAATTTCCTTATAAAAATATATTGTTAATTTTTTTATTAAAATTATATGTGGTAATTTTAATATAGAAATGTATTTTTATACTTCTATAGTGTTTTCATTTTTGCTTGCGGGTTAACTATTTGCCAATAACTGGGACCCTAACAGGTGCTACCACCCTGCGTCAGGGTGAACGTGGGGACAAGTAATTATAAGGTGGTTCCACAGTCCCCAAAACTTCTATTTTCCCAAACAGACGCCTTGCTACCGGATGTAAAAAAAAGGAGAAAATAATAATAATCTTAATAATATGGGTTGTTTTGGAGGTCTACTTTGTTTGTACACTCAAACCTTAATGGTCGTTATATTAACCAGATAAATCAATGGCAACACAAATCCTGACACAGAAAAAGATATTAAAGTTGAAATTAGTAAGATCTTGAATACAATAAAAAAAGGTCAAAGAACGATGTCTTTATAATAGTGAAGGTGATTTTTAGGGAGATCGTTTCTCTCTTCAACCTTTACTGGACACTTTTAGTTATAGGTCACAGAAAAAAAGAAACAATAGCATCATAAAAGCTGATACAAAAAGTGTATTACGGTTGAAATTAGTGAACTATATCTAAAATAAACGGCGAATTCCGCCTGTCCGTCTGTATGCTTGAAACCCCTCTAACTTGGGCCACATTCGTTCTACATAGTCATATTATACCCGAGATCATCCTGATTCATATATCGTTCTACATAGTCATATTATACCCGAGATCATCCTGATTCATATATCGTTCTACATAGTCATATTATACCCGAGATCATCCTGATTCATATATCGTTCTACATAGTCATATTATACCCGAGATCATCCTGATTCATATATCGTTCTACATAGTCATATTATACCCGAGATCATCCTGATTCATATATCGTTCTACATAGTCATATTATACCCGAGATCATCCTGATTCATATATCGTTCTACATAGTCATATTATACCCGAGATCATCCTGATTCATATATCGTTCTACATAGTCATATTATACCCGAGATCATCCTGATTCATATATCGTTCTACATAGTCATATTATACCCGAGATCATCCTGATTCATATATCGTTCTACATAGTCATATTATACCCGAGATCATCCTGATTCATATATCGTTCTACATAGTCATATTATACCCGAGATCATCCTGATTCATATATCGTTCTACATAGTCATATTATACCCGAGATCATCCTGATTCATATATCGTTCTACATAGTCATATTATACCCGAGATCATCCTGATTCATATTTAATCCCGAGATCATCCTGATTCTAAATTTGAATTCGGGTGATCTCAGGATTAAAAATATGCCCGGATTATGTCTGGATGAGGAGGGAACAGTTAAAAATTCAAATTTTAAAGTACCTGAAAAAAATTACTGATTTTAAAAGTTTTTAAGCTATATTGAGTTTAAAGTAACGCAAAAACTTCATTCACTGACCTGGCAGGACCGACTCCATTACAGACCATTCTTTGGATTTTGTCGAGAATCTTGACATATATAGCAGAAGCACCAGACCAGATATGGCAGGAGTATTTAATGTAACCACGAATTGTAGATTTATGCTTCAGATGGATTCTGACGAGAAAAATTATCAAGCAAGATACGGTGAACCAGCTTTGGTAGCATCAGACCTAGGAATTGATTCAATATAATCTTTCCACTTCATGTCAGCGGAAAACGTTAGGCCGAGAAGGCGCATGTGTTGCTCTTCTGGAGGTTAGCATCAGCCATGCTGATGGAAGGCAAAAAAAAAAAAGATTGTCTGAGGTGATTAAAACATTTGCTTTTTTCTATCTACATTTATATACATTACAAATGAAACTAAACACAACTCACTATTCAATGATAAAAAACTTGCGTGGATTTTGATGTCATTCTGGGTTTTTTTTTGTTCAAATCCGTGAGTTTGTTTTATTCATGCTAAGTCTCGTAAAAACACGATATAGAATTCACTATTTTTTTAATCTAGAATGTTGAATGTGTTAAAATTCTTCAACTTTTTAGCAAGAAAAAATTCTAGCTGATGTTAAAAATTACTGTAAAACATTGTTGATTTATTTAAAATTTGTACTTAGATACATTGTATCTATTTTAAAATTTTTCTAGTTTACTTGTTCTCCTATATTACATATGATGCATTATTGCATGTAATTAGCTTATAATAAACATTGTATTTTATACGGATATTACCTCATAAAAAGTCAGGTGTGGTAGAGTGGGTCCAGTAACATAGATTCAAATGGTTGTATCATAGATTCGTATGGTACGAAACCCTTGTGTTATTCACATATCTCATGTTGTTAATATTGTACCTACCTGTAATAATTCCTGGCGGGACTTCTAGTCTCGCTGTATAAAGTAAATACGTGGAGAATACGCATTCTTGTTTAGGCCGCTGTGCATTCTATCTGATGGCCGCGGTTTGCTTCTAGTAAATGTCACGGATTATTCTAATAACTTTCCTCGATAAATGGCAGTTCAGACAGATCTTTCTCTCATACTATGTTTGCGACGTTACGTCTGTGGGGGAGATGCTGTTAAATACAGAATGTGCCTTTTCATTAATAAAATACCTCGCAAATGACTTTGAACTGTTTAGATACGACAGCAATTCTTCATTTTTGGTCTAATCTGACCCTTGTGAAGACAATGGCAGAAGGAATCAGGTACGTCGGGGATCACTCGAACGAGCCGACTGTTTTTGGTGAGCATTTTTAATAATGGATCGTATATAGTTTTTTTTTTCTCATCAGAATCCATTTTGCACATTTACAAATCTCGTACTCGTCCGTCCGTGCATGCAATACTGTTGCTATATCGGGTCTGATGCTTCTACTGTACATCTCGAGATTCTTGACAAAATCCAAAGAATGATCTGTAATGAAATCGATCCGGACCAGTCATCTCGACTTCAGTCACTTTTTCAACAACGTGACATGGAATCCCTCTGTCTTTTCTATAAATATTTTCATGACAACTGCTCTAATGAGCTTTTTTTTCCTGGAGCCCCGAATACATAAATTAATGCGTGCAACTAGATTGGCCTCTAAGTCCCACACATTTACTGTTGAACTAGTTAAATGCAACCTCTACTTCTACTTTCTTTTATCGCACTTCCTACCTGTGGAATTCTCTTCAGTTTCCTTCAATAATTTAAATGCAAAATCAATTACCATCTTCTGAATTGTCGAACTCTGTTCATTTTTTTTGTTCTTTCTTAAATCGTCATCATTCTCAGTCTTTTCTTTCAATTTCGCTCTTTGTAACCCCCTGCGTACTAGTAGCATTCTCTCCTTGCTTGGGGTGAAAATAAAAAAAAAGTAAAAAAAGAGTTTCGCTTTAGGTCAGGAGTGAAATTGAACTCCAACATATGTTCAAATCTTGCGGCCCCATTAAAAAGTGCTTCGGTTCATTCTGATTGGACTTTTCTAATTTCTTACCCCATTAAATCAAGTTTTCCTCGCAGTTCAAATAGATCTTTGCGTCATAGCTCATCAAATGCTTTTTCGTTGCGTGGTTTATTTTTTTTAGCGATATATCAACCTTTTTGGGTTATTTAATGCCAAAATCTAAATAATTTGTACATAATTTTATGCTTTAAACTACAGATATTTTGTACAGAATTTTATACTTTCAGAGCAAACGTGTGTTTTTAGATATATAGTTTGTAGATGAAAAAATGTATCGTTGGTATTTTTTAACTGCATTGCTGGTAATTTCACCACAAAAATATATTCTTGATAATTTTTTATAAAAATTCATTGCTGGTAATTTAAATATATTTTTTTTTTAATAGTATGTTAGTGTTGTATTGATTTTCATTTTATTATAAAAATGTAATGTTCGTAATTTTATTATAAAATGTATTGTTGGTCCTTTTACTAAAATATATTTGTTGGTCACTTCATTATATAAATTTATGGTTGGTCATTTTATTATAAAATGCATTATTGGTTATTTTACTATAAAAAATGCAATGTTAGTCATTTTACTATAAAAATGTATGGTTAGTCATTTTAGTATAAAAATGAATGGTTGGTCATTTTATTATAAAAATGCATTATTGGTTATTTTACGATAAAATGTATTGTTGGTCATTTTATTATAAAAATGTATTGTTGGTCATTTTACTATAAAAATGTATGGTTGGTCATTTTATTATAAAAATGCGTTATTGGTTATTTTATTATAAAATGTATTGTTGGTCATTTTACTATAAAAATGTATTGTTGGTCATTTTACTATAGAAATGTATGGTTGGTCATTTTATTATAAAATTGTATTATTGGTTGTTTTACTATAAAAATGTATTGTTATCATTTTTTTATAAAATGTATTATTGTTTATTTTATTTTTTAAATGTATTGTTCGTAATTTTCCTATAAAATGTATTGTTTGTCATTTTACTATGAAAATGTATTGTTGGTTATTTTATTATAAGAATATATTGTTATCATTTTACTATAAAAATGTATTGTTGGTCATTTTACTATAAAAATCTAGTGTTGGTTGTTTCATTATAAAATTAAGTGTTGATCATTTTATTATTTGTGTGGTCTTGTGGGTGATGAATTGTTTTTCATTCCTTGGTTCCACCAGTTCACATCTAGGACTCACCTTCCAACGTACGCTAAATGGAATTATCGTCATTCTCTTCATATTCCATTAGTGAGGAGGAAGTCCCATTCAGACACATTCCTCTCGAGATCTGCGGAACTGACTCTCGAACGATCTGACAATGTTTTCAGCATTTTTAGCAGTGGATCATTTATAAGAGTGTCTATTGAAATCCGGAGTGAATTTGAAATCCAGCAGATGTTCAAATCATGGAGCCTAATTAGAAAGTGCATCCGTTCATCCCGATTGGACTGTTCTAATTTATTACCTCAATAAATCAAGTTTTCCTCGCAGTTCAAATAGATCTTTGTGTCATGTCTCATTAAATGCTCACCTATGAAACACACACACACACACACACACACACACACACACATATATATATATATATTATATGAAACATATATATATATTATATGAAACATATATATATATGAAACATATATATATATACATATATATATATATATATATATATATATATATACATATATATATATATATATATATATATATATATATATATATATATATATATATATATATATATGTATAGTTAAACCTAGAGAGCCAGACAAACCTACCAAGGTTTCACCTGAGCGGATCGTCAGGGAAGGCTGGCTAAAAAGGTAAAAAAGAACGGAATACTTATAGTCAATAAACAAAAAAAAAACATAACCACGTGACCAAATAAAAACAAAGAAACAAACAAACAATGGGGAGGGTTGGGGAAAACCATTTATTCTAAAATGACGAAAATGGGAGTTGGGTTAGAGAAATACGGACAACAGGGTGTAATAACCATTTATTCAATCGAAGAGGAATAAAAATACCGGGGAGAGGAGACCTAGTCTAACAACCAATGTTTTCTATGTCTACATTTGCTTAGAATTTCCGTTTTAGAATTTAATAAATGATCGGGTTCCCTATATAAAGCTATAGCTAATTTTTCCTCTATACATAGTTTACAAAATTTATGACCTGCACTATATTTGGAACATCTTTTTAATATTTCCCATTTCAGTTTCTTACTACTACTACTACTACTACTACTACTACTACTACTACTAATAATAATAATAATAATTATTATAATAATAATAATAATAATAATAATATATATATATATATATATATATATATATATATATATATATATATATATATATATATATATATATATATATATATATGGGCTAAGAAGAATTTGTTAATGCGTATAGGTAGTCCCAAAAAGGATGAAATCCTGAGAGCTCAATGTAAATCCAGAGCTAATAATTTAAAGGAAAACAGACCACTTTAAGGCTCCATGTAACAATTTATTTCGCCAATCCCTTTATTAAAGGACACTGGCTCATCAGACTCCACTTTAATATATATATATATATATATATATATATATATATATATATATATATATATATATATATATATATATATATATATATATATATATATATATATACGTGCTATGAGTGTTAGATTCGTCATTTCAATATGCCTTCAGATTTCCGTATCATATCATCCGTCGACTTTTACAACATTTCTTAGAAGTATTTATAAAATGTCTAGCTTTTTTTTTTCTCTTCGTTTCGTTTTTTGTCGTGTCTTTGTAAACCTCCGTTGATAAGAATGATTTGGCAGCTATTGATTTTTATTCAAGTGAAGAACATGTTTTTCGCTTTCCACTTAAGAAAAGGTTATTTTTTTTTGTTTTTCTTCTTATTAACTTACAGCTTTTTTTGATTATTGAAGCATTTTTTTCTTTTTAGGCCATTTTTAACAATAACTTTTGCTTGTGATAGACCGTTGATAATTCCTCTCTAATTGATCGTGGAAAGTAATTCGATTTTTCTGTAAAGTGCACAAAGAATAAAACACATTGTTTGCAATTCCCGTTGTCAATTGTTTTCCCTTGTCGAAACTAAGACTTTATAACGAAAATGTCTATTTGACAATATTATCCAGTTCAATATGTTTCCTGAGACAAAGCTGTCCCAGATGATAAATTGAAATGAAATTAAAAATAATGGCGTTTCATACTTTATATGCTTTATAACAGTCATAAATCTATGATATATAAACAACAGTTTTCATACTCTTTGGATGAAAAGCACAGAATTAACTCATCGTTTCACACAAACGTATTTTACGTAATGTGGATTGGTAAAAGCGAGAATAGCCGTTTCCACACATGAAACTTTCGGAATTTATCGACCAATATTTTTCTGTCGGTATTTCTGAGATGAGGTATTATGTACACTATTTACATTATTTTTTTTTTTTGAAGGGTGAATTAACAGGAGACAACTTATAACTGACATCCATTTGACATGGCACGTGGAACTAGAACAGTTTACCCCAGCGAGCGAAATAAAGGGTTCAGTTCAACATTCCAACCACCTGAAGAAGGCCGGAGCGTACAACGGCCGAAACGTTGTGATAAGTATGGCAACAAAGATGAGGACAATAGTCCGAATAATGTAAATAGTGTACAATATTTTTCTGGCTTTAAATAATCTGCAAAAGATTGATAAGTCGTAAAAACAAATAAAAAATCACGAAAACAACGAAGAAGTAGTCGAAATCGAGGTGTTTAAATAATCTATAAAAAGGTTGATAAGCCGTAAAAATAAAATAAAAAATCACCAAAACAACGAAGAAGTAGTCGAAATCGAGGTGCTTAAATAATCTATAAAAAGGTTGATAAGCCGTAAAAATAAAATAAAAAATCACCAAAACAACGAAGAAGTAGTCGAAATCGAGGTGATTAAATAATCTATAAAAAAGGTTGATAAGACGTAAAAAACAAAAAAAATCACCAAAACAACGAGGTAGTTGAAATCCAGGTGTTTAACTAACCTGTAAAAAGGTTGATAAACCGCAAAAAAACAAATTTAAAAAAATCATAGCTACAACAAATATATAGTCAAAATCTTGCTGTTTAAATAACCTGCAAAAAGGGTTGATAAGTCGTAAAAAACAAATAAAGTGAAAATTATAAACTCTTTTAAAAGCCGCGCTTAATGCTGGACAATCTCCTCCGCGGATAAGGAGAATACTGGTTGCAACAGAAACGTGGTTCTACAGAAGCATACTGAGAATTCTATGGACGTAGCGAGTAAGCTGCGAGGAAGTCTTCAAGCAAATTACAACAAAAAGAACATTTCTACAGAACGTTACAGTTGACGTTCATTAGCCACAGTAAACTCTTGAGAGACTTTTAACCTTTACAGGGTATATTGAAGGCAATATATATAGGGGAAGACAGCGAGCCACCTACTTAAGGAGCATGTAGAAATAGATAGCAGAACGGGGCACGGGAGCCTTAAAAAAAAGGTAAATAGCTGCTATGGACTCACAAGGAGTAGGAAATTTTGGAGAGCCATGAACGTCCATGTCCAAAGGCACATAGAAGAAGAAGAAGAAAATCACTTGAAGTAACTATTCAGGAAAATAGGCTTCTCAAGTTCACCAACCCTCAAGTTTAAACATGGCCACTCCACTAGCAGTGTGCACTAAGGAGGAACGGAGAGCAGTGATGTGAATCTGCAGACAACCTGCTACCTTATCACCGATAACTCGCCGGATCGCAATTACCATCTCTCGAGCTCGATGGATCATCTCGTCAGTGGTGGAGGTTGACGGGCCTCCTGCTCCTTCGTGCGTCACGATTGTTCGGCTACTTCTCGATTCACTTATAGACACTTGTATGGGATAGTGCACTGTCGCCGTATTGTGTTAAAAGTCTACGATGTATTTCGACCCCTGACACAACTTCCGACCAGAGAATTTAGATTCGCTGCTCTTCGTTCCACCTTGCTCGTGGAGCGGCCATGTTTACACTGTTACAACGGCAAGAAAACTGGCGCGATCAGCATCAAACTTCGCTCGCATGATCACAATGGTACCAAATATAAGCAGTGTCACAAAGCTAAAGATATGTTATGGCGAAAGTACAGGAAATTTTTTCACTTACCCTCGTGTCTCTCTCTCTCTCTCTCTCTCTCTATATATATATATATATATGTGTGTGTGGGGGTGTGTGGGTGTAGGTGGGTGTTTTATAAAGATAAAAGACAATAGGAAAACTTTATTATTAGCCCACGCGTTTCGTCCAATGTGGACATTTTCAATGCAAAAACAAAATTAATTTATTAAAACAAAGTAACTATTAACAACAAAACAACAAAATGTCCTTAGCAACTGGAAGAATTTAGAAAACGCTATTGTATTCATATTGTCAACTGAAAATTACGTCAAGTACTGTCACGGGTGGAAATATTGTTTTTATTGTTGTGTTCACGGATTCAACTATTTTCTTTTGATATCTTCATACATTTGTGTACGTTTGGTTGGGAGAGTAGTAATTCTGTTAGGAAAGGTGAAATAGGGAAAAGCCTTGGGCGTAGATTAATATTTTGATAATATTCAGTGGTTGAAATGGTTGAAATGGTTCTACAGAAGGATGCTAAGCATATCATGACGCGATCGTGTGAGCCACGATGAGATCTTAGAGAGCTTGCAACCTTATACTTAATATCAAGAAAAGGCAGCTGAAGTTTCTGGGAAACATAATGAGGAAGAAGGGCCTGCAGAATCTGATATTCACGGCTCGAATAGAAGGAAAGCGAGACAAAGGAAAACAACGCATGACATACCTGGCGGACTCAAGCAAGTGGATGACAGAACGTGGTCTGGAGGAGGAAGCAGAGGGAAGGAACTTGTTAAGAGCTGCAAGGGAAAGCTGCAAGGACATGGTACATAAAAAGAAAGAGTAATGGATTGCGATTCTGAAAAATCGGAGAGCCGAATTCGAATTTTCAGTCTATTTTCTTATACTGCGAGACAGGAGGATATCTTTGGTAACAAAAAAAGAATACTGAGCTGTTACGTGACATCTGTCCTTCTTTACGGCAGCGAATGTTGGACGATTTCCTCAAAGAGGAAGAAGAGACTCGAGGCGACGGATATGTGGTTCTACAAAATGATGCTAAGGATATCGTGGACCGAGCGTGTGAGCAACGATGAGGTCTTAGAGAGGTTGTAAACAAGGAGGAGGCTTATACTTAACATCAGGAAGAGGCAGCTGAAGTTTCTGGGGCACATAATAAGGAAGGAGGCCCTGCAGAATCTGATACTCACGGCTACAATAGAGGGAAAGAGAGACAAGGGAAAACAACGCGTAACATACCTGGCGGACTCAAGCAAGTTGATGGCAATGTGGTTTGAGGGAGGAAGCAGATATACGATACGCAGATGACACTGTACTGATAGCGGACACGGAAAAGAAACTACAGAATCTCCTATAGAATGTATCGACGGAGAGTAATAAGAAAGGACTAAGTATAAACTACAAGAAGACAGAATGCATGGTCATCAGTAAAAGGATGAGTCCGAAAGCGTTTTGACAGTGGACGGTAAGTGCGACGTCTTGGGATGGCCAAGGACGCACTCCAAAAATTGAACAGAGTATTGCGAGACAGGAGAATTTCTTTGGTAACAAAGAAAGGAATACTGAGTTGTTACGTGACAGCTGTCCTTCTTTACGGCAGCAAATGTTGGACGATTTCCTCAAAGATGAAGAAGTGGCTTGATGCGACGGAGAAGTGGTTCTACAGAAGGATGCTAAGGATATCATGGACCGAGTATGTGAGCAACGATGAGGGCTTAGAGAGGATGCAAACAAGGAAGCTTATACTTAACTCGCAAGTCGATGACAGAACGTGGTCTGGAGGAAGTAACAGACGGAAGGAACTTGTTGAGAGCTGCAAAGGATAGAGGGTGGTGGAGAGCCAAGTGCGCCTACGTCCTGAAAGGATGTATCACATGAAAAGAAAGAACAACATTTTCCGACTTCCTTTTATCTTACATATTTAAATTTTCGTATTTTGTATCTCCAATTTGTAATTCGCATCATGGTTGTCCAAGCCAGCGCGCCATTGTTGTTCTCATAATACCTATGAATTAGTTTAATACAATGATAACTTTATTTTCTGCAGTTGTAAAACTCGAGAAAATTGCATTTACCCAATTTTCATAAACACATACATCTCACTAGACTTCTAACATAGTACTATGGATAAGTCGCTACAATGACAACACTGCTATGACAGCAGTGTTTCTTTTGTGTATAAGGATAGCATGTTAACGATGTTCATGTGATTTTTTTTTCAGTTATGAGTTGATAATGCTTGCGTAAAAGGAACGAAATATTAATAATAATTTTCAACAGCCAACTGGTTTTGTTTGTTTAGCGGCATATCAACACCTTATGAGTCATTTAATACCGAAATTTAATTTTCTTGGGAGCATCAGTAATTTCTTTTACAAAACTGCATTGCTGGTAATTTTTGTTTTTCCAAAAATGTCATTGCTGGTAATTTTTTATTTAAAAAAAATTACAGAAATGAATAACTGGTATTTTTTTACTATGATAATATATTGCTTGTACTTTTACTATAAAATGTTTTATACTTTCATAGTATTTTGACCCCAGTTTAGAGAATTAACTATGTGCCTATAGCCGGGTCAGGGTAGACCTAAAAACAACGGTAATTAAAAGGTAATTCCAGGATTCTCAAATCCTTCCGATCAGAAGCTTTGCTGCTGGATGTAGTTCATCGTCATACACATGACGAACCAACTAATTTTCACGTATTCCATATTATATATGTTGAATACTTGCAGAATACTTCTCTAATAATAATAATGATTTAAACAACGCATACATTGGTCTCATTATCGCGCTGTTTAACATGCCATTTGACTGATAATCGCTTAATTAAATCACATATCAGCAGCCAACAAGATGTAATCCGACAAATAAGAAGCAGATGCTATATTCCCTAAACTGAAAGAAACAAACAACTATTATTATTAGAAGCATTAGGCATAGAAATAACATCAATAAAATGTTAAGTTTAGGAACAAACATATTTAATTAAAACACCGACGGACACGACGATACAAGATATCTTTAAATGGAAAAAAACGACATAACACACACACACACACACACACACACACACACACACACACACACACACACACACATACAAAACAAAAACAAAAAAAAACAAAAAACAAAAAAAAACAAACAACAAAACAAAAACAAAAAAACAAATGTGTGATGCAAAGGCAGGGCCGGTGCAAGGGTCTCGTGCCCGCCACCAATCCATGATATAAACTCCTTGCTCTTCTACATCTCAATTTTCGTAAGGGAGTATTCATATAAAATACAAATTTTATTGTAATCTAGTTATGTATAATAATGGATCATATACAATATAGGTGAACAAATCAACGAGATTAAATTAAAATAAATGCAATGCCTTTAAATACAAATTAGAGACATGTCATAGTAGATCATTCCATGGATCAATTGCAATATAAGGGAACAAATGAACTAGAAAATTAGAAAATAAATACAATGTATCTAAATACAAATTAGAGACATGTCATAATAGATCATTCCATCTTAAATAATTAGAGACATGTCATAATAGATCATTCCATCTTAAATAATTAGAGACATGTCATAATAGATCATTCCATCTCCCTTTGATCTAAGCCTGTTTGCCACGAGTCGGAGTCAGATCACTGGAGCAAACGGTGAATATGTAGAGCAAGAACGTTGCTATGAAGTTCTCGTTTGGTTAATGTGAAATCTTGATATCAAGTTTCTTCACCTTGGTAATTTTCTTGAGATGGTCCGATGTTATTGAAATGCTGACACCCATTATCTGAGACATTTCCCTGACACTTGGTGAGTTGAGTTCGACACTTGTTTTCAGATACTGACTGTCAATTGCAGAAAAAAAAGTCCTGTAAAAATCACGTCCTCTATCACCAGAACTTCAAGACTCGTATCCCCACTGCGGAACTTCAGAAAACAACGTCGTATTTTTCATTCCCCCTCCCAACCCCTACTTAGATGACAGAAGACATAGTTCTCTGGAGCAGTAGGATCATTTCTTGTTTTTTTTGTTTTGTTTTTTATGTTTACTTTATTTCTTTACACGTTGCTACCGTACCTTTTATTTTCAATCGGTTAACATGTCTTCCCGCCGCATTTAACCGACAGGACGGTCCCATACTAACATTTTCATTGTAGGACTTTTCATCTTGTCATGGGGCTATTTTTTTTATTATTATTATTTTGCAAATAAAAATCATTTATACTCTTTATCTTCTTCCCCACTTGCTTGTAAATATGTGGAATAAGATCTCATGGAGGACACTCTCTATTTTGGTATTGATATAATTTCTGTATAAATGAGGTATTGCGATGAAAAGATTAATTTCATGTAAGCTTGGGCCAGTGAATGTGACTAGTTAAGTTAACGTTACACCAGTGATTACCAGCCTACCCCATACCACTTTTTGGGGCCTTATGCCATCTTTGTGTTTTTTATACAATAAATATTAATTCGTATTGTGATTGGAATTAATAGTTTTTTTTTCTTTTTCTCATATTCTTTCACATTCAGTAACCCCATGTATCTTAGTTACTTTATTACCATGTTTCAGGTGAAATTATTTAAAAAGAAATCTTGCACCAACATATTTCTCGCCATTGATGTATTTCGGAACACCTGAAAGCAATGTGTCATTACGTTATTTATTATGCATTAAAACGAGACTTCAATTTAATTTAAGCAATAACTGTCAAAAGGTGTATTAAGAGACGACGGGAGGAGTGAGACAGAAATCCGAAGACGCACTGGAATTGAGAACGGATGTCTTCCAAAAGCTAAACTAAGTATTAAGAAGCAGGAACCCGTCTAGTTGGAAACGAAAAAAACAACAAAAAACAATAAAAATTCCCCACAGATAAAGAGAAGACATGCGTTAACAGAGATGTAGTTCTACAGAAGGATATTGAAAATACCATTGATGGAATATGCGAGCAACTAGGAAATTTCAAGGAAAAAGGGAACAAAAATGCTTGTATTTAAAATAAAAAAGGAGAGTAGTGAAGAAAGAGAGCTCGAGGAATTTAAAACTCACAGGGCATATTCAAATTAAAAAGGGTAAAGGGAAACATTGAGTAATCTATCTAACAATCTCGTGTAAATGGATGGAAGAACAGGGTCTGGGAATATCAAATTAAATGTAAATAAATGGAAGAACTGGCCAACAAACAAATTTGAAAAAGCTTGCGATAAAGCAATAACAAGAAAAAGAAATTAACAGCGAAAAAATAATATATATAAAGCAAGCAAAAAAATAAATAATATATGCAAAGCAAATTAACAGCAATAAGGCAAAGTAACAGTAATGTGGCAAAAAGTTTACAAATTAAGGATTGGGATTGACACTCAAGAGCAAATTCGGGTAAACGAACGTAGAGGTTCTGACTTCAAGACAAGACAGACTGGGGCTGAGTCAGATGTCATCGACAAGTGCCCTATCTTATTGTCTGGAAAGAAATCTCAGCATGCATTTGTGTGATTCTCCTCATAAAGAGGAGAGTGAAAAGTATCTTGCAATCGTTCCTATTGGGATATCATTGGCCCCTTTTATATTTTTAGTCCTCATCATTTTCCGTTATCATTCCCCGTCCCACCCCCTCCTTAGGTAACAAAAGGCATAATTCTCTGGAGCTGTGGGATCATTTCGTTTTTTTTTAATTTTTTGTTTTTATTTTTATATTTACTTTATTTTTCTACACGTTGCCACCTTACTAATATCAATATTACATTTAATCTTTACATCCAGGTGACAAATATTACAAAGGAAAGGAAGTTGTGGAGATCAATGATTGCCCAAGTCCTTTAGAGCAACTTGACATATAAAAAGAAGGTCCTGAGTTCACATAGTATTGCAAAAAGCTTCGTGTGATTATCATATCATTTTTTCTCCCTCGTTTGGTTTCTTAGCACGTACGTTACGTCCTGCCAATATATCATAAATAATGAAGTATTCCGTTTCAATCTAGCGGAAAGACGGAAAAGATATATGAGAGACGCTGTCTAGTTTTAGTGAGAAAATGAAAGAATGAAAAAAAGACAAAAAAAAGAAAAAAGTAAAAAAGAAGAGGTGATAAAACGCTCATGTGACCATGAAAGGGAAGAAGTTGTCACTTTCAAATTTTTTAATTTGTATCCCCTTACTTCTTAAAATAACGACCAGCATTCATATTTATGATTGTTATTGCAATATTTTCTTAAAGTTGTTAACCTCAAATATTTAACGATGCGATAGGGGAATGTCTACGGATATTTTATTGCCGTAGAACTCGCCATGAGCTTATTCAATTCTTAACTTGAAAATTTCACTAGGAAATTAAAAGAGGAAAACCGTGAAATTTTCGTGTGTATTTCTAGTTAAATATAAGGTACCATCAAACTCCCTACACGCAGGCCACCAATCTGCCACTGGGTGACATGTTACTAGCGTTTGTCGCTGGTGGACCGCTCTCGGGCCGCCGGCGTGTTCGTCTAGGTAGTATTGCCACTTGTGGTCCGCTAGTGGCCTGCCGGTGGCTGTCACCAGAAGACCGCTGGCGTTGCCATCGGCGGCCCACCAGTGAGCCACTAGTGTCTATGTATGTAGGATTTAACTTGTTAGTGGCACTCATCAAATAAATTACTAGAGGAGACAGGAAGTTGGGGAGAACCATGATAAGTCACGTCCTGAAGAAAAAAAGATGCAGTTCTCGTACGCTTACTGTACCGCCATATTAAGCAAGAATCGCAGACAAATCCGCTAATTTAGCTGTGGTGAATTGCTCATAACGGTCGGGTTGTGTCAGACTCTTTAATGTGACACAATAATCAAACCATATAAACCATATAATAATTATCAATTTGTATTTATTTATATATTTCCTGTCCCATCTGTAATGAAAAGGGAGGTAAATAACCTTAAGTCAGTAAATTTTTAATGATTACTTCCCTTAGTTGTTTTAATAATCTACACACATAAAATATTTATTTGCATTTACACAAAATAACTTTCCGAGCTAAATGAACCGTTTAAATAATCAGTTCCTTTACTCCCTTTACTTTCTTAGATTGAAGTCTTCTTTTTCAATTTTTCCATTGGAGGCACCTTTGTCTATGAAGTGACAGTTTACTTCAGCTAGATTTTGGTTTTAGTTGAGAATTCTTTACCTCTGCTATTATTTCAAGACTTTTGTTCATTGCATCCCATTTCTAAGACTTCCTAAATAATGCCATCATTTATGACGTTACCATTCCATGTTCCTCCATCCATTTAGACACAAGGTCGGCAGTTAGCTAACTGGATTTTAACCTCTACCCCTATATTATTCAATGAAAATCAAAGATATACGTTTCAATGCATATATTGTAAGAGTTCATGTTAAACAGAAATGGAATTTGGCAATTATTTAACATTAACACCTCTATCTAAACATGTTACAAGTTTAGTCATTCCTTTGTTAGAAAGTAAATTGCATACACAACGTAACTTCTATATATATATATTCGAGTGGGGCTTAATTTGTAGTGTGTTTTAGTGTGAAACATTCACAGCCCTTTTAGCTTCGGCGTGGATAGTTCATTTCACCAGTTTGAAAGAGGAAAACCCGGAAGAAGACAGTTACTTTTGGGTTCACGGGTTTTATATTCAAGTGCTGCTGTTGGTACAGGGTTTACGTAGGGCTGCTATTGATATTAAAGGATACTACAAAGGCAATGAGGGTTTTTTAATTTGAGCGTAAATTACTTTTCAATCGAAAATTAATAAAAATCGAACTCCAATGCGGTTTAGATCAAAGAGAGCCGAATACTGGAAGTGGTCTAAAAAATTCTGAATAGATCGGTTCTTGTCTATTATTCTATATACCATGTCCATTGAAGTTGTGAACAAGCATGGTTCCCCAAAACTTCTTATCCTCTCTAGGTCCTAGTAAGATTTGTCTTTTTTACCATCCGTTCCAATACCTTGTTCCGCTATTAATTCACAAAAGCCTGGCACACCACCGCATCCTGTCCTTTTTGCTTTCGATGTGTCCTGTGAGTGTCAGATTCTCCAATCCCACTTTCCTCATTATTATTTCCGAGAAATATGTCTCTGATTCTGTGTATGTGCTTTTTTTTGTTTCCATTTTCCTTATGACTTTCTCATTATTTACGCGTTCCGTCAGTGGTATTCTCAGAAGAACCACGTCTCTCTTGCCGCCAGTCTCCTATTCACCCATGAGGACATTGCCCAACACTCGCTGCCATATGGCTAGACTGATGTTACTTAGCAGTCAAGCACTGCCTCCAACGATTCATTCCAGTTTCTTAATATTTTGCTTAAATTGTTGAACTTTTCCTTTGCCAACCCTCGTCAGTCTGGCTTGAATTAAGAGTATTCCTTCTCCTAGACTAGTTGCCAACCATGATTACAGAGCTCAGTCTGTCCTGTGATTTACAAAGAGCTGCCGAGAGAAGAGATATATTCATACATTTCCCAAGGGTATTTGCACGTAAATTAATGTAATGAACTCGACCGTAATTCGGACTTCTCCCTCCGAGCCGTTATCCACGATGCAACCCGTGCATCTAAAACTGAGTAATTTTAATGTAAAGTGAACTCCGCAGATGTCGACGTTGAAGTGTGCGAGTGCATATCTTAAATAGGATATTCTTTGCTGTAATGCCTATTCGTGGCTTAATAGTAAAACACTCATTGTTTGAAAGTGGTTTCGCATATTATGAATAGAATACAGGTTCGATTTCTACCGAATATCACAATTTTTTCATAAGAATTTGAGATCTTTTGATTATAACTTAATTTTAAAAGACCCAGAGATATCTACTTACACAAGTGTATTCACTAAATGTAAAGTTTTTAGTAATAACATATATATATATATCCTGATCTTTTTACCAACAACGGTTGTTCAATTCCATTTTTTTTAAAATTTTAACTAATATATTTATATTTACTCTACCTCTCCCTATGGCAGATTATGCACTAACATGAGTAAATTTTCTCCAAAGAGCTCGGTTTTAAAACCTTTGCCCCACTAAATTCTTTCTATAATTGTTACCCCTGCCTCTGCATTATTCGTGAGGCTGCAGAAAATCATGAGCATCTACTGTTTAAAATTGTTATAACTTTGTTTGCATTGTGTATATTGATTTTATTTTTATATACTAATAAAAGAATGGATGAGTGATATTTTGATGTAATGCATTATGTAATGCATTACATTTTGCATCCATGTTTTGACACTGAAAGCAAAAAAATAAAAAAATTTGAAACACGAAATAAAAAAACAAAAAAACAAATACATTAACAAATACATCAACAATTTAACATACTTCAGTTTTCATCACTCCCTGTGGCGTTCTGGGGTGCAAGAAGAAGCAAAATGGCTAAGAAGGCTTTCATTTCGTCAAAAGTGACGTCCTTTCACGTGTTTACATACGAGTAGTTACCAGCATTAACTTGCTCTCTTTTTTTTTACCTGACTTGCATATTTATTTGTCTCGTTGACAAATAAAGTTATTATTTCGTTGTTTATAAATAGACGAAATAATTCACCTTCAGAAAAGCTATCAGATACATTCATCGGGCACCTAGTTGTCAACATCGCTTTCTCCCCTGTCACTAGCATGATTATCATCTTTCACCACTTTACCGCCAATATTCATTTCAGTAAAGCCTTCAAAATCATCATCGGAGTCTGAATCAAAGAAAAACTCAATTTTTTTTTAATGAAAAATCTCGAAAAATTTAATGTGGGTTTACTCAATGTTACACCTCGTATATAGTGTAGAAGAATACTAAATGGCGTCGGAAAACGGAAGTTAGTCCCGTTCCAAAGCGGTAGTAGGCTATTTGCAGCTTAAAACAACGGCCTTGTGCCTCGCGGCGAGGTAAGGTAAATACCCTTCCAGATTAAAACACCGGAAATAACAGTTGACAAGTATTTATTTATAGCAACCCTCTCGAGGCGACAGAATGCTCCGAGAGCTGTAAAGGGAGATAATTCTACGGCGACAATTTTCGCCTCCAGCTAAATAAATGTTTTAAATAAACAGATTTATTTCCATCCATCCCAGTTCGAAGTTGTTGGTGTTATCCCCCGATCGCCTCTATTGCATCAGTCCGAGACTCCTCATCCGGTTTTCCGATCGCAACGTGAGGGTGTGGAGATTGTGTTATCCATCTAGAAAGGCTGCGTGAATATTTAAGTTGTGCTGCAAATAAAACATGCAATATCCACAAACATAAATTATAAAAAATGGCCAAATCGTAACGATATTCAATTACGACATAAGGGACGTGTTTAGAACAACAAATTAAATTTTATATACACAATTTTACATTTTTTTTGTTTTGTAATGATGTGTGCTAGAGTATATTGAAGAGAAAATGTTCTTTACTGCTTCAGAAATATTAAATGCCAAAAGTAAGTAAAAGTTGTCTGCCTTTTACTATAAAGGTAAAATTCAAATTAGACAAAAGGTTTTTCTATGAAAGATTTTGAATGGAAAAGTTTGTAGTGTAAATTCTCACAATCTCTCATAAAGAAAGTTTATTTTAAAATGCAGTATAAGAATTAAGTTTCCTTAGTGTCTCTCTGAGTTGTATCTCCTTTGTGTGTATAAATATCTTTCTGCACGCGAGTAAATCTCTGTGCGTATCTCTTGTGTGTGAGAATCTCAATGCGACGAAAACTCGTTCGTCGTTTCTATTTATAGTTTTCTTAACGACTAAATCGGTTCAACGAAGGTTTGTAGTGGACCGTGGGGTGAAGATGTGAAGAGATATCAGAAGGTTAAAATTTCCTGCTAGCCGGTCCAGCTACATGAGAATGTTGGACTTTAATTAAGTCCAAAGAAGACAAAGAAAACAAACAATACCGATATATATGTGCAAACAAATATATATTAATAACAAGTTAAACAAAGACATGGACAGTTACATAGTGTATGTGTGGAGAAATTATATGTGTGTGTTGTAGTGAGTGTTCGTACGTACGTGTATTGTTCTTAGCGTGTTCCCAGAATTTGGGAAACGCTGTATCTGTGAGAGGTCACGTATTGGTGTTAGTTGAAAAGAGGGATTTACCTCACCTCCATGCGAGGTGGCGTCCCAAGGCCTAAGTGGAAAAAAGAGATCGAGGCGAAGGGTCAGCCAGTATTTATAGCTAGGGGAGAGAGACCTCTGTTGAAGGATTAAGGAACTGAGGAGGAGCTAACTCCGACAGGTTCGCCAGATGTTGCCAATAATTTTCAGAAATGCGTGGGCGAAATTGTATTTTTTATTTTTTATCCAATGGGATTTCTTGCAACATTTAAATTAAGGATGAATTTGAGAAAGATTTTTTTAAAGTCAGTTGAGCCTATTTTCGCACAAAATTTGATTGGTTTGTTATGGAAATGTCTCGAAGCTTATTTTACATTTAACAACCAATGAAATTCAAGAAAATGTTTGAAATTGAAATATGGTTTACTAAAATTGCACCTCCCTGTCTGGTAATCGTTGGTTAGTTTTTTTCATGTTAGTTTCACCAGCCAAATCTTTTATGCTGGCTTAGAGTAAACTGAAAGTGGTTTTCGTACCCTGGCACCATGGTTGTAAAAAATTAAAAGCAGGCACGTCTAAAAAAGACTCCTCCCCTCCATAAGATGAGGCAAGAAGTTAAATTTATACCCGCACGGTGTGGTTTTTATATCGTAAAATTTCCTTCTTATTTAACTTGCTTCTTAAATTTTAAATATTAGGGTATTCATAAAGTAATTACCGTATCTGATGGCATATAAGACACACGCGTGTATAAGACGCACCCGATTTCAGCAGGGTAAATCAAGAAAAAATTAGTAATTAGTAAAATTATGGTACAGACTATATTTATGAGGTATTATTTTGGTTAAACAAGCCATGATTACAATTTAAACGAAAAATAATAGGAAAAAAAAGAACACGAGCCGATAAAAACTTTATTATATCCTTGATATTATCTGTATAACCTGCGTCTTGTAAACATCTTATTGGAATAATTAGGGTATAAAAATTATGATTGTATTTATACCAATGCATTGGTATAAATTACAAACAGAATTTATTGTAAGTGGGGATAATATGCTGTTTAAGTAGTTCATCCACTAGCAGTGGTTTACCTACTTCACGCTGCTGGCGAGTATTGTATTTTGTTGATATTATAAAGATTAGCATTTCATTTCCAACCTCCGCTTTGGTTATTCCTCATTCAGTAACATTTCATAGACGTATACATATTCTAACTAGGAAACACGTCTACATTGTTCGACGGTTAAGACTCAACTCCCTGAAAAACATCACTCTATCTATCATCCCCACGCTATTTGCTTTATTTTGTCTTGTATTTGATACTTAAGGTCAAACTCAGGAAATCGGAGGAGCGATACACTTCCTTTGAAAATAATAGTCCGCTAAATTATAATTTAACATTTAATCTCTCTCTCTCTCTCTCTCTCTCTACACACACACACACACACACACACACACACATATATATATATATATATATATATATATATATATATAATTAAATTTTAAGTGTTTTCAGGTGCTAAGATTGTTCTTTTTCCATAGTTTACCGGTGGAAAGGCATTTTAGGTAGATATGTTTTAGCATAAAGTGCTCGAAATCAAACGGTAAAGATAGACCGTCAATAGAAATAATGTGGAGAAACTTGTCACTTAACTGTGTGGTGTTATTTTAGTCAGGCCGACTTCGAAGTTTCGTGAGCGCATTGTAGTAATGTCTTCACTTTCAGGGTTGTACATTACTACAATATGCTCACGAAACTTCGAAGTTGGCATGACTGAATACTACTCACTAACAGGACAGGTATCTCCACACTAATTCTCTAAACCTCTCTCTCTCTCTCTCTCTCTCTCTCTCTATATATATATATATATATATATATATATATATATATGTAGTATTGAATGTTAAAGACAACATAGTCTTTCATATTGTTGTCTTTAACATTCAATACTACATGTTTAAAAGAAAAGTTGCTGCCAAATTACACACACACATATATATATATATATATATATATATATATATATATATATATATATATGCAGGTGTGCAGTGAAATAGGAAAGAACACGTTATTCCCAAATTCTCGCTTGACAAGGAAGCGGGTCCAGACACCTTAACTCTACATAACTTAAAAAATTATGTTAGGGGTCTCGGCCCTCGCTTTTGAAACATGAGAACTCTTATGTAGCGGAGGAATCATATTTTTAAAAAACTAAAAATATTATTATAATATATTATATATATATATATATATATATATATATATATATATATATATATATATACGTGCACACTAAGGTCAATACTGAGTGGTGACAGTCTGTTCATATTTGAACGCAATCTTAAGGGCTGAAGATTGCATTCAAGCATGAAACAGACTATCACCGATCATTGTGTACGATTATATTTTTAGATTTACATATTCCTTATCTCTAATATTAAGAACTATATTTTCTATTTTTTACCTACACACGCGCGCGCACTCATGCACGCGCAGACGCGAACGCGCACATACACATACGCACGTATAATATTGATTATACGAACATATCAATAATAACATATCAATAATGAACGTATCAATAATGAACATATCAATCCCTCAAATATTCAAACTGTTTATCTCCGTCATTCACACACTGTCTTTTACCTGCGAAGCACTTATTAATATTATTCATTAAAATTATAATAAATGTATTATAATAAAAATTGTGAAAATAAAAGCATTATAAATTCTCGTATTGAATGAATCCTAGAATCTCTACAGTTTGCGATGGATAAATTGTCGTTAAAAAAATGAAAAATAGCACTAAAATCTTATTTTAACAGATATATTTACCAAAATTACACAAAAATATATTGAAATACTAAAGAGTAAATTTATACAATAAAATCGCCTTTGGCTTCAACCGCCGCCTTCAGAACCATTTCGGAATCTCCTGCAACTCTTCTGGACGGTATCATTGTTTAAGTTGGTGAATGCTGCCATGATCTTTGCCTTCAATTCACCTTCTGTCTTAGAAGGAGTTTTGTTGGTCTCTCATTCAACTGCACGCAACACATAATTAAGAGGGTTGACGTTTGGGATGTTAGGTGGCCAGATGTAAGGGGGTGCACTGCCTCCTGAAGATACTTGATGTAGGTCATCGTGTTGATTCTGAGGTTCTCACCGACAAATTCGCGAGTTCTTTTCTTATCAGAACCATCATAGTGAGTTTTCCGAGCTGGCGTACCTTCGTAATCACCATTGTACTCATCCAAATCTATGTGTATGTGTGCGTGTGTGTGTAGTTTTAAAAGACAAAATATAGTCTTAAGTTATGCTATATTTGTAAAAGTGCTCAAAAAGTGTATATACGTGGAGTGAATGAGAATAGTCAAGATTGATTTATGGTTTGTTTTAACAGGTGAATTCTTTAAAATACAGCAACATCTAAATACTAACCGTCTAAACCTAAATACGACGCCATCTAAATAATTCAAATTAAATAGAGCGTCTTCGCCAAATAAGTAACTTATTCTCCATTCCTTTTGTGAAATTCCTGTCTTTGTACTTCTTGTTGGCATAGCAACTGTTCGTAATGGCCTCAGTCCAATACATACATACATACATACATACATATATATATATATATATATATATATATATATATATATATATATATATATATATATATGTATATATATATATATATATGGCTTCTTTTAACTTTATTCTTCTTTGCAAGTCTACGTCAAGATATTTGTTTTCTTTCTCTTACCGATTTTTTTTTTTGGTACTATCTTTGTTGTGCCTTTATTTCTTAAGGTTTTGGAAGGTTTCTGTCGGTGTCAGAAAATCAATTGCTTTGTCTTTTTGATGTTTAAAACATTTGATTTCTTACCTTATATAAGCTCTCACAGCACACCCACCATCTTATTCTTTCACTTTTTTTATCATGACAAGCTCTGTCCTTATAGAGATTTCGATTGTTTTGTTTTTTCGTTTTCTCTCCATTTGTTTGTCCTCGTACACATTTGTTATTTGTTAGAGCGTAACAGTATTTATAAAAATTGCTGCGTGTTGTGGAGAAAGTGAATTGATTCCCACAAGCCTAAGAGTTAAAATGACTGACAAAACTGGGATATTTCTATCGATAGTATTATTTAGTCACCGTTGACAACAGAATTCACAATATGGTACTTTAGAAGGAAAATTATCAAACGCGTTAATATTGCATCTCCAGTAACAGGTAACCAATAAATAATCTTCAATCGATCAATTATGATGATTGATGACAGTTTTCCAACATTTTATCTATTCAGCCTCGTCATTATGCATTTATCTATTTCTGATCATATCTATCTCAGTCCATATCTCTACGCGGCTTACGGTCATATCACTGGTTCCCGTGCTAGCACCGAAGTTAAGCAACGTCGAGCCTCTAAACCGTCTACTCCACAGTAGGAACACTCCATGTTTCCGTGAGTGCTAAGTGACCACGTAATCAGTTGCGTACTACGGTTTCATGTTTTTTTAATATCTTATTTTACTGGTCAGCTCACTAGACAGATACTCGATTCCCGTACGATCATCGAAGTTAAGCAACGTGATGGGTGACCGCTTAGGAATACCAGGTGATGTAAGCTTTGATGTCGGGGCGGTGTGATAGAACAATGGCTCGCAGTTGTTAATCGGACAGCCGAATTCTGATTCCAGTCTGGTTCGTTATATTCACTTACGCGAATATAACCTGGTGAAAAGTACGAATCCACCTCTTTTCTCCCCAGCTGTGGGTTAATTAGTAAGACTTGTATCACTGAACCATTATTATATCGAAAGGTTCTTGCACTCTAAAAATATTTTCTGAGTTTAAAATAACTTGTAAATGGTTGATAAGCAGTAAGAAACAAATTAATCAATCTCTTATTTTTATGCATATCTGCATTATCTGTGATATTCATCTTTCTATTTCTGCACATTTTTCGTTGAACCATTCCTCTTT